>OV121088.1:45082001-45579501 GCA_921293015.1 Phorcus lineatus
GTAACGGAGCCTGGTGAGATCTACATGCGTAATGTAGTGGAGCATTTAGATTTCATTTCAATTAGATTGAAGTGACTGAAGATCGAAATGCATTCAAACACAAAGAAATGATAACAATATCAACAAATATTTCACCTTGTTCAAAACAATTGATATTTCATGAACAAGATAGTTTCCGTATCAGGAAAATGTGTTTTAAAAAACAACTTCAAAAACAACTGTCAATCATTATGTCACATTATTTATAAAAATGACGAAATCAAGTAAGCACTCATGCCAATCAATATATCAATGTAAAGTATACAATGTACACGTGCATGTACATTCTGCGACCTCAATTATCATTTCTGCAGGCTTCGTCATTTTCAACTGAAAACATTATTTTACATGCGTCCGAAAAGATGTTGTCTATTGTTTACTGGAAAAGAATAAAGAAAATGGAATATTGTTGGTTAAATCCTTATGTATTCGACTGGGCTAACAGTGAAATACACGGAACGTGGCATAACAGATTTTTTGTCGCATTTTAACAATACCATAACGTAAAGTATTTCCGAGTGATTTGAATGATAGGATGTTAAGATGTTTTGTATGACATTATTGGCCTCTAACCGAACACGCAGATATTTTTCTCTGGAACATTTATGATTGTCATTTACAACGTTCAGTATCCAATTGAATATCGAATGTTTTATCTCATGTGAAGGTTTCGATTTCCTTAAAATAATCAACGAACATGATATGAACACGAGGTTGAAGTGTTATCCACTGGGAAAGAGACAAAAGATCCGTATCGGCAGCATGAAAGAGTGAACTGAAGGTAGTAAGCTGTCTAGCAAAGATTGAATTATATCTTAGACTTTTCTAATGTTACGAACTTACCCTGGGAAGAAAATTATAAACGGTCGGGATCAACCAGGCGGCATACATTTTATAATCTCTTTAAATCTTTCACTAAAAATTATTCATTTATGTTTAGCTTACACTATCTGAATCAACCTTAACAGATGTGCAAAGCCTAGCTGATTAATTTATTTCTAAATGATTGAACTCATTTTTGAGTGTTTGACATTTCTTAAAAAAACATTACCTTTGAGTGCTTTGAGTGATCCCTAACCAATGAACCGTCTGATCGAGGAATGATCGAGGTTTCTTTTACAAATAAAAAAGCTTAAGGCTATCGTGCGTTTTGATTTGTATTTTAGAATACCTCAATTCAAACTTTCGGTAATGTAAATTCGCTTTCACATTCCGTCATGGTGACATAAAAATATAGTAGTCCAACGTGCTGTGCAATCAGCCGGAGGACCTGAGAACGTTTCCAGGGAATCGCGCGCATTGAGATGCGTTCTTTTCAAAAGTCGACTTAAAATTAACGGAAATTGCCTATGTTCTTTTCGTTTTGACCAACGGGTTTCTGTTATTAACGTTCATCGCCTATTAACAAGTTGTCAAATTCGACATAATATCAAAATGTAAAACCCCCATCCTGCTAAATCAGCGTATATGAATCTGCTCTCACTCCTTCCTAATACCCTGATCTCTTTCGGGCTAAATCCCTCGTATGACCGCTGCCTTGATATTCGTGGCTATGCTCACCTGATGGAATTCCCTTAATTTAGGAGCTTGAAGCTACTAGCTTGAATTCAACGGTTTTTCCATCCGGGTTGTGCCGCTGTTGCTAAATGCGAGTTGTCTCATTGGCTGATTAGAAAGATAGCTATACGAGGGTTTTGCCTTGAAGGAAGGAGCGAGAGCGGATTCATATTGTGACGCTCCACTTTTCAAACCCTGGTCAACTGGATTTTGTAATTGATGGTCTAGCAGTATAGACAATGTCCTTCCGGGTGCGCTTCCCTCTTTGTCCATGTGTGGTGATATTATGCTTGTATGAAATGTGACATCAATTCTATTCTGGTTTTGTGGGTGAAAACAATCTCTATAAGCATCATCAAGGTTCTGGCAGAAACTTGTTACTTAGTTAGTTTTATTGCATCTTCTCAAAGCGGCATCCTCCCATAACAGGAAAAGTAGTGTCATGATGTTCGTCTCCTTTTGGAGCGCAACAGATGTTGGAACCTGTTTAAATAACCTTACAAAAATCATCAAAAGTGTGTCAGGAGGTGTGGTAAAGTAAGAGTCAAGTGGATTAAGCGCATAGTTTATTTGGTTATGAAGTACATTTATAAGGTCATTCTATCGGTTGAAAAGGGTTTCACATTTCTTCAAGGGGGGGATACATTTCCCTATCTTGAAATATTTTACTTTTGTCATCAACGTTTATCCATCCATCAATCATGAAAGTATGCTTCGTAACTGCAGCAACCACGGGAAAGGTTGAGTCAAATCAAGTCAAATTTATTCTCAAAAGTCATAAATAATGACATAGAGTGAACAAAACATACATGAATATAAAATAACATACATATCAATGGAGCACACGCAGACCATTTTTTACATAAAGAGCCATTTTAACAAGAATCGGTTTGTATGTGATGGACATAAAGGAAATATATTTTTCAATTGATGAATGTTTACAATAATATGCAGGAAGATATTTATTTCGTAATTCATTTAAAAGATTACACTCTAACATAAGTGAAATTCATCTCCTATCTTATGCTTACATGATGGACATGATCTATGTTCTCTATCAATTTTATACCATCTACCAGTTTCAACTGGGAGTCTGTGGTTACAAGTTCTAAGTTTTGTGATATACATACGTAAATTCAAAGGGAGTTGCAATAAATAGTTTTCAATACATAAATTATCCTTAAACTTATCATAATAATAACCTTTAGAAGATTGAGATTTTTTCTCTCTCCAATTTTGCATAAATTGGTCAAGGAGTACAGTTTTAACACTATTAACACGCCAATTCGTACTTTGAAATTCTTGCTTTTGCCAAATGTAACTATAACCTGTACTTTCTAGAATAGATTTAATTTCTGTTATCAGCGGGAATTTTGCATTAAACCTTGAATTATGATAATTCAGCATTAATTTGTATAGAATACTTGACAGTTTTTCATGGGATATTAATAACTTGCACCAATATGATAGCATTCTCAATTTGATTGAAATAGTAAGTGGGTATCTTCCAAGTTCCCCATAAACCATGAAATCAGGAGTTGACGTTTTAACCTTCAATATATATTTACAAAATTTTAAATGAATACGTTCTAATTGAGTGGTGTTTTCGTAACCCCATACTTCAGCACCATACAATAATATTGGCTTAACAAGTTGATCAAAAAGTTTAAGCTGACAATCAATAGGTATTTCTAACAAACGAATCTTTCTAAAAATAGCAAACATTGCACGTGATGATTGGTCTGTTAGCCGTTTTATGGCTTTACAGAAGCGACCAGTGCTTGTAAATAGGATACCAAGAAACACATAATCTTTTTCTAATTGTAAAACAGTATTTTGGAGAGTAAAAGATGGATGTCTGCTGCTACTTCTTTTTGCAAAAATTACAACTTTAGTTTTAGAAGTGTTTACTTGAAGTTTCCACCGAGTACAATACTCATCAAGAGCTTCCAAACAGAGTTTTAAATCAGAAGAAGATTCATAAAAGAGGACTGTATCATCTGCGTAAAGAATTACCAATAATTTGATATAAATACCAATTTGTTCCAGTGCAAAATAATTTACATAGTCCAAACCATTAACGTTGAAGCTTGTTAAAAAAGATTCCAAATCGTTTAGACAAAGAGAAAACAGAAAAGGAGACAAGTTTTCACCTTGTCTTACACCAACATTGCAAGGGAAAAAATCTGTTACACTTCCATTATGAGAAACGCAGGATTTTATATGTTGATACATGTTTTTATGACATTAAAACATTTTCCTGAAATACCATTATCAATCATTTTACGCCAGAGGCCACAACGCCACACAGTATCAAATGCTTTACTGAAGTCAACAAATACACAGTACAATTTCTTATTCTGATTAAGGTAAATATCAATCAAAGCCTTTAAGATGTAAATGTTATCGATGGTGGAGTAGTTTTTCCTGAAGCCCGCTTGTGCGAAGCTGATGACGCCACAGCTATCATAGTAAGCTTGAAGCCGGTTACTTAACACGGATGTGAATAATTTACCCAAGCAGCTTAAAAGCGACACCCCTCTATAATTATCTGGATCACCAGCATCCCCTTTGTTTTTATAAATTGGCTTAATTATACCAACAAGCCATGATTCAGGAATTGCACCACCATCAAAAACAAGGTTGAATAGCTTTACATATAAAGGCAACATTACATCAATAGAAGACTTAATATACTCATTCATTATATTATCTAATCCACAAGCTTTGTTGCTTTTAAGACAATTGACAGCAGAAACAATTTCCTTATCAGTAATTACAGAATCTAGCATATCATTATTCAACACACTTTCGTCGGTAGAAGCATTACAATCAACCTCACAGGCTTGGCCTGCATTCAGGTCTTTGAAATAGTCAAAAAGCTTATCCTTAGCAATACTTAATTCCTTTTCCGAATAATTATCAAAAGACTTTAAAATTTTCCAAAATGATCTTTGGTCATTATTCTGCGAATGACGTAGCTTATCAGCACATTGAAGTTTAAAATCTTTAAACGAACTTTTCAAAAGTTTACTATAACATTTGCCAGCTTTAATAAATTTGGACCTGTTTGAAATACTCTTATTACGTCCAAAAGCACGTTTCGTGGAATGATAATTGCGTCTCAATGTCCTTCATTTATGGTTGAACCAAGGTTTGTGCCTCCTGCTGGCTTTTATTGATTTAACTTTAAAAGTACCGAATGTATTCTAAGCAGTATTAACAAACATATTTGACATCATAAACAAAACAGTTGTTACTAGACAGAAAGAATTAATTGACAAATCAGTATTCCACCACGCACATGTACTAAATGGCCTCTTGAGTAAACACCGGTTATGATTACATGTGGGAACAGGTGGTCAGATATGGAATACAATTGTTAATGTATTTTCTAATAGCTGAAGGGTTATTGTACTAGGTGACAAATGAATAGAATAAAATGCATATATAATATATAATATTATATAGAAAAATAATATAAAGCGATCTCGTTTCATATACTATTGTACTGTAGTGAGATAAAAATATATATCTTTAATTAGATAATTTTCAGTTGTCTTTTGTACGTATCCATGCGGAGAGTGTCTTCTTATAAGATTAAATTGTATATGCTACCTTTCACCTTATACTGTTATATTATTCATAAACATAATGTGCATATAACACTTCTTGGCAGATTGAAAATCTTACTATCTATGTTACTTCTCTGTCACACGTCACGTTTAGCTCCTATGAGCTATCTGTACATTGTATTATATCAACTATTTCAAATATAACAAGCATGTGACCATGCACACTTCTACTAAAACGTGTATCGGAGCGGTGTTAAAATAAGCCCTTCGGCTTGTTCACCAATCCCAATTCAATTTTATTGAATAAAATATGTTTAAATCAAAACGTTAATTAAGTGAGTAAAAATCAAATATCATAATCAAAGGAAAGGGGAACTGAATGTCATTTCAAAATACTCTTCCGAAACATGACTAAAAGTCTCCATATGTGAATTCTACCACAGACGCTTTTCTATTATGTCATTTATGTAATTGTTGCACCAGCAGTATCAAAACTGCTTTAAAATAAATACATTCCTACTTGATATACTTCAATCGATCCGAATTTCTAAAGATCATTATCCCGACGGGGTATTCCTGGGAAGTAGACATTTGTTATTACAGTAAAAATCCTTTGATGTCAGGGGGAGGAAGGCGTGTGTTGTTACAAGGGATTAACTCTCTGGGAAATACAAAATTCTGAACTCCACAACGAAACAGGAGCCAATTAAGTGAACGAAACAGTGAACAAGTGAACACGAAATCAAATATATGATCAAGTGAACACTACATTTCTCAAAAAGTCAATGCTATTATTAGACTGATTGACATTGATCAAGTGAACACGAAATCAAATATTTGATCAAGTGAACACTACATTTCTCAAAAAGTCAATGCTATTATTAGACTGATTGACATTGATCAAGTGAACACGAAATCAAATATTTGATCGAGTGAACACTACCTTTCTCAAAAAGTCAATGCTATTATTAGACTGATTGACATTGATTAAGTGAACACGAAATCAAATATTTGATCGAGTGAACACTGCCTTTCTCAAAAAGTCAGTGCTATTATTAGACTGATTGACATTGAGTTGGATATATAAGAAGCTGGTGAGATACTATTTCAAATTCAGTCGACTAGAAAATCCCCATGTGTCGCCCTCACTTGTTGTTATAGACATCACAATTGTCTACTTCCAGGTAATGAACCATCCTGATATGTGTGTTTCCTCTTCAAACAACACCCTTTGTTACTTGCTAATTGAATCACTTTTGTTTGCACTCCCAATTTCCATTTCCTCTTCACACAGGATCTTGTTAATCCGCTCAAAGAATGTCTAGCTCTAATTGCCTTAATGTCAACACCCTTCTATTTTGTAGTCGGTTAATAATTGTTCAATTCAAGTGAAAACTTGCACCCCTTCAGTGACAGGTATGTCATCCAAAAATGAGCTTTCATTATTGAAAATTATCATTTTAAGTTTTAAGTAAACATTTGCCTTATTTTCTAATTGAAAACACGATAGAATGCCAGGTCAATTAAAATCAGCTTTAACATATGAATCTTTTCATAAGTTATGTAGCAGTGTCATGACTTGAGATTTCTCAGATCAAAATTTGTTTATCAAAATCAAAATCATAACTTATCACTGTTAAAGTACTATAATATAAACCTGATATATCTGTCCCATCGTAATGATGAAACATCTGATTATCAGTACTGGGTCACCTAGACGTAATTCAATAACGATATATTAATAGATTGAATATATCTTAAATAAAATGTACATAAAATATAACATGACCATTACAATTTTATCCAATTTGACCTCTCTCATTCACTGACTAAATTTCTGAATTTTTTATCACCTAGACGTCTCAATGTCCTTCATTTATGGTTGAACCAAGGTTTGTGCCTCCTGCTGGCTTTTATTGATTTAACTTTAAAAGTACCGAATGTATTCTTAGCAGTATTAACAAACATATTTGACATCATAAACAAAACAGTTGTTACTAGACAGAAAGAATTAATTGACAAATCAGTATTCCACCACGCACATGTACTAAATGGCCTCTTGAGTAAACACCGGTTATGATTACATGTGGGAACAGGTGGTCAGATATGGAATACAATTGTTAATGTATTTTCTAATAGCTGAAGGGTTATTGTACTAGGTGACAAATGAATAGAATAAAATGCATATATAATATATAATATTATATAGAAAAATAATATAAAGCGATCTCGTTTCATATACTATTGTACTGTAGTGAGATAAAAATATATATCTTTAATTAGATAATTTTCAGTTGTCTTTTGTACGTATCCATGCGGAGAGTGTCTTCTTATAAGATTAAATTGTATATGCTACCTTTCACCTTATACTGTTATATTATTCATAAACATAATGTGCATATAACACTTCTTGGCAGATTGAAAATCTTACTATCTATGTTACTTCTCTGTCACACGTCACGTTTAGCTCCTATGAGCTATCTGTACATTGTATTATATCAACTATTTCAAATATAACAAGCATGTGACCATGCACACTTCTACTAAAACGTGTATGGGAGCGGTGTTAAAATAAGCCCTTCGGCTTGTTCACCAATCCCAATTCAATTTTATTGAATAAAATATGTTTAAATCAAAACGTTAATTAAGTGAGTAAAAATCAAATATCATAATCAAAGGAAAGGGGAACTGAATGTCATTTCAAAATACTCTTCCGAAACATGACTAAAAGTCTCCATATGTGAATTCTACCACAGACGCTTTTCTATTATGTCATTTATGTAATTGTTGCACCAGCAGTATCAAAACTGCTTTAAAATAAATACATTCCTACTTGATATACTTCAATCGATCCGAATTTCTAAAGATCATTATCCCGACGGGGTATTCCTGGGAAGTAGACATTTGTTATTACAGTAAAAATCCTTTGATGTCAGGGGGAGGAAGGCGTGTGTTGTTACAAGGGATTAACTCTCTGGGAAATACAAAATTCTGAACTCCACAACGAAACAGGAGCCAATTAAGTGAACGAAACAGTGAACAAGTGAACACGAAATCAAATATATGATCAAGTGAACACTACATTTCTCAAAAAGTCAATGCTATTATTAGACTGATTGACATTGATCAAGTGAACACGAAATCAAATATTTGATCAAGTGAACACTACATTTCTCAAAAAGTCAATGCTATTATTAGACTGATTGACATTGATCAAGTGAACACGAAATCAAATATTTGATCGAGTGAACACTACCTTTCTCAAAAAGTCAATGCTATTATTAGACTGATTGACATTGATTAAGTGAACACGAAATCAAATATTTGATCGAGTGAACACTGCCTTTCTCAAAAAGTCAGTGCTATTATTAGACTGATTGACATTGAGTTGGATATATAAGAAGCTGGTGAGATACTATTTCAAATTCAGTCGACTAGAAAATCCCCATGTGTCGCCCTCACTTGTTGTTATAGACATCACAATTGTCTACTTCCAGGTAATGAACCATCCTGATATGTGTGTTTCCTCTTCAAACAACACCCTTTGTTACTTGCTAATTGAATCACTTTTGTTTGCACTCCCAATTTCCATTTCCTCTTCACACAGGATCTTGTTAATCCGCTCAAAGAATGTCTAGCTCTAATTGCCTTAATGTCAACACCCTTCTATTTTGTAGTCGGTTAATAATTGTTCAATTCAAGTGAAAACTTGCACCCCTTCAGTGACAGGTATGTCATCCAAAAATGAGCTTTCATTATTGAAAATTATCATTTTAAGTTTTAAGTAAACATTTGCCTTATTTTCTAATTGAAAACACGATAGAATGCCAGGTCAATTAAAATCAGCTTTAACATATGAATCTTTTCATAAGTTATGTAGCAGTGTCATGACTTGAGATTTCTCAGATCAAAATTTGTTTATCAAAATCAAAATCATAACTTATCACTGTTAAAGTACTATAATATAAACCTGATATATCTGTCCCATCGTAATGATGAAACATCTGATTATCAGTACTGGGTCACCTAGACGTAATTCAATAACGATATATTAATAGATTGAATATATCTTAAATAAAATGTACATAAAATATAACATGACCATTACAATTTTATCCAATTTGACCTCTCTCATTCACTGACTAAATTTCTGAATTTTTTATCATTTCCTTCACCGATTTACTTTAAGATATTTAGGGTAAACATCCATCAGATCTTGCAGAAACTAGATTAATAGCTATAGTTTGTATGTCTGCGTCCCACGTATATTGGGCACAGATTACGCTACATCCACAGGAAAATTGGACACAAAATCCCCCTCAAGAAATCTGTAAATGGCGGGGCATTTCTAATCATCAGCAGAGCGTAGTGTAGCACAACGAGGGAGCAATTGATGAAGTGTAGTCGGAATGAGGAACTCTGATGACTTTAACTACTTTGACTAACTCAATTCTTACATTCTGTAATTGTTTGGCCAATATCGGAATATCGATCGGAATGTTTCACTTCATTCACAGGCAGCAATTTATGTTGTCTGTGTTGCACGAAAGTGACATCAGCCAAGTACATCGTACGATCTTTGAGGTAGGGTAATCCCAAAGCGTACCTTATTATTGCGATTAATGGTTAAATAAATCGTGGAAATTCATCCAAGGGCGAGCGCCTTTTAAAGTGCAACCTGTAATTCAGACGTTTGGGGTAAACCTAATGTCAGTGAATGACGCACACAATATTTCTTGTAAAACACGACTATTTTGAAATCATACTAACCACAAGGTATAATGCTATTCCATCGCAGCGAATTTAGCTTTTGGTAAGTCATGAACATGTTACTTGTTTTTATATATTGTATTAAGGGGTCAACAAACCAATGTCAAAGTCAAAGATGTTTATCGTATGAAAAGCCTCCGGGCATTAGACATTGGAGTTACATGTATTAGAGTTAAACAGTTCAATGACAAAGTATAGGTACAACGTAGATTTTAACAGGTTGTCTCTTAGGGACATGGCACAGGTAAAATATTAGGAAAGTTTAAGAATCCTAGTCTTCACATCAGAAGAATTTGTTTGAAAGCCTTGATTAGAGCCTTAAAAAGGTAATCGTCTGGAATATACTGTCTATACTAATCTTCGAATTGTTCACACACAAAAAACAAAAGGTGTATTTCGTTTTCAATACCATTTTACATATCAGGCATATTATTTTACTTCTATCGATCGACCTTTGGCAGTTTTGGCAGTTCTTATTTAGAGCGAATCAATGAACGCCTTAGCTTCTTAGATGTTAATTACAGTCAATATTTTTCAGGTTGGAGTAAGTTTTTAAAAATTCGATATATTCTGATGTAAGGACAACATTATCAGCAAATAAAAGTAGAAACGTTTTTAAGAAATCTAGAAACATTTGAACACCATGTTTTCCGTTTACGGTAATATTGTGATATGGATCATTAATAAAGAAGGAAAAAAGAGAATAGGACTGAGAACACAACCTTGTCGTAAGCCTATAGCACAATCAAAGAAATCAGTCACACAATTTTTAACATTTTTATACATTGCTTTCAGTAACGTAAACATATTTTCCTTCAGACAAGCATTGTTTATACAGATCCATAATTTTTGTCGATCAACTGAATCAAACGCTTTCTGAAAATCAACAAATGCAATATTAGTTAATGCTAACGTCGAGGTAAAGTTTTTTGTATAAGTGCAAACAGGGATGGTTTGTTGTTGAATGTTTTCTAAATCCAGCTTGCGATTCCGGGATAATATCATTCATGTTTGGCCACCTAGAAAGTCTTCATTAAGGATGGATTTGAAAACTTTACCCAAATTAATCATAACAGAAATACCTCTATAAATATTAGGGTTTGAAGGATCTCACTACGTACCACTGCAGTGTTAGAGTTTCTTATAGAGGAGACATTTGCAGTTTTCAATTTTACTTACTTTAACCATTCTTTGTAAAGTTTTTAAATAATTTATTGCAATCTCTGACTATAAGTTATTTTTTACCTTTTCGATCACTATAAGTTATTGAGACAATCGTTAATTTTGCCGACTGTAAATGATTCATGATGATGAAGTGTGCCCACAAATCAGTGTTAGTTGAAGTATTAAGAGTACATCTAGCTTGGTAACATTTTAAACTAAAACTTTGTGGGTGTAACCTTGTTGTACTAAAGACACAATGTTTAACAAAAGAGATGCATATAAACTTTACATAAGGTCCAAAGAAGGCAATAAATCATCGCCGTTATTCATTCTTTTGCGAATTTTCATGTAACTTTGGCATTTGTCAAAAAATCAAATGTATCTTGTTAATGTCAAAGTATACGGAGTAATCAACAATGGAAACACATGATGGTTGAAGTTATTCCAAATTTTGTCTGGCATGTTTATTTAATTTGTTTTGTGCTATTTATCTCTTCCTCAAGATGATTAAATTCAGTGAATTAAATTCAGTAATTAACTAAAACTCCTCCACTATGGTCATTTGGTTGGACGCAATTACACTAATTTTATTGACGTCATTTACAATGGTTCTTTGACGTCACTAAAAACTAATGTAAAAAGGAAATGTGATTACATTAGAAAGGATTTTACAGGCAAATAGATTTCTACGACCATAGAGATAGATAAAGAAAATCAGAAGGATTTATTACTTGCAAAAGAATATATCTAGAGACGCTGTCGGAACATCATGGTATTCTCCCGTGTAACTTTATCAAAGAGCATATTTTCATTCTGAAATTTCGAACATCACTTACACATTGAAAAATGTTATAGGTTTTCGTCGTTTTAAGTAAATTTACATTTGAAAATGTTAATCACTTTTTTTAAAAACGGCAATATAATGTTTTGCAGTTTAAGAGTTGGAGTTGGAGTACTAGACAGATAAAAAAAATCTAAAAGCAGCAAGCCTTTGAAATAACATTAAAAATTTAATTTGATAAGAATATTTATTGAAACAAAGATTTTTAAGTGAAAGGGACTTCCTGAATAAGAAGAAATAGTTCAAAGTTGATTTATAAAAAAAGATTAATGGCAAATGTCCAATAACTGATTTCAAACACTAAGTGCATGCTGAGAGTGTGTCACAGTCTGAACATCCCGAAATTTTACTTATGCTTAAAGGAAAATAGGAAAGTACCATACTAATGTTAAATTGAACATCATTTCTTACCATTGCACACACACAACCTTTGCGATCTACAATCCTATACAATGTAAGTGTTTATGAAAGGAGACCCAGACAGTAATAGTAGGCCTGTGTTTTCTGTTTGGAGAAAAAATGGAAAATGTCAGAGCTTTTCACTCTGATTAAATGAAACGTTTCTGACAAAAGCCGAAATTGAAAGATGTTGAAAGGGAAACATTAGAGGGAGCTGTTGATGTTATCACTCGTCAATGTCGCGGCCGTTGTGTTTATCTCTTCTGACAAGCCATGGTCTATTTTCAGTTTTACAGTGACATAACATATGTGAAGAAGGTTTGATAAACACTTACACAGACATAAACCTATCCTCGTACAATAAGTACTCAAAGTTGGTAAAATGTGTGCACTGTGGAATCTTTACAACGATCTGTTTCTTTAATTGAGATACCAATCCTTATATATTTCAATGGTAGACAAATAACTTCTGATCGTTTTCTCTTACTGATATTTAAAGTAACTGCATATCTTATCATATAGACTACAATCTTTAAAAATGTGCCATAATGCTAAACCTTTCATGAACTTGCCTTCATTTCGATAATGAATTATCAAGAGTTTGTGACCCTTGTTTGATGAATTCATTAAGGAGATAAACCTATATCGTGTTTGAAAATCAGGGACATGTCATACTGGATTGATAGCAAGTAAACTTCATAAACCTATATAAATTTTCATTGAAACTACGATTTTGGTTATTTAGAGATGAATATGTGAGATATTTCAATTGAAATCTCAAATGTAGCTTAAGCCGAAATGTATACATGTACATGTATGTATGTATCATCCCAACTGCGGATCCGCCCCATCTTAAGATGGGACGCGTCCCAACTTGGGATTCCAAGTTGGGACGTCCCATCTTGAGATGGGACGAGGGATAGTAAAACATGTTAATAATATTCATATTTTATAATGATTTGTGTCAGTAAAACATGTTTCTAGATAGTTTTGTTATATTCTTTTCACACCTACGAAGAAAATATGATTTGATGTTCATTTACTTCACTTTTTCACTCGGTTTCATATGTTATCGAGTACGAACGATTCAACACTACTCAAACATTTATTTAAAGTCACATTTGATTACTGATTGAATCACATTTGTTAAGCGACATAACAAAATCAGATCAATGTATAGATTTATATTTATATAGTAGTTTTCAGCATTTTTCAAACGAACAATACATGCGTAGATCGAACAGCTGACATCACAGAGACACCTTTGTATCTTAGTTTCTTAACAAAAAGGTGGTATAAACTATTAACAATCACAGATATGAAGTTATTCTAATACAGATCCAAGTTTTACAATACTAGTGATAAATTGCTTTTTCAAAAATATATAATTAAAAAACGTACCTGATACAGAGAAATGAATAATCCATGCAAAAACCTCCTATAGACAGAAATTAAGGTACTCTCCATCGTTACAATGCAGCACTGAATAGACTGAATATGTTAATGTGTCAGCTTGGCGTGACAGAGAACGGATGTTTGGACACCAATTTGCCCACCGTAGGAACTGTTAGGCTAAAACAACATATGGAGACACCAAAACCCCATGTTGTTTTAACAAAGTACTATCTTGTTTATCTACTTGGCGACTTGGTTGATTGTATCAAATGGAAAAGAAATTATAAGTTCTTATTATCGAAGTCTGGTTCCCCAACAATTTAGATACTTTCAAATAGTGCCAACCTTAGGGTTTGAATATTCCCTCGTAACTCATAACAATATACTAAAATCTATCTTAACGGCGACAAATCTTTGTCACAGAGTGTTAACGAATTCCTAATTATATATGTTTATCATTTCATAAACGGTACCAATCGATTTTCGAGCAATGACAGTTTCAATATCAAATTTGTATAAGAAATAACAGTTTCTATATCAGATTTGTATAAGCAATAACAATATGAATCACTTAGTCCTATGAGGAGATTACACTAGTACATGTATTTCAGCACAAAATAACTCGATAAGTCTTAGTATATCAATAAAACTTCATTGATGTGTATTTACAAACCTAATGCCTTTTTTCGGGGGGACATGTTAAGTACCATATTTAAAGATAACAAAGCGATTAGTTAACTAAACTTTCAGCTGTAAAATAACAATATTACACTGAAATGTAATTCTTCCCCCTCACCAACTCATCTTATTTGACTTATGTACGGATCAGTTGATTAACGTATTAGTAGTAAGAACACACAACAATTCCCTCAATTCAACTCTTTTAACAAGCCTAGATAGACGCTTGTACATATAAAAAAGCAACCTTTTAATACTGGTCAAAATCATATGTTACCTCGGGCTATTTAGAAAACAGTAGAATATTTTTTCTCAACAAGGGTTTGTGTCAAAAAATCTAGTGAAGGTAAACAAAGTTTTTAAGTGAACAAACTCCGTTTATAATCTTGTAGTATTGATAAGAAATGAGTTGAAATATTGCATTTCTAAATTAGCATGAAGAAATTGCCTTTGCAATATTGAATATCTTAACGTATTGAGCTGCAACTGTACATCGTATTTGTTTGACTTTGTGTTGTATGTTGGATGGTTTCAAAATATATTTTTTATTGGAGCGGCATTAATATAAGCTTCCAACTTGCCTCCAAATCTAATTTCATTTTATAGAAATGAAAAAAATATGTTTAAACCATAATCTTCTTTTGCAAATCTTGGAAACTAAGTTATCAATTTTTAAAAATCTATTGAAAATCCTGCTGTTTCCCCATAATCAATCAATGGATGATGTTAGATTTCATTTTGGTTACTTGACATGATATCGTTCTGTTAATGAAAAAAATATTTTGAATATATTTAGTGTGGCAAAACAACTTTCATCGAATAACAATACAATAACACTAAACACAACATTTGTTGTTGTTTTTGGTTAGGGTTTGATCACGTCTGCTTCCACCTATCAGAGGCATTGCCGATAGGGGCAAATGCCTTGATAAAAATGAATGATGATCATCGACTAAAACAACAAACGCTCGGCGTGTACCTTTGGACAATTAGTAACAATTGGTTACAATTGGTACTCATTCTTGTCACTAATTGGAAGGTGACACACAGGTATTAGTGTCATAACCGAACCGGATGTTTACCAAAATCCCTTCTTTCGGACACCCCCCTCCACCCAACCCACACCCATCTCTGAACTACCAAGCAGGTATGTTTGCCATTTGCATCACGACACTGATCAGATCAGGTTCGATCGGAAATATGAGGAGACATAACTGGATTTATTTACTGGACATCTTATAAGCATTGACGGAAAACCACTTATAGGTTAGTGTTTGTGAATTATGTTTAAGAAACATACACTTTTAGATTCGACTATCAAACACAATAAGTACATTGGAATCTTGCTTAGTACATTGGAAACTTTATGTGTCAGAAATTGAACTGATTACAAGGCATTAGATTAGCATTCTTGGTATCCACTAAGAGTAGGTTTTGAGTGTATAATTGGATATAAATTCTTTTTTTATTTGCTTAACATGCTTTCATAATTAAAAATTTTTAAGAATATAATGAAATAATTTATAAGACTTTGTATAAGAATTACTTTTGAAATCGTATTGAGCTATGATGAAAGACTCGTATGCGATGAGAGATATATATAGCCAATAAGTCATGAAAATCAACATAAAATCAAAATATCTTTCGATGTCCTTGAAGCGCTTATCTAAATGATATATGTTATCATGTTATTACTAAATTCAACATTAGAATAAGGATATTATAAACATGTTAAAGTATCTGCCGTCCCATCTCAAGATTCCAAGTTGGGACGCGTCCCATCTTAAGATGGGACGCGATCCCAAGTTGGGATGATACATGTATATATGATATTTAAAACAAAAATTATCTTTGAAAATTTAATTATTTCAAAAAATATACTAAAAATTCAATACGAACAAATATTGTGAGAAAATTTTTGTTTCTTTTGATAAATATTTACAATCGTGTTTACACAGGGCTTGTGACTAACTATCTCTTTTTAACTTCATAAACATCGGATGACGGCATTGTGTATGTACCAGTGAATGTAGATTACCATGTATGATAACTTAATAAGAGATCAAGAGTACGATATTATCTACAAAGAGTATGAATATCGAACCGCAGATGAGACACAAACTAAACAAAAGACTGGCATAAACACATGTCATGACATAAAACATTTCATAAACAGTCAATGTTTTTTTGAGGCATTATTTGTGATGCACGTCCACCAGTGTTGCATAAATACTCTTGTTAGAAAGAACAGACATTCAATAACATAAGAACACAAAAGTATGCCAAGCCTTAAGCAAGCGCAGCGTGATCAAACAATCGGTATGTCCACTATGGGGGCATCCCAACTTTAACAAGAACCTTCTATTGAAGCCAAACCACCATCAGAAGGCCGTTAATACGCTACCAGTAGACAGGCCAGAGACAGGACAAACCAAGATCGGGAAGATCGAGGTTAACAACTGCGGCCGAAGATATCTACATCAGGCAGATTTACCTCCGAAAGCGATTCTCATACGGCAAAATCAACAGCGGCTACGGCACTCGGTCATGTCATCATTATAAGAACAACCCCTCGTCGGCTTCGTGTGGCTGTTACGCGAGCCTACCGCCCCTTCCGTGGAATGGCTTTGACCCGTTTTAACCGTCAACGCAGATTATGTTGGACACGTACTGTGACTGGTAGAGCCGTGCACAGACGAGAGCCAAACTGCATTAAAGCGGCTCCCCCGTTTGTAGGCGGATGAATCATGGTGTGGGGAGGGATTTATGGCCAAATAACGACGCCGTTGGTTTTTCTGCAAGGGAATTTTACTGGCCAACGATACATTGATGAGGTACTGAGACCTATCGTCGTTCATTTCATCCATCAACAGCCAAGAAGATTGTTATTGCAACACGACAACGCAAGACCTCACACTGCCCGAACTGTTAGAGACAACCTCGAGAACTCCAACGTCAATGTTTTCCAGCCAACTCACTAGATATGAACCCCATTGAACACTTTTGGGATCACAATGACCGCCATTTGAGACAGCTGGTACAACCTACAAACAACCAGCAGGAACTTGAGCAAGCTCTGTTAAACATATGGAACAGAATTCCTGCTGACGTCATCCTGAACCTGACGATTTCAATGAGGAGGCGTGTACTTGCTTGCATTAATGCCCAGGGTGGTCTCATTCGCTACTGATGACAGACTATGCGATTCCTGTAACTACTAAGAGTTTCTCTGCACTTGTCTTCTTAATCTACAAAATAATGACCCCTGTCTCTTTCCTTGTGTGTTGGGGCAACTTATATTAAATGCCGAAATGTGGATGCTTTTTAATTGAGATTTTTGGAAAAGGATTTCTGTTTATAAACCAATCGTCAGAATTCTCATATCGGCGTTTGACTTGAAAAATGAGTGAAACCTTTCTTTTCTCTGGTAGTTTATGTATGGATATATGTATGTAATATATTTATATATATATTGTAAATAGTGTCATCTTATCTGCATACCTTAAATGCCATCTTAGTGTAATTTATGTTTATCTATTATGTGTTTATTACCTTTTACTCATGTACCACCGTCGATGGGTATTGAGCAATAAAAACCTTAAACCTTGAGCCATGAACGGCGGAAACATGCAGTATTCGAGTTTCCGAAAAGTGTTGTTATTTCCCCTTAAAATACAACCAAGAGTTATCTTTCCTGATGACTGATCTCTTCCGGTCAGTACTGATCAACATGGCTGACGTTGAAAGCGATAGAAGTACAACGGATTTTGACAGTATGTCAACCAAAACTCTTCGGAATTTCTTAAGGGAACGCAATCAGAAGGTTACTGGTGTAAAGAGTGAACTTGTTGCAAGAGCAAAAGGAGCTTATAAACTGAAGTTGGAAAAGGTAACGCGTTCTAACATTGGCCCATGTGAACATATTGAGAGGTTGCGTACTCCGAGTGGAATACAGTTGCCCAATCTGAGTGATTTGCATACTGGATGGACTTGTGACTTGAGTGTTTTACCTGATTTTACTGAAAAGGATATACACAACTATCTTGTTCTAAGTACTCACAGAACTGTTGATTCACGTCCCATGCAAGCGATTCGTCAGTTAAAAGCGGCGGTGTTTTACCAAGACGGACATGTTCATAGCGTCAACGCTAACGCCATTTCCGAGCATTGTGATCATATGTTTGTGAGGTGTGCTGTTATTCCTTCTCTTCCATCTTCCAACATTCGAGATAACCCGGATCACAAAGTGTGGGTGTGCTTGTCAAAGGTGACTGGACGTGTCCACTCGGCATTCTGTACATGTGCTGCTGGGTATGTATCATTTATAATTTATAAATACAACATTTTATTTGTCAAAGGCTAAAAAAAATATTTTTTCTTTAACGCGGCAACACATACTCCTGAACAATTTAGAATGATTAGACTATAAACTATACGATATATATATTATATATATAGATAAACTCAGTTTAAATGAAATTTTGTTTCACTTTATATTCTCCAAAATGCATGAAGTCTGAGACATTGATGAAATAACAATAATATTCCTAATAGAAAAAAACATAAACGTCACAAATCAAAGTAACAAAGAGTATGTGTTATCTATGTTTATACAACTTAAATAAGAGCCAGTACAAAATGGCCAGTGGTTAGTTTAAATCCAAAAGTATTTATTTGTGTCAACTTTCAAAGGTTGTATATGTCATGAGGAAAAAGTCTGTCTAGCCCTGTTAAAGTTAATCAAATTGCAAGCGGTATTTCAATTAAATTTACCAATTATCTTAATGAATCAATAATTTTATAAGTGAATATTAATTAAAATATTATTGATTTGTTACTGCTTTCAAGTTGTACAGTTGTTTGTATATAGAGAAGTATTATGTTGTCTATTTTAACAATACAATTGTAACTTAAGGTGCCAGGTGTATGACCAAAATGAGAAACACTTTTATTTTATGGACATTTTGTTGTATGAAATTGGTTACTAAAATAATATTCTTTTTTTTCAGTGCTGGTGAAGCTTGTAATCACATTGCTGAACTCTTATATGGGCTTGCTGATATCACAAATAAGAAAGAAACTGGAAACTTATCATGTACATCAACAACATGTAAGTGGCAGATTCCCCGGAAGAGGAAACTTGACCTTTTACCTTCGGACCAATAACACCTGATGTCCAACGGTAGGAAGAGTAAAAGAAAAAGGGAAGAAACTGAGACGAGTGACATAAATTCAACAAATAAATCTGATTTTCAAGTGAAAGAACCAAGTTCCAACACTGGCATGCCTAAATCAACCTTGGATGTTGAGAGATTTCGACAAAAATTATGTGAAAACCAAAGCAAAAGGAAATGTGGTTGGGTAGTTAATTCAGATAGTAGTTTTGATGCACATTCAGTACAAAAGTGTCTTCCTCATTTAGCCAAGCCTGACTTCTGTTACAGTGATGATATGGACCTGAGGTCAGAGACATGTAAAACTGAATTCAGTATGTTTTTCAAAAGAAGATGCCGAGATCATCAATGATATTACTAGGGGCCAAGTCAGTCAACAAGCCTGGACAGACGCAAGGAGAGAACGAATCACAAGTTCTAATTTTGGAAAAGTGTGTTTACGGAGACCATCTACTTTGCCCGACAAGTTAGTTCATAACATTCTTGGGTACAGCAACAACTTTACATCTGTACACACTAGGTGGGGTATCACTCATGAACCCGCTGCAAGACGTCTTTATTGGCTTGAGAAGTCAAAGACCCACCCTAAAATCCAAGTCACACAGTGTGGACTTCTAGTTAACCCTGACTTTCCATACAAGTCCTGGCGGTTTAGTGTCATGTTTTGACTGTGAACATTCTGATTCCACTGAGGGTCTTGTAGAAATCAAATGCCCATCTGTTTTCAGGAATATGACACCAGCAGAAGCAGCATCAAATTCAGACTTTTTCTGTGACCTAGATGAGGAGAATAATATAAGACTAAAGGAAAAACATCATTACTATTTTCAAGTGCAAGGTCAGATGGCTGTTGCTCAGAGGCGATGGTGTGATTTTGTAGTGTGCACCTTGAGGGGTATTGCTATACAAAGAATACTGTTTGATCAGCAGAAATGGGAGGATATGCTCAAAAAGCTTACATCCTTTTATGTATCTGCAATCATTCCTGAATTATTTACCAGACGTGTACTCCGTGGACTCCCATTGTTTAAACATTGACATTTCTGTGAAGTCTACATTCAGCATAAATCTAAAACTGATTGTGAAAAGTAAATAATTCAAAAGACAGATGTTCATTCCCTCACTTGTGGTGACCTCTATAAGACCTATTCTAAAGTTTCCTTATGAAAAGTGAGGAACACAAACACAAAGAAAGACTAATATTTTATTATTGTTGCAGGTATATTTTGTAAATCCTTTTCAATTTTATAAAAATGAATATTATAAAAGAACATTTCTATGTGCATGTTATGAATGATGATTGAAAACTGATGACTTCAAAAGGATTATCAAAATTAATAAATAATATACAGAAGTATATACCTCAAATCAATGTAATTCATCTCTATCAATTTGTAAATTATTGACGACCAAATGAATTGTTTATTTCAAATCAGTTCTCGAAATGATATTTTGAAATGAAATGGAATTTTAGTATGAATATATTTATAATTCATTTATCACCTGATATAATGTGGTCATTTTGAAAATATATTCTGTTATTTAAATGTGTATTCATAACTATCCAATAACCCTACAAAATTAAGTCATCCGATTCTTGATCATGGGGATACAAAGGAGGCAGTAATGTAGTAAGACAGTTGCAAATTTTCCAAATTTTGTTAACAGAGTTGGATATGGTAATTGGTATAACACCTTGTAAAATTCTGAAATTCTTTACTCTCTCCATATGCCTTTCTACATGTATCCTTAAATTTGCTATTCTTCTAGTCTTTTGTATCTCTTCTAAACATAACTGCTTTCTTTTTCTCTTCAATGGAGGAATTATGAGATGGAAACCTTTAGGTGTCGTTAAATCGGATATCAAAAAACCTTTGTCTGCCATTATGCCATCACCAAATTCACATAGATTTCATAAACCAGATTTAACAACTATTTGTCTGTCACTTATTGCCCCAGACCACAAGTCAGAAACAAAACTGACGACTCCATTAGGTGTTACTCCTATTAATCCCTTGTATGTTATGTGACTCTTGTAATGACTGTACATTTGAGATTTTCTACTCAAAGAATATGGCTTTTCAGTAAATAATTCAGTACAATCAATCACTACCCGTGTCTGTGGATACTGATCTCGAATCATTTTGGCATCTATCACATTTCTCTCGGGCCAAGAAATTAAAAATGACAAATTATTATACATAAGATCAATCCATCTGTTGTAATATCTGCACATGTTGACCTTGAAACATTTAACCTGTTAGCCAAGTCTACAATTAGTAGACCTAATCTAAGTCTCATGAGTACCATCAGAAACTGGTCAATTAATGACAGTGATTTTGGCCTGCCAAACTTAGATGAAGGATAGTCTCTATCATATGCTTCAGAAAGTTCATCGAACAAACACTGAAATGTTTTGTCATCTCCAACACCTGTAAAAATGTTTTTACTAATTCTGGGTCTTTTTTTTATGTCATGATATGTCATTGATGACAACATTACTTGAGTACTTTGGTCCAATGTTTGCACGTTGCTGGTTTGTACACAAACGATGTTCTGACTTGCTGCCCGGCTTTCCTGTGGGAATAAAACCAGGAGAAAACTTTCATCTGTCTGGGTAGAAGTTGTACTCGTGCTGACATCCACTGTTTGGCATAATGTGTTTCTGTGGGTGGCTATGCAGGTTTCCTCAATAGGTCCACAGTAATCATGGAACAGCACTGACATCGCATCAAAGGACCTGTGAATATATAAACAAACAATGAATAAACATGTGTTTATATAACAATTTGACTCATGAACTCAATAATAAAGTAACAATGAAATAATGTTTTCAGAAATACAAGAGTAAATAAACATAACCACCAAGTCTCAACTAACCAGTTGGGCAATGGTTCGAGATCATCAGTTATTATGTAATGGCCTTGCTGTTATCATTTGCATGTTATTTATTTCTGACCTCATGTAAGACAAAAGTATTCAAATTCTTGATTTTCATGATACACTAAGATTTCTTCACCTTGTAAGACAACTTATTTGTAACGTTCACGTTAGGTACAGTACCTGTTGTTTTGTTTAACAGGGAGGCCGTCAGTTTCATCCATTTTTTCCTCAATCTCCATATCATCTTGATTATCCGTTACAATGTGTCCAGTAAGGTTAATCTGTAAATTGTGAAATAAAATACCGTAATTACTAATATATTTCAATGGAAATCACCAAACATTTGATACAGACACTGATTAATTAAAAAAGAAAAATTTCAGTAATATTATAAAAGTAAACTACAAAACAAAATATTTCCACAAGTTATATGAATTTACAGAGAATTGACTTTATGGAAAAAAATGAGACACAAATACAAATTATAATCATGAGAAAAGTAATTTCCACCAGTAATTTAAAAAATCATTACATGAACGGAAATAAAAACTTCTGCTTAATTTATCGTTAACATAGGAATCTTAGGGAAATATATCTCGCCGAGTGAAAAATTCAACGAAATGGCGAATTTAAATGGCGACAGTTTAACAGTTCTCCTTGTGCGCCACTTCATATTAAGAATTTATTCACCTTCGAATTTGTGTGAATAATGTCAGAAAACCTACCTCAGAAGTGGTGAAAGTCTTGTTTGGAAACAGCGACGGTACGTTGACCTCTGACGTCGGCCCTGCCAGTGATCGGAACACAGCCGTGTTTGATTTGTTAACGTAAAATCTTTTCTGATCAAATTCAATCTTCGGATCCAAGCTCTTCTTCATACGACTTGGTAATCGATGGAGAGATATCGTTCTTGGTCCAATATGCTTTCCTCTATGATTAGAGCAAACACAACAGTAGTGTTTTCCCATTTTAACGTTAGCCTGCGTGACGTCGCTATGAACAGTACTGACCGGAAGCGGTATCTCCACGATTGAAGAAGGAAATCCAAGAAGGATAACTCTAATTTACTATACTTTTCGGAAACTCGAATACACTTTGACTATTTTTAAAATCTTTTTTCACATATTTATGTCCTTTTTACGTTATATCTTAGGCGTTTATGATGCATTTGTTAGCCAACGAACAAACAATTGCAAAACGGCGTCTTTTTCAAATAATCTAATCATTACAGAAATATTATCCGCATTTTTTCACAATCTAATCGTCTTTATTTATCATAAACACAAAGTGAGAACAAAATTGATTAACTGTCAGACATTAATATGGGCTCTACTATCTATATATCTTTTTCGTGAGCAAGAGATTGATACTTAACCGTTTCATAATTAGGATGAGGCTGTGGGTGATTGAAATTTTCATGCCGCAAAAAGTGTATGATGCAAATAATTCGCTAAAATTATGTTGTAATATTGATATCAACACCCTCTCTCCATAATTTTCCAGATTCAGATTCTCATTGAGATAGACTGCTGTCGCCAATTATCTTTAAATAACTTTAATAATGTCTCAACTTTCCGCATTGAATTTTACAGTTATGACAATAAAGTAAGATAAGAATCACTTTTATATAATCTAATCAGAGGGCTGAACGAACGTACATGCTCTTTATACAATGTGACCTGTTACTTGTTGTACTAAATAATAAATCCTATTATGGCATGGTTAGGACATGCAAAATATGAAAAATCGCATAACAGAATTACGCACTGGCAGCCTTGTCTGGACCAGTCCTTCCTTCTCTTAATATTTTTCTCTTTCTCATTAATTTCTCATTCAGGTATTTGTGCAACATACACTCAATCGAATTCTATTAACTCGAGGAAGCACCATTCAACAAATGAAAAAACCCTTAACTCTTAAACAATAGGGATTGTAATCTTTGTTTAATAGAAAAACGATTTGCCATTGATAGAGTTCATTTAGAATATTAACTAAAAATGTCTACCTCGAAACTTCAGCGATAGTATTATCATCAAGACGTCGCATTCATTTAATGAAGTTTGATCATACCAGCTTCTGTAGTCATTAAAAACCCATCCTTATAGGCCAATCTGCATTGAAAGGGGAACCATATCACTAATTATTTTGAGAGTTGGTATGTTAATGTGAGTTGTCAGCAAATTACATTATAGCAAGTTTTTACTGTTTCAAGACACTTTGCTTCGCACTGTTTAGTGAAAAAGAAGCTTATAATACCCTATAGGGCTTATTCGGCTGAGTCGAACACCTCGTGATGATATAAGTCTCGTAAACATCAATATATCAAACCGATCAGTTAATTCTGTTCGTATTTAAATTGCTTTATCGTCCAATACTGGTCTCCAGAGGAGATGTCGCTTGTGTAATACCATAGCCTAGGATATATCGTTATGACTAGTCAACAACATCAACAACATTGACTGCGACGTCAACAAGTTCTAGTAAGTAAAAATGATAACACTTAATTTCCCAACAAGAAAACAACACTACCGCTAGAAAAGTTTTGCTGGGGGTTCTTTTCCTATCATTGTGAACAATTATGCTACTGACAAGCGACGAAGACCGGTCAAATAGAGAGTGACACGGAAAGCAATTCACTGTGAGTAAGCTTTGGACAACGTGGCTACGTCGCACAGGTTTAACAATAATTATCTACTTTTCTATTCAACTAAGATCACTTTTTGAAACTATGTCAAAATAAAAAAATGTTCAAATATTATAAAAATGTTGGAATATCTAAAGAGATAGAATTAATAATTGAGATATCTATATATTTCTAGAAATTTCTAGATACCTTCTAGAAAGTTTCTAAAAAATTCAAGAATTATATGGTACTTTGTTTTTGGTTTTACCGTTACTTTTAAAGACGACTTTTGATGACGTCATATAATTGTTTTAGCAGAGAAAGAAAGAGATCGTTTTGACAGATTTTTAGTGGTGTCGATTTAAACTTGATCGCCGGCAACTTTCTTTTAAACGTGATTGGTCCGCTAATGACTATGTTTGTCTGCACTAAATTGGTGTCACAACGTTCGATCGATGAGTCTGCTTTCAGACTGATTGAATGCGTTCGAATCCGAGAAGAGTAAATCTTTTTAAAGTTTTCCTCCTCGGAACACCGTCGCTTTTTTCAAAGTGTAATTCAGTATTATGGCGAGTAGCCATCTTATCTAAATTCGTGAATACGATAATGTAGACCTATAAAGAATCTGAATTCCGTTGATTGATGTTATGTTCCAAAAGCTTAAAGAATTACGTCGGCGAAAATATCGTAGGTAAGAAAGATATTGCAAACTTGTTCTTGCCAGTCAATGACACTTTGAAAGAAATGAATTGGCCAATAAGTATCCGACATTGCTGTGCAAGTCGAGATAAACTGTATTGTTGCACAACCATGCCAGTAGAGCTTTTTCAGAGGCCGAGCAATGGTTTTAATGAGGCGACCACTATGAACATCCTCTCTTATTTCTGATTTATCAAAAAATATCAAAATGATTTATTTCATAAACAGAGAGCAATTTAAGTCGTCTGGGTTGGACTAGTACTTAAGTTACATCATGCAAGTCAAGTCCGAAAAACAAATTTGGCCACTTTTTGTGTTTAACTTGTAATGTTGAATCCCAAGTAGAGCGGCTAGTTTCAGTGATTCACTGAATTGTTTAAACCAATTTCATCCCTACTTATTATAGGTGGTCAACAATTTTAAGAGCAATTTATAATGTTCACGAATCAATAAAGCGTCTTACACAACAGAGGTGGAGCTATTAATTGAATATGTTGTCATCTAGAAACATTATGCTTACCGGATATTTTGCAATTGAATTTTAAAACTCTTTAAATTATGAAACATGGACTCGTTTGGTTCATTTTTATTGGATACTATCTTGTGGATACACAAGCAACAAATACACGACCACAACGCCTGTTGATTGTATACCCCTTAGATAAAACTTTGCTTCATACATAGACAAAAGGAAAGAATTAAAATTATCATCTTCTTATACTTTTTAACGTCGTGCCTTTAGCGGGATTCGAAGTTACACCCTCACAGGTAACACTGTCAGCATTGACCGTACCTCTAGCTAACCGACTCCCCCACCAAGCCTCACATTTCACAATGTTAGATTTACTCACTAAATGGCATTTGTTTCTAATGTAATGCGTCATCATGAGCTCTGTGAGTCATTTGCCTTATGACATGTGTTCCTTCTGATGCGTGCAATCTTTCGTATTATTTCTGTGATCAGTGTTCAAGGTGAAATCTGAGCAATGAAAACACCTTTCACTCTCACTTTCCGTGTATTCATGCATGAAATGGCAACATCAATTATATTACAAATAACGTTTCATATACGTTTGGACAGCTGTCTATTGACAAATTTATTCCAAATATGTTTAGAAAGAAATAGGATTTACTATTATTTTGTAAAACAAAACATTGAGTGTTTGGGAATATTCAGGCAAGCATTGTGAAATTTCATTTTTAGGAAAAGAAATTAATCCACCTAAATGATACAATGTAGATTTAGCAACGGAGACAATAACAATAAGATGTCTGTCTCCGACACATGATATATACTCAAATAGATGTTTAAAGAAACGATAAGCTTCATCAGAAGAAGTTTGGAAACACTGAAAGTTTACATAAAACGTCTTTTTTAAAACATTGTATTTTGCTCTCACATTATGTATTAGTCATTTAATAGCTTGTTGCTACTGAATCACGTTAAAACTTCACAAACAGTCAAGAATAATTTAAGCAAACTTGCAGATTTCATTATGTATAAGTCTATTTACAGTTTGTTGCTACCGAATCACTTTAAAACATCACAAACAGCCAATAAATAATTTAAGCAAGCTTTCAGTTTTCATTTGAATGATTGCATTTCAAATAACAATTATGTAAACTCAAGTGTAAAAGAATCGTTACACATCTCTAGTTTAAAAACGAAAACGAAATTAGTATATTTTCAGAAAAGTGCACAATAACTTATTTTACCTTAATTGCGTTGTTTTTAACTTCGTGCAGATTGCACACAACAAAAAACGTGACCTTAGCTTGATGCTGGTGCTAAGGCACGTGACAAGTTTTACATTTGTTAAAGTCAATGTGTTTCTCTCCTTAAATGACAAAAGAATCTACAACCGCTAAATGACATAGCAAAATTATTGTGAATAAGTTCTGTCAATTTACAACGGCTCCTCTTTTTGTATGAATGGCGATTGTTCCTTCATTTCTTATTGATAACCCGTTTTTCCGACACAGAGAGCTAATGTCATCTGTGGTGACAACGTCGGGACTGGCAGACAATGTGAAGGTCTTACAAAGATTGTTAAACTCTCAAGGCTGGTCACCGATTGAACCATCATAGACGTTTCAATCTGACGTGTTGAACTCCAACCACACCTTCCAGCGTTGATGCAAAACGTTAAGACGGACACAGCTGACATGTGACGTCATTTAACTTTTGATATATTTCCGCACACATGGCGTTTTGGAAGTCCTGGCACACGAGTTGTTAAAACCTGATACTGTTGTATCACTTTTTACGACTTGAAACGCGTCAGTTGAGAAAAACTATCAAAAGAAACGTCTGAAAAACAAAAGAAAATGACTTTGCTCACTGAAGTGCAAAACCGCTGATATCATTTTAACTGTAGGTGGTTCTTTGCGTTAAGACGTGGTTTACCTTGAAGAGATTATAATGATTTTCGCTGTTTATTTATATATAATAAGGTTTACAGTTTCTTTTGTACTTTGATTTATCTATAACGTCAGTATATTAAATGTCATCTCACATAAAAACTCGTATTTATATCATCTAAAGATTAAGTGTTCGTTATGCAAAAGCGTTTGTGAAGAACGTCATAAAGGTACGGTAAGTTGAATTGACAGAGGCTGTAAAGACATATCATTTCTCTTAGTTGTAAACATATAAAATGAATTTTAATTATTGCAATAATACGGCATGTATATTTTAAAATGAAAGTCAATAATAGAAAATCCATCAGAAAAAATCTAATTGTTACCAATAATCGTTTTCAAGAACGACGATGCCGAAAATGTTTACATCGTAAGAACCATACATGATGAATACGATACATGAACATAACCGTTGTTGCAAACCTCTTGTATAGCATAGCTATGCTCTGTTCAGCATAGCGCAGGAGAAAAAGGTGAAAAGAATCATTACAATCCAACAAAACCTTCTATCTCTTTATCAGCAACAACAGAAACATATACTCCAATATCAATCTTGATTTCAAATCCATAATTCGAAATTTAAATTTCTGAAATAAATGTGAACTATTTCAATAACCCGTCGAATAACTTTTTGCTAGAAGAGGTTTTTTAAGTTATCTGTTTATCTGTAGTGAATATACCTCGTGCCATCTATAGCTGTGTCTGTCAGCAGCAGATGATGCTTGTCGTTAATTATGATACAATATTCTAACACAAACACCTGCAGGCAGTCATTAATCGCAATTTGCAACAACATTTGATATCCAACTATGGAGTTGTCATTTAACACTCTTCTGATATTTCATAATCCATCATTTTTTTCATCGTAAATAAGTTTGTTGTTCCAATGTATTAATTTTTCTCGTATTGAAACAGTTTTCTGCCAAATCCGTATGAACGCATTTTATGGTATGTCTTAGAAATCACCTCAGACAGTTGGAGCCAAAACAATTCCATTTAAATTCTTCTCCCTGTGAGATCAAAACAGAGCTTTTGTTTGCTTTGATGTTTGTGCTAAAGCTCTGTTTGACTTTGAAGTATATCAGGCAATCACTAAATTCATCTTCGGGTGTCAAGACGTTCGATTTCTATGTTCTATGATGCAATAATTGTCCTTGTCATCGTGCCTTGCAATTATCTCAGTTGTTTGCATGTATTTAACAATGGACTACGAGTACTGCATATGTCCTGTTTACCAAATTTACAGCATTGACTTTTCCTAACTTGTTTTCAAGAGGCATATGTTTTGCTATCATTTGCAGACTGTTTATTTTATTTTAATGTGATGTGAACATCAATATTGAACGTCTTCTAGAAGTTCGGTCAAACTGTGTCTATCTGTAAATAAAAAGCAATTCTTTTTTTTAAATATATGACTTTTGTTTCTTCTTTATATAGTTCAGTTGTGACAATCGATTTTCTGTTATGTCTTGCAGTGTTAATTATGATTACTTTGTAGGAATATTTGACGCGTCTTCCGTTACATTAATGTATTTGATAATGAAGTTGATTACATTGCGGTTGGCTTACCCTTTTCTCCTCAAGGCTTGTTCTTACGATTGATTTCAGAAATTGTTTATTTGCTTTGATGTTATTTTATATTTTTGATTTGCATATCCAAAACATAATTGTGACGGTGATCAAGGTTTACTCGCGCACATAACACTTCACATACCAATTTACATTTGCATATGCATTGTGCTCTTCAAACATTCAAAATGATGTGTAATGTAATAAAATATTGTGCTTGCCGATCCGTGTGATTTTACAATAACCACCACGCTAATGGCTGAAATATTGCCCAAACGATGCTAATCACTACCTCGCTCAACAATAAACATCATCACAGTGTGCCAATGTCAGTCTTTCATTGATATGATTACATTGTTGGAGACTATGAGATGATATATAATTAAGTGATTTCAGAATCCTATTTAAGGAAACATGCGGAAGAAGCAGTGATTGAGGCAAACGTATTGAAAAACTTTGTAAGTCCATAAGATAAGAAACACCTAACAGACCTCTTTAGGAGGTATTTTAGCATTTAGAGAGTTGACGGAGGAAAATTGTTGAAGGTTCTTTTTTCCAAACGAATGCAACGTTGTGGTAAAGATAATAATACTAACAGGTTACACATCGATCGAGAAACGAGGAGAATATATATACATTACTGTAAATAGTTTGTAATATGAACAAGATTATTGTAAACTGAATGCTAATAGGCCACTAGAAGAAAGAGGACTGATGAAATTCATGGTACTGTTGAGTTCACATTTATGTATTTCATAAATGTTTTGCAAGTACTTCCGTGTAGTTAGGTCATATCAAAACCAATCAATAACCACAAAATATCTTTACGAAGGGTTCATAAATAAAAATGATGTTACTGTTGAAAATGCAAGGCTTAAGGCTGCCTTATCCAATTGTCTTCAAAGGCATGTAATTAGTGTAAATATAAAGCACTGGTGGAATACAAACAGAGATATCGGGAAAAAAGAAACATTTTTTTAAAACAAGCCGATGTTCACGCACAAGAAATTTCTGTCGTGTTGATAAGTTTGAATGTTTTTTGGAAGAGTTATTAACTTTTCTATATATCTATTCTTTAAAACGTATTCAATTTCAAGACCTGATGAGGGTGGTAAGACGATGTCTTTAAATTGCATAAGGTCGGGCTAGGGGGACTTTTCTTACCTAATCAATTGGTTTATGTCCACGCAAACAACGTTTTAAGTTGACAGTGAAATAAGCAATTAGAAAGAGAATCGGTCAACAAGTAAACAAAGTTTGATTGACGTGGTTGTACTGTTTATGATTGAATAATGTAAATAGCATAACAAAAAATAACAATACGTAACATGAAAGCTCTATTTTAGGAAAATGAATTGATGTTGTTTAGATAACAGTTCTTGAATTCTCTTCAGTTTTGTATACCCCCTGCGTTCATGTAGATTTTATTCTTTTACTAAAACTCTTGTTTGACGATAACCCCTTCATTTAGGCCTGTCATCTCTGTTAACAGTAAAGTGAAATTAAAATGAATTCTGAAACATCGTGTCAAAAGTAATTGACAAGTTCGACTCATTATAGATATCATACTTATTTACATACTTCATTTGACTCAAATATGTCACATATTAATGTGTTTTTAGAGATTAATACCCAAAGATGTAGTTTTATTTTTTACAACATAAGTGACTGTATGATATTTTGAGCGAGAGTGTCAGCGATGTAAACATAATATGACATCTCGCGAGTGTTTTATCATCCATACCGTCAGAAAGGGATTTTTTGATATGAGAAAAGTAAAAGGCAGCATCTCTGGTGAAATCAACCGTGCCAACGCGTCTTTATTAATTTTGTGAGCACAGATCGAAGGTCATCAACCTAAATCAAACACAGATATTTTTAATTGTGTTTTACATCGATTAAGATATAAGCACATATGAAATGAAACAGAAATCTCATTTTGGTGTAATCCAACGCGGAGAGAAAGTGCCACACTCGCGTGGATTTCCACGTCCACTGTGTCAACGGTCACGACTCTGCATGTGTTGCATGCTCTGTTGCGTGCTTTCCGTGCTATTCTGCCTGTATAAGAAGGGGTTAGAGTAAATAAAGCAAACTGTTACTGTTTACTATCTTCGTACCATTTTGAATTAATCTTGTTTTTTTGACAGTTATGAAATTCAGTTTTTTGCTGTGGTTCTGATTTCCGAATTGGTAACTGGTAAAAGTAGTCCCGCATTCCGATGTTAGGTATGTAACACACATTGATAATATATTTCATTATTTTAAGAATTCTTAGTTGAAAGCACATGTCTTCATTGACCATTTGAAGTTTCAGTTCTCCATCAAATTGCTGAATCTTTCAAAGAAGCATTATTTTCTGAAGGAAATCCTTCCTTGATGTTGAAAGTTAATGATTCTCGTAAGGTTTTCATGAATATACTGAAGTCGTTTTTTATAAGAACTTCAAAAAAGGTAGTCTTAATGTGTTCTATTATTTTTTAACTATTAATCCTAAAATGATTTCAAATACTGCTTTATCATATTTTCAATAAACAGTCCATACGTCATGTCCAAAAAAAACGAATTTATGTTCTTAAATTTCAGTGTAAAAGGCGTTCTTTCAAAGCAACATTCACATTACAAATCAACTGTGTTCTGATTTGCAACAAACAACGTTTAATTTCAAAAACGTTACAAAAACTAAATCTTGATTGAATCTCTCGGGGTTTTTTTTTGTCAAGTTGAAAGGAGTCCCCTTTTGTCCTTCTTCGTTCTCTATCAAACACTTTTGTCTTTCCTTGCTTTAGCATATGTAAATAGAAAAGGTAAATTTGTATACACACTTAATGTTTTCGTGTAATAAAATTAATTAATATTGTTAAGTTTGTTTGCATTCCTCATAATAGGGGTGACTCTCACATTGTTGTGATGTTTCATTTGATGAAAAAGATAAAAGGGGAAACTTCATTTACACCTTCACCAACTTCACTGGATGGTAGTTAGTTGAAAGGGATATCATGTACGTATGTTATGACTTATCTCCTGTGATTTCACTAATTCAAAGTTGTACAGAGGAAAAATATAGGTGGAGTTTATATGTTCGAAAAATGTTAGAGTAAAGAAACATTACCGGGGAAGTCTCACGATTTTTAACACATTTGTTTCTTTAAATGTTCACCAATTAACAATAGTTTATGGCAAAGTTGTTACCTTCAGAGGGTCAAATAATCTTATTACTCAATCTGATCATTCGAAGTCGTAGTGGAAATAATTATGTATCAATCAAAAACCATTGGTGGCCATTTTTATTTTTGTGTGAACACCTTTAGTTTTTGAGATCGGAAAATTGATTTGCATAGCGTCACCGATCATGTTTACGTCGTTGTCAAACTGCATCCCCTGATTGAAAAACACTTTTATTTCAATTTTGTGAGATCACTTTACTTATCTAAAAAAAGACATGCTACAAGAACAAATGCTATCAAAGGACAAATAACTTCCATTGAGGGAAGTAAACTGAGTGCAGACATTTAACTTTGGGCAAGTCGGTGACAAGTATTTTGGCATCTTCTTGTCCGGTCATCTGTTAAAATTCATGCGAAAGAAATCCTATCCTGGTTGACTCCAGTTTCTCGGAAATAATCTTACCGGACAAATCGTCTAGGTGATGGCATTGCAACACGTATTCCTTGAAAACTACAATAAAGAAGATATTTTAATATCCCTTCAACATTGTGGATTGCTATTTTAAAATGACCGTACATGTAATTACTGTAGCACAGGAATATAAATTAGCAATCAGACAGAAAATATACAATAATTTGAAATTTCATGATGGCATTACTTCTGATGTGTATGGATTGAAACACGAGAGTCACATAAACATCTCCGTTTCATCAACTCACGTCCTCATCAAAATCATGTCTGGTTTTAAGTACATCGAAGTTAATTAATGGCTGGCTTTTGATTTTTTATCCTCAAAATATATTTGACTAAGTACGTCAATAGTCTTAAAACATTAAAACCAGGTCCATCCACCAAAAAGGTAAGCAGATGATTATTCATAATGCGATTATTTTCCGTTTCATTTCACAAATTAAAATCATAAAATTTTACGTCATAAAGGTGGTGTACTGGCATGTGCTAAGGATATTACACTTGGAGGGAAAGAAGACGTTTATAAGAAATGTTAAATAACGAGTCTGTTTCTGTGTAACACGTCTTAGATCATAATAATGCATCCGCAATGACAACTAGAATGCTTCTATCCCAGGTCAAAAGTTTTGCAGAGTATGCTTTTTACAGTAAGAAAAAAGCAAGAAAAACATATTAAATGAAACCTCTGTCATTATGTTTGTGTAAGAACGTTTTTATTCAGAAATAATAGGGACCACTTAAGCCGAGATTAATTCCTGAGAATGTTACATAGATTTATAAATTTTTAGGGCAAAATCAGTAAAATATGAATTTCATTTACTTGTTCAAACACTATCTTTATATATTTGCCATAATTATAAAATTGCAATTAATTAATAAAAGCCTGATAATATTTAACAGGCAAGCAAAATAAGTATTGTTCACTAATTGTTAAAGAAAACAATTCATTCTTCCCTTTACATGACTTCTTCATTAACCTTACACAAATAACAAAAACGTTCTTACACCTTAATAATGTCATAGGACCTTCTGCGTCCCGTTGATCCGAGTCTCCTGAGAGTTTATTACACTGCCTCTGTCATATAGGTCAGGGTTGATACATAGGGCACACATACAGTATCACACATTACCGATGAATAAGCAAGTATATAACACCCCTTAATAGAAATATCAGAAACAACCTTCTTACTTCGTTATGAAAACATTAATATTACCACAACATAAATTGACTCATGTTATATACATGGTACTTGCACATTGCATAGAAGATAAAGAACATTCTGTTGGTAGCGATCCACTTAACTAATCAACTTCATTATCATTAATTGTCAATGTGAATCATGCCAACTGAACCCCCATCACTCTCTTTGCTTAGCTACTTTGTACAACCGATAGTGTGTCAGTGATTGCGATCACGATGTAATAGAATATACGCCTACATATAGATAAAAGAAGATTCCATTATGTATGAAACCTTTGTATTGCACTTACCATTTCTTTGATCACTTGATTTCAGTCGAGTTTGAAAGGGAAATAACCATTTCATTACTTTAGCTATTTTATGAGTCATGTTAAAAAATTGTCATCAAAACGGTTACAGAAAAATTTAACTGAATAGAAAAGACAGAATTTTTAAAATCGTATTATCGAAGTAAAAACCACAACATCAGAAAATATTTTTTCCAGTAAGTTTCATGATAGATAGAGAGGTTTTAGAACGACGCAAATTGTGACGTTGTGTAGAATTTGTTATGGGATATGATTGTCCTGCGCCGTCGGTGCAAAACTCTTTTCCGGTGGAGGAATCATAACCCATATGGCCAAGCTCATTGAATCTTGGTATCTAAGGATCTTATACAGTCATCATCTGATGGATAAGTATATATCACCACTAGGATTATGAGTTACTGAGGTTTTATGAAATAATACATCTTCTATTGTACAATTTTTTTCTACACTTTTACCACTGTGCAGGGATATAACCGACTCCGTCTGTTTGTTTAATTTAAAACAATGACAACCCGGATAATTTTAAAGTTCTATATACGAAAACGTATCTGATTCTTTACATTTATTCTTAAGGCCACGTCTTCAATCAAATTGTTGTTTTTCATGTGCTAGCAAAACACCTTTTAGGCGTTATAAAGAGGTCAGAAGTTTGAGGAACACGATTGCCATGCCGCCCTCAGTGAGTTCGTTTTACTAGTGGAATGCTTTAACTCTCGCCAGAGGCGGATGAGTACATGAAGTACAGTCTTGCTGTGAAAAGGATATTAACAGGTTCGACCAAATTAAGGCTGGATCCATGTCACATAGAGTTCAGTGACTACATTACAGTTTTTTATTATTACTGACATAAGGGACCCTTTGATCACAGTTTCTATCAGACAGAACACCCACTGCGTGTCCATATTGGTCTTCCTTTTCGGTTTCGGAATGTCATGGTGACTTGACCTTTCTCCTCAATAATCATGTGAACTCTTTATCAATAGTTCTAAATCCGGAGACAGTCTCTAAACCTAACGTCTGAGGCCAAACTGGATGATTACCACACATAACCTTCGTTTTATAAAGTGAACTTGATGTTCTTCTGCAGAAAAATAACAGGCTCAATACCATCTAAATTATATTCTGTATCTTGTAATGAATAATATTGATCTGATGTCCAATTTAACAAAAGGTATGGAAATCACTTTAAGAAATTGTGTTGATTATAAGGATTGATTGAAATATTTCGTGTTTTTCATTGTAATACTGTGCAACACTTACGAAATTATTGCAAACAAGCTTTTAGTATCGTTTTTTCGTTTCTTAGAAATGATGAAAGTGCAAGACATTACGTCACTTATTTAGCAAATGCATTCTTACAGTATCAAAATGTGAAAAATAACATGAAATCATAACAATGGGGATGTTGTCATGAGATCATACCAAAATCACATTTTACGCTACAGCATCATATAAAATTACGGTGATTGGTGTCGTAAGCAAGTTTTTATGATTATCTTTGTCAAATGATACTCTAAAAACATTACTTGTAGCAACTCTTGTCATCTGCTGTAAGAATAAATGTAGCCTCTCTTTCAACCAAAGACAGATGGTAGCTGTAACCATCAAAGAACCCATCACATCTTGTACTCGACTAGAGTTCTTGATTAAATCAGCGTAGCTTATCAATGAGACTTTACGAGTATGAACAATTAATTGGGTCAACGGTAAACATTAATAATTTGTGAAGAATCTAATTCTAATTCCTAAGATCATTCAGGATGGTTGCTTGTGTTTAAAAGCCCTCATGTTCTTCTTATATTAAAGTTTTATGTTTTGATGTTAATTTGTTGTATTTGAAGTTGAGTCACTTTTGTGTAATAGACACTAACGAGAAGAAAATTAATACCGACCATTGCCTCGGTAATTTTGTTGCGCGTGTTTAACACAGCTAATGTGACAGAGTGTTACATATAATATCTTTGTGTTTTAATTGTACATGTCCATGAATTAATAAATTATTTTATTTCAGCTGAAAGCTTTTGCATTGCAAACATGGAACCATATATCTTGCTCTCCTTCTATTTTTCTTTGCTCTCACCTCTGGGCCACTTCAACATTCTATCCCTTCTTCTCTACTGTTTGGTAAGCTTACTTCTCATGTTGCATGCTCTGTGAATCAATAAAGATGTTCTGCACTGCTAACTTTTTGCAATGCACTACCTCACTATTTATGAAGAGCACGGCTGAGATATGCAACATTTGCCAGAAGACTTAACTGTATCAATTCTTCTAGTCTATCGAACAAGGGTTTGTTAAACGACTACTATTCTCATATATATCTTATAACTAGCTCATAGGCATTACTTATTCTCTATAACAATCTTAGTAAATAGGACTAGGCTTCTGTGGGTATGTTTGCATGAATGTATATTAGTTTAAGATTATGCATTGCAAAATGCATAGGGTGTTATTCATGAATAATCATCAATGTTGTGGCACTTGTAATTATTGTATCATTAATCATTTCTTTTATACACATCATGTAATTATGATATTGGGATTTTTACTTAGTAGATATGTATTTATCATCATCACAGAAATTGTAGTATATCATCTTGTATAAATAGAAAATCCCACCCAAGTGTCTACTGATATCAAATATATCAACACAAGTTGATAAAAGTTACAAATATCCGAGGCTTGCCGAGTATATTTTTACTTTTATCAACGATTAAAGGGTCAATAAATCAAAATTGATTTAAATGAGACCGAGTATTAACAGCCTTATCATTTTAAATTTGTTCTGGAGTTAGCATATAAACTTCCCATTTTTCTGTTCGTCCTGGATTTAATGACTTTGATGATTTTACAACTCATTCAATGAAACTAAGATAATTTAAGGAGGCTTCAAATTATTTGTGAACATATCACATGACAAAATAACTGTCAGCATGCTTGTGCATGCTTAGGAGACTTTTCTATAGTTGCTGTCTAATTTTAATTGTTGCATTTGTAACAAAAAAACTAATACAACTATAATATATTTCCTAATGAATGAAATAGCAATTAATTACATCCTTGTGTATTGTAAGAAAAACTGTTTTCATTTGTTATCTTCAATGTTACAATCCTCGAATAGTCAAGACACATCAGCATACGAAAGACCCAAAATGGATTGAGAATTGTGTAGAATAAAAAAGGTTATATGTTATTTAAAATCAAGGATATTTTTTATATGTTAACTGATGAAAACTCAAAGTTCATAAGATTGCAGTAATTGTTTTGAATAGTGCGTGTTCATAATCAGAATTTATGCAATCTCTCTTCTCCATGGAGGCCCAAGCAGCTAACGTTGAAGTATCCTCTCTAGACAGTTCTCTCCTCTCATTGGTATCACGTCAGGATTTAAAAACTTTAATGCATTAATGGCACAAAATTAAATGAAATGAAAATGATTAGACGCTTCAAGATACATGCCTATAAAATTACAGAATAAAAATAAATACACAAAAAAAATTGTCGAATATGTGAAACATCAACAGAACATGAAAACTTATATGTACTGATAACACATTGTGAATATCTATCAAACTATCAAAATTGTTGAATAATTCAAACATCAATCAAACTTGATATCTCTTATGCAAAGGGAAGTTACTCTGTTTTAGTTGAATTAGACGAACTGCCGCTAACTCGTGAAATAATCAACAAGTGGTTTCAAAGCGATTTCGAGATCGTTCCAAACACGGTCCCTAATAAATGGGATATTTAAATGGTCAAACGAAACAAGGTCAAAGAAGTGCGGCATATGGAGCGGCACGTTAACAAAACATGAAATATTACTTTTCGATATAGCTTAATTGTACAAAAAACGAAAGTTAGATTTACACGTGATACATAACATACTCACAAAATTCACATACATATTTCCAAAACTTATCAAAAATATAACCCGGAAAGTGTGATGCAGGTAAACGCAATCACAGACGCGGATCGGTGATAGCGTTAGCGATACGGCTTTATCTCCATGATGTAAACAAACCCGGACTCTATGCGAGTAACGCCGTAACTACTCAATTTCATTACAAAACTCTACGACTCCATCGTTTCCTTGTTCAATTGCGCTTTCAATGCAAGCATGTAGAACAAAATACATCTAAAAATCACACAGTAAAACATATAAACAACACTCACCGAAACTGGAGACTGCAGATTCGTAGCCATTTTGAGATGCGTTTGCTTCCGCTGTCGACCGAGAATTCACGGAAATTACCGTGTTCCTTCCGAAGTCTACCGATGTTCCTTCGAAGGTGGGATCGGGTTGCTTCCGATATTGACTGAAAATCTCTGATATTACCGCGTTTCACCGATATTCACGTGTTTGTTTCGCGATTAAGCTGCGTTTCCTACCATTTGGGAAGCTTTCCCTTCTATTATGCACTGTTTTCCTTCAAATTTGATGCATTTCCTTCAATTACTCAGGGGGGCCTGTTATGTACTGATACCATATAGTGAAGATTTTTCGGACGTTTATTAAGTTATGGTTAGACAAAAATGTTCGTCAATCACAACCTCTATAGTAAAATAGGTTAACAAACTGTATCAGTTAGGCTCAACGTCTATAGCAAGATACGTTTAGACAACATTTTTGGTTGGGCACCAGCCTACTTCTTTAACAAAATATTGTCAGATCTGCAAATACTATCGTTTGTATAACAAACTGATTCCAACCAATGTATATATTTATAAAACAAAGTTTGTTAGAAGGATAATCTGAAAAGCCAACCGTAGTTCACATATAACTATATATATTTAGTAATTATTTTGTCTCTTCCTTATCAAGGCTTAAAGAGCATTGTTAATGTTTTCATGACAAAGACTCTTAGTTCAGAACTTGAACTGTTCGGCCTTTAAAGATGATGTATTTGAACATATTTCACTATTTGCCTAATTCTACGTTTAAATGTCAAGAAAGATTAGTTTGACAAGATTTAAATTTTTTAGCAACACATCCCTAAAGAGTGACACAAAATAATTTTAAAAAGCATGATTAATTTTATGCAAGTTGGTTTATGTACCATCCACTGTTTACAGAGAAACCTTAGTCAAACTTGATATGCATGATTTCATCAGTTCGTAACCTTAAACTATGTATTTTTGTAATCACTTATATATCAAATGCGTCCATGTGCGAGTGTTTGTGAACGTTGTGTAGTCTTTATATGAAAATGATCCCAAGTTAAAGATTCCATTTTCAAGTCTAAGAAGGCAGTGTCTCCTCTGTCTCCTTGACTGGATTTGTAAAAGGAATTCGGAATAAAGTATCGATCATCAAAAATATGATACAAAGGAAAAACACTTGGACAGTAATTGTATTTCTGAAATAGAGTAAATACCCATAAATGTGCCTGAAATACTACTCAAAATGACACTTGATTGCCCAACGCAGGTGGAGTTCAGTAAGTATATTTCAATGATACTTTCCAGGCATTGCTTGACATTCATACAACGATGAGTTGAAGGAAAAAAGTTTGTTAACGTGTCTGTCAGTGTACTTCATAAGATATTTTTAAAACTAAGCGCGCCATAGACAAATAACACAGTCGGCAATTAAAAAAGTTTTCTCCTGCTAGATTTTGTGGTCAATGAGACAGAAAATCCGCAAATAAGGTGGAAAGATGTACTTGACGTGTGAAGAGATTAATGTCGAAGTCAAAGGCTTATGAAGCCCTACAATGAACATTACATCTCAACACGTTTTTGGTTTCTGAAAACATTGATCATCTGCTATGTGAAAGTGAGTATGATATAGAAAGGTATGATATATAAGATGAAAAAGGTATATGGAAACCTAAATTGTGCATTCGAAAATGTTGTAGAAAATTAATCTCTAATGCACAACTTAAAAATATCTGAATCTTCACTAAACCTAATCTTTGGTAATTCAAAGTCACACACGTTCAGATGAAAAGTCACCTGCACACCATGTCAAGATTAACTTTCATTGGTTAAAATTGAAATGGTTGGACGGGATTTAGCCAACACTAGATTGCAGCAGCTTTCCATTGATTCACAAATTTATTCACAACTGCAACTGTAACTCTATAATGAGACAATATACAGTTGTGTATCTGGCATTTGTGAATAAGAATAATATCCGCAATGGACGCTTGAATTGGCGTTGCTGAATAATGTTTAGTATGGCTTTCACACAAGGGATCACTGAGTAACTCCATAAGAAATTGTATTTAAAAAGTTGAATATTACAACATTTTGCTTGTTCCTTGATGTGTGAAAAGCAATTTGGCAACTAATTGTTTGGGGGTTTTTTGCACCTGAAATCTGAATTGATCATGATCATGTCATTTCAGTGCAATGTCAATAGTGAGTGAGCGAGTTGGGGATTAACTTGTTTTTCAGTTATTAACAGGTGGATGACAAGCATCCAAGAGAGTGGAGATCAGGGATCGACATGATGACGGAAAAGACAGAACGAAAGAGAGATAGACAGCAGGCTTTAAAACGACTCTATCAGGGTCACTCAAACTTCTATCAATAAGAAGTTGTAATGAGAGGACGAATGTTTTTTACGCTTTGCATATATGGATACACTCTTCCAAGAGCTTCGAGTAAAGGAAATTCTCATAATAATTCTTAAAAGAAAAACATGGCAATGAACCTCAAGATATCAATAGTCAATATTTCACACAAAGAGAAGAGAGATGATTAAGATAGTGATTTTGTTTTTTGTGATGGAAATTTTTTCTCATGTTGGTTAATTAAATAAATATGTACAACTGAACATAAGTAAAGCAATTACCCTTTGTTCCGATATTTGAGATTTTCATTTATTATCAGCAGTGTTAGAAGTAGAGAGATGATTAAGTTAGTACTCTTGTGGCTTTTGTAATGGAAAATCTTATCTGGCTTTTGTTAGTTACAACATAAAACTGGAAAGTACTTTTCCGATATTTGAGATTTTCATTTATTATCAGTAGCATTTAAACAGTACAAAACCACTTTACCAAAAAGTCTTTATTGATTTCCATTTGTGATCTCTGTAGATAATAGAGGTTGGATACTGGTGTGTCTGTGCATAGTTATTTGCTTTGGACAAAATCACAGTGATACTGTAACTGAACTACCTCATTGTACAGAGTATAGAGACATACCTTTGAAGCAAATACGAAACACTGCAGAGTTCGTGTGTATGTTAATGTATTTTTCCTGTAGATATGTTGTTAATGGGAAAAATGTTTAACATTATAATTTATCTAATATTATAATAATATTTAATTTATAATATTTGATTGATTTGATATTTCGAATTTTCCGATAAGTGGTGCTATTGATATATTAAAAACAAAATGAAACAAGATTTTCAATTAATGTCGTAAAACCTTTGAAGCTAGAGTGCCATTTTCTTTGATAAACCAAATTACACTCTAAGAATAGATCAGTCAGTAAATGTCAGTGAGGGTAAAGTTACTTATGAGTTTCTTTCCTGTTGCCTTGATGATGAATTCATTCATTTAAAGGTGATACAGCTGTGGACCAACCTTTTGAAGAACTTATATGGCGAAACAAGGAGTCTCCAAACTCATGTCTGAATGCGAGGCAAAGAATAGACACACTAGTCTGCGGGGTAACTGTCCAAACAGATCTTCATCTGTCTTCTGTCAACTGTGTCAGTCAGTGTCATGTTGGTCAATATATTCGTGAATAGTTATGAAAAGCAACTGCATTGTTAGGTTAGGAAACATACAATTTTATCTACTCGGCGCATCCTGGTAAGATGTAAGTAAAGACGTCCGTTGCCTCGTTAACTTTTTAAGAGCTAAATTACTCGTTAAGAGCCATCATAGAAAAAAATAGCTGGGAAAATATCATTAACGATATAAATTGGGACTTTTATGGTGGGCGGCTACTTTAAAAAACTCGCTTACATCTATTTCCATATTGACATGTGGTCTTTCATGTTTTTCTACTTCAATTTGGTATGAGCGTGTTCTGATTGAATTCTAAAACACTTATCACGGAAGTTAATTGTTGAACAAATCATGTATTTCAATCAATCAATTTTAATTTGCAGTTAAACAGGCCATTTTTTACATATAATTAAACAGTAAATTAGGCAGTAAAGAGTCAAAGTTTTCTAATAAGAAATGCTTGATACAGAAACTTTGACAGATTTTCTGCGGAAATTGTACAGCTTATTAAAGATATGAATTTATAAATATTATTACTCGTAAAGTTTTTATTTCAATGTTCATACATCTAAAAACATAAGTTAAAATTTCCACGTGTTCTTTTCCGAAGCTGATATATCTACCTATTTCTATTGAGGTATTGTGAGACGAAACCATGTAAGTGAGACTCGTGCTAACAGAATACATATTGACAGTGGATTGGTTTCATTGCGTATAGATTGCTATATCATTTTTAAATTATCTAAATGTCTTGCTCACATTTTCAAATCGTGTAGTACACAATATAAATATCAATTTAATACCCTTGCTGTATCCGGCACAAACTCTTAAAAAAGTACTTAATAAACCATCCAATATTTGGAAATATTTATTGGGCATTATGTGTAGAGCCGAAAACTAAACAGGTCATCAAGTCGCAGTATTTACTGACGAAATGAGACCTTTAATTCAGCACTCCTGTCCATGAAGCCGCGAGGCTTTGGTTGGATCCAACTGAAGGAAAGGATAAAGTTAAAAGGACAGGGATACACTGGCTATTACTTATCGAGATATTCGAAGTAAAAGGAATGATAATATCTCTATCTGAAGTTTTGACTCATTGAGTTTCTCCACTGAGACTGAAAAGACTCAACTTTTCAGCGTGGCTGATTTTGCTGTTTTAAATATTGGATAAGATTGTAAACTGCAGGGACTGTCAACAAAAGTTCAATAAAGCTGTCTATATTGCTAAATAGTTTGCATCCTGCTACATCAGCGTATATGAGGCCGCCCTCGCTCCATCCTTATAGGAAGCACAGTGGTGTAGTGGTTAGCATGCTTGCCTCTCCCGCCAGAGACCCGGGTTCGAATCCCGGTGGAGACACCAAAAATTTGTCATCCTGTGTTGTGTCCCTGCGCAAGACACTTCATCCACTTTGCACTCAGTTCACCCAGCTGTACAAAATGGTACCTGTAGAAGGGGGATTACGGACCTATACGGTCGCCACTTTGCACTCAGTTCACCCAGCTGCACAAATGGGTACCTGTAGAAGGGGGAATACGGACCTATACGGTCGCCACTTTGCACTCAGTTCACCCAGCTGCACAAATGGGTACCTGTAGAAGGGGGAATGTACGGACCTATACGGTAGCCGCGGAGAGCTTGTTAATCGGCGGCACCGAACATACTATCCCTCCAGGGTAATAATACTCATGGCGCTTTGAGCATGCTTTCTCATGGATATATGCGCGGTATAAGAAAGCTATTATTATGTATTATTATTAATTATTATATTATATTATAATGTCAACATTAACTACAGAGGCAGTTTCTCTCATGAGTGACTTAATTTATAACCATGTGGTTTGAAGCAATGTCGAGTGACTAGTCCCATCATAATCCATGATGGATTGATTGAAACCTGAACATGACTTACACTTATGAAACTTTATTCATTAGGGAGTTCACATAGGTTTATAATATCTGAATTATGCGTGAATGACGGTGCGCATATTTGGATAGCCAGTTCAAGATATTTATGTTCTTCAAAAAAGATTTAATCATCAACTAACAAATTTCAATACGGCACGAATTTCTAAAAAAGACTTGAAAATTAGATCTTGACTCGAATCTTATCTCGTGAACATGATATATTAATTTGCGGTGAATAACCTTAGCTTATTTTCTAATATCACTTTGTCATTGTGACGTCAAGTCATTATTTTCTATGTTTTCGTGACTTTCGTAAATAACAGAAAATTCTCTCGCCCACAGCATACTATGATCGCTCTGACTTGAGATATTAATATTGAGGCATACGTTGCATTGGTCATTTAGTCTCATATATTCTATTGGAACCCAGATTATATATATATATATATATATATATATATATATATATAGATAGATAGATAAAAAACAAAAGTCTGGAAATGATTTAAATCCCCGACCGGTTTCACACTATTCAGTGATCATCTATATCAGTATATATATATATTTACAACGCTAAGTGGAAGTCCTTTATATGTTGGATCATCATCGAACATAAGTTTCCATGAGAGAAAGGTATAAGCCCCCCGCTGTTTAAAAAAAAACCTCTTGCAGCTTGTTCTCATGTGGAAAATTCATTTTTATTGGAGAGATTAGTTGTAGGGTCATTTGACACTCCATGCACTGAATGTTTCACTTAGACTGCAAATGTAAATTTCGTTTCAGTTATTGATAATGAGAATTCCCATAGACTTTACATACAGTTTAGATACATCTCAGGGTTTCTCATTTGTATCTGATGTGATTGTCACCAAATTCTCTGGACAGTTTTCTAGTTTATTGAAATAACACATTTTGATGTACAAACATACAAACAAATTGAAACAAACAAACAAACAAGCTTACAGAAGTGTCAAAAATGGTATGCGGAGAAATAACTTTTTAAAATATCATATTCATTTTATGATTTAATGAGAAAAAGCAATTATCAAGTTCAAGTAATGAAATATGATTGATTAATTTTTCAGAAAAACATTAACGTCATGTTTAAGACAACAACTCCAATATAACGGAAACTAAGGGAATGTTTTTGTCATGAAACACGAATATAGATATCTACGGTGTAATTTCTTTTTTAAAGAAACGCAAACAGTGTTTTCTTGATCTATTTATTTTTAGTTTCTAAATTTCCAATGTCTGCTAGAGATTTTTCCAGGGATGTTGCCGTGTTATCTATGCACAGTTTTTCACTTTGTCACCCAACAAAGTGACATCTGGAGTTTCACGTGCCTGAACAGTATTTATACAAGTGGTACAAAATGTATATTTTGAGTTGGTGAAGAAAATACCAAGGTCTGCGGAATACATTGATATGTTAATGCGTTTGTCAGTCAAAATGCTTTGTTAATTGAGAAAATAGATAAGCTTATATTTGTCAAACCTACAAAAAAGAGAATATATGATTAATTCAACCGGCCTTTATGACTTATTTATCTGTAGAGAATCTTACTCAAGTCTCTTTTGATATCAAATAAATCAACACAGGTTGATGGACGTTATAAATATCCGATTCTTGCGTAGATTATTTTCACTTTTATCAACGAGTGTTGATATATCTGATATGAAAAGACACATGGGTGAGATATCCAAATAATTTTTATAACATTTCTGAAAATTGCAGATTTCCCCACTGAAACTGAAAAGACTCAACTGGAAGCAGACTCAGCTTTTCAGCTTGGCTGATTTTGCTGTTTTAAATATTGGATAAGATTGTAAAGTGCAGGTACTGTCACGAAGGGGTATAATAGAGCTGTCTACATTGCTGGATAGTTTGCATCTTGTAAATCAGCGTATATGAATCCGCTCTCGCTCATTCCTGATACCCTGATCTCTTTCAGGCTAGATCACTCGTATGGCTGGCGGCTTGATATTCGTGGCTGTGCTTACCTGTTATTTTTTCAGCCAATGAAATGTCGATGATAAGGGGGCTTGAAGCTACTACCTTCAACTCACGGATTTTTCCATCCAGGTGTTATTGAATGCGAGTCGTCATTGGCTGGTTAGATAACTAGCGATACGAGGGCTTTGAGATCAGGGTATTAGGAAGGAACGAGAGCGCATTCATATACGCTGACTTAGCAGGATGGATAGATTGAATTAACAAGAAATTTATTCCTTCAGATGGATGTGGCGATAAAAACAGTGTGATCTTCAGCCAAAATTAATTACAGAGGCAATTTGTCTCATAGTTGACTTATTTTATAACCATGTGGGCCACACTTAGAAAAAATCTAATTTCTTTCAATTTACATGATATTTGCACGAGGATATACAGGTACCTGAACAAACTTTCGGTGCGCAGCTGTACATATATAAGGTACGTATAAGTGGTTTGCAAACGACAATTCTGGCATTACTAAAATGTTGACGTAAGTAAACATAGGAATCATTAAGTGGTGAAGTTGATTAAAACATCTAATAATATATACTAGCGCTTTAAAGAAAGTTTATACCTCTAAATATATTCTAAAAATTCAAAACTTTAAAACGAACTGATAAACCACACTGAGCCATGTTAAACAAGTTAAGACTTGTTCTTTCTGCAAGTTAACATATGACGTAACGTTGACATAACATTCGAAATTCGCCTTTTCCGATATTACATGAGACGCGTATGCTTGTTGACAATATAAAACAGCAAACACGACACCTTAGCAACACAGTAGGGAAAAGAACACGACAATTATACCAAGTTTAACTCCGATTGAGAGAACGAGCTGTCTGAATGGCCCATCAAGGAGCTAACAGTACTGTCATTGCTAAAACCTTGGCTAGAAACAAACAACTTTTTACAGAATCTTGCATCGACATCATGTTTGCTAACGCCTTCTGATGATCGCCACATCCGGTTCTGGGATAAAGCTTGGGGAAATGCTTTGTAATGAAGACGTCAGATACGCTGTATGCTTTATTTTGAACCAAGGTTTAGCTAAATATGAACCAGCAAAATTAACATTAAACACAGCATACATATAATACCAAACAGTGGTATTCAAAATAGCAAGAACTTATAACATACATATTTTGTTTAAGAATTAAGTAAACATTTGTAAAGCTCATCGAAAGATATCGCAAAACCCTAAGAACAAAAGTCTTAAATTATCCCAAGACCATTATGACAGTGACATAAACATTGTGACTGTTGCCTTTGTTACATCATAGCGAGAGAATGCTATTCAAAAGAAAGCGACCACATGGAAAAGCGGCAAATTCGGATCGTCACTTAAAACTATCTGTGTTCTTCAATAATAAATAAAGTAATCAACTAACAAGACGGCACGAATTTCTATTAAAAAAACACGAAAATTAAATCTTGACACGAATTTTTATATCTCGTGAACATCTTATTAATTTGCGGTGAATAACCTTAGCTAATTTTCCTGGTATCACTTTGTCATTGTGACGTCAAGTTATTATTTTCTATGTTTTCGTGACTTTAGTACACAACATATTATGATCGCTCTCACTTGAGATATCAATATTTAGGCATACGTTGCAAAGGTCATTGACTATCCAATTTTCTATTGGAACCGAGATAATAGATTTACAAGGCTAAGTGGAAGCCCTTGCTCATTTTAGTTGATTCACTATAATTTCATTGAGTTAAGTATCATGTGAGGTAAAACGTCACAATAGAAAGTAAGGTCATTATTAGGTCTTCAGACGAAAGTCGTGAAGACCTACTGTTATTATCCTGTTCGTTCTTATTATTTGTACAGAAAGTGTGTCGCTCCTACAGCCAAAACTGCACATGCAAAGTACGTGCAACTTTCAGGCATGAGAGCCTCTCAGCTCAAGTTGATACAGATGCAGGCAAATCTGCACTTGCTGTCTCCGTTGCAGACTTACAGCCCCTTTAAATTTCGCAAATTAACATGGGCAAAATTTTCAGAATGCACTTAGAGACTTGCAACTTGCTTTAAAAGATGCGCATTTGCATCTCCAACAAAAAAGCAAATCATGACAAAGTTGTAGGTCACGTGCTTTAGACGCCATCTTGCTTTTACTGCATTTTTCAGCATTTTCGACCCCATGCGTCTTTGAAAATCTTCTCCTCTGAAGATACTTGCTCGCAATAGCTGAAACTTGTACATAATGCAGCTGATGCATTGTCCTATTCAGGATACTCATCAGAAGTGCGTAACCCTAATACTTTTTTCACAGTGACCTCTCGAAAATGTCCAAAACTGCCAAATCGCCAACTTCAAGGGCACATAACTCTAAAACCCAGGACAGGAAATGCATGATTTTTACAGGACAGCAAGACCTCATTGAGATCTACAAGAATAAATAATAAAATCGATCGCGAACAGTCATTTCCGGTTTTTATGAAACTTCAAAAATGCAAATTTTCCATTTTCGACAAATTAACATTGGGTCATTTTTCAAAATGAACCTAGAGACTTGCAAATAGATTCAAAAGATGTGCATTTACACAAAGCCAAAACAAGTCAATCATGACGACTTTGTAGGTCACGTGCTTTAACCGCCATTTTCCTTTTTTGTGTGACTTTGCAGTTCTGACATTCTAAACAGTAGTTAAAATGCACCTACAGACTTGACAATTGATTCAGACAGAGCAGAGTTCGAGGCAAACAGCATCTTACGACAACGTGCGCGTCTGAAGACCGTCAGTATTGCCTGGGCAATCCTAGTTGTAAGTTACTTTTATAGCTACGAGCGTCAGACAGGATACGTTTACAGTTGTAATATTTTTACCCATATTTTTGCACACAAGATAAACGTGATCAATCACTAAAGGTGTCACATCAAGACAAGAGAGATTCATTCCCTGACAATGAAAGTGATTACTGTACAATAAAACCATCCTATTTCTCTCTAGAAGTATTCCAGAAAGAAACTATTTATTGACCTACAGATTCAAATGATAAATTTTGTTTTCCTTTCAGAGACATTTTGACATTTTATATTTCCGATCATCATTTTCCATAAGAGAAAGTTATAATCCACCCGCTGTTTAAAGATAACCCCTATTGCAGCTTGTTCTCATGTGGAAAATTCAATTCTATTAGAGAGGTAAGTAAGTATGGTCATTTGACATTCATTGCATTGAATGTTTCACTTAGACTGCAAATGTCAAAATCGATTCAGTTATTGATAATGATAATTCCCTAGGATATAAACTTTACATACAGTTTAGATATCTCAGAGTTTTTCACTTGACTTGACTTGACTACATCCTGTGTTTCTTTCCCTGTATCTGTTAGAATGTAATGATTGTGATCAAATTCTCCCGGCAGTTTTCTAGTATATTGAAATAACACATTTTGATGTAAAAAAATCTCAAGAACTGCTCTGTCCTTGATTAAGATGTACAAACAAACAAACAAACAAACAAGTTCACAAAAGTGTCAAACATTGTATACTAAGAAATATCTTTTAACAATGTCATGTCATTTTATTATATGATTTATCAGAAAAAGTAATTATCAAGTTTAAGTAACGAAATATAACTGATTGATTTTTTTGAAAACATTAACATCACAACTACGGCAATGTTTTTGTCATACAAACATTAATATCTTCGGTGCAATTCGGTGTTTTTTTAAAAACGCACACGGTGTTTCCATGATCAATTCATTTTAGTTTCTGAATGTCCAATGTCTGCTCAATTTTTTTCAGTTATGTTACTGTGTTGTCTGTGTACAGCTCTTTCCTAAACAGTATGTATACACGTGGTATATTGTGAGTTGGTAAAGCAAATACCAAAGTCTGCAGAATACATTGATATGTTAATGCGTTTCTCAATCATAATACTTTTATTGAGAAAATAGATAGGCTTATATTTGTCAAACCTACAAAAATGAGAATATATTATTAATTCATCTGGTTTGTTGATAAAGCAGTTAGATATAATTGCTTAAGTCAAACCTACATCAAAGCAAACATCTGATTTACTTTTGTTGACCTTTTCAGTTTTACAGTGACAACCGGTCTTAATGACACCCAAGTGTCTTTTGATATCGCATATATCAACACGAGTTGATAAAAGTTATGGATATCCGAATCCTGAGTAGAATAGTTCAACTTTTGTCAAGGTGTGTTGGTATATTTGATATGAGAAGACCAATTGGTGAGATATGATCCAAATAATTTGTATTACATTTAAACAAACATTTCTGAACATTGCACTTCCCTAAGACTCCCAGTAGAGTGATGTCATAGCACTGTGATGTCGTCATGTTTATGACGTCATAGCACTGTGATGTCGTCATGTTTATGACGTCATAGCATTGTAATGTCATTACATTATGATGTAAAACATCTGTGATATCAAGTATTTGACTGCAGAAGGGTTTAAAATCTACGGTCAAAACAATATCTCCTAGGAAATATCGCTTGATCTCCCACAAGAACACAATTTTGGGTGATAACATGACTTATTAATACAAACCATATTGAAAGGAAAAAAGTATTTGATTTTGTTTATACGAAATTAATTTTTAAAAACTTAAAAGCTCTCCCAGCATCAAAATTACACACTGGATAGAACAGACAGTAAATGTGAAAGACAATCCTTTATTGTTCCATTGAGGGAGGCTTCATTTTGATACCGCTGTTGGCAAAAAAACATTTTGAATAATTTTTCTTCACAAGGCGAAACAACAAATCTCAAAACTTAGGTCAGGAGTTGAGGCAAGAAAAGGATAATCTTGCAAGCCAAGGAATCGGACTAATAGGTCTTCTTTATCTATCGACCGACTTTGCACATCAATACATACTTGAATAATTGTGGAAGTTATCTAAAGTTTTTTTTATTTTGGTATTATCATGATATATGTTGTTTCTAGCTTTTTGTTGCTTATAAACCTTTCAGGTGTAGGACGCTAAAGCAGAATTAGCAGAGAGTTAGTATTTGACATATTGACATTTCAATGTCATTTGACACCTTTACATGCATTCGACAAAAGTTCCGTAAATCTGAAAAAAGTCAACGTTTCGCGAATCTCTATTCAATGGGCTTTCACTTTATACAAATATTATCACTCTCTTTTTTAAACTTATTTCATAAAGAAGTGATGAAGTACGTGAAAAGTTCATAATTTTTGCATGTCTATTTACGAAATATTCTATCCTAGCTTTCTGTCAAGCTATGACAGCAAATATTTCTTCGTTAGAAAACTGTACAGATAATATGACTTGATTAGCTACCAGATGATAAAGAAATTGTACAGAAGAGATCTTCATGTTCACTGTTTCAAGTTTTGAATTTGGTTTTTCACAGAAAATTAATCCGTTTTCAAACGAAATTGCGAGTCTCAAATCTCAATTTGGATTGCAAATGGACGGCACGTTGTGACACGCTGAGTAAAAGGGACCATATCAAAGAATTTATTTGTATTATATAAATAAGACGCGCTATTACAAACATGAAATTAAAAACAATGAGACAGAAGTAAAACTCGAACATCAAATAAGATTTTATTTTTGTTCAATTCTCCGAAATTACTGCGAAAATAAGCGTGTGATGATCGACGCAGACATCACGTGACTTTGATGACACTTTCCCCAATGCTATTTAGTTGTATTTCAGGACTTTTCCAGGTGGAACATACATAAATCCTTCAACACTCAGTTGCAAATATGTACTCTAACTTAGGTTTTAAATGAAATTTCTACAAGATGAAAATGATTTCTCAGTATCTTGATTTGGAGAACTCGGTGTAACTACTGATAGCGACTTTTTAATACCGGCTTGTTTGGCGATTACAATGAAAAAAGGACGTTCAGATATATGTAATAAGCGATATTATATAATCATAATTGGGACATTAAAAGGTGAATAGATTTGCTAAACTTCCGTGTAAATTCTATAACAATTGGTACGCTGTTTGTTGGATTTACAGCGCAGAAGTAAATTGCATAGATCAGTGAGAAATATCCATTGCTGCAAATTACATAGATTTATTTTCATTTCATTGAAAATCGTTTAAAATAAGTCCTTGCTTGCTCGAACGAACTCTTAGTCATGTATCTTATGTATTTCTGGTACAAAATTTATTTCTGAACAAAATGGTGTAAAGATTTTCTTTTAAAATAATTTTTGACAAAATAATCCGTTTTTGAAAATTTAGAACAAAGTTTTGACTAATGTGGTTTTTTGGGACTGGGAATTTTGAAATAACTTGTTTATTAAGTATAGAACAACTTTAAATGAGGGATGCCCATGTGATATAATTCTTAGAATTTGACAGTTTTTGTGCTCTCGGTAAAAACCTGCAAACAATCCAGTAAGGGGAGGGTTAAGTAAGAGAGGGTTAATGCTGTTCATTGTATACTGTACATTTGTAGGTAGAGTATAAACCTTATCTTTTCAGCGTATTTTGTTTTGCTGTAGGTAAAGACACTCATTGCATCGTCTATAAATCTACTTTTTTGTCTCACATTAATTAAGTGTCGTTGAAGAAAATAATTGCTGACAACATGTGTTTCAATGCCATTATCTTGTAATTTGATGGGGCTTTTTGAAAACAGACCCTAACATATTGACATCTGATCCTTAGTGTTGTATTACTTGAATTTGATGGGGATCTTTTCTCATTCTGTTCCCAGAATACATATTACAGTGTTGTTTTTTTCAATAATTACTGTCAATCGTTAATTGAAGATCTTGAAAAAAAACAGGTTAAAAAACCCATATGAATCAGCAAGCAAGTTTTAAACTGAGGCACCTGTGAAACCAGGAAAATTATCGTTGTCTCTACAAAAACGTGCAGGTCAAAAACGTCTTTTGACGGTTTCGATCCAGTTCAAACATGCTCACATCAAACACTTATATCAACAAGGGCGTCCTCTCCCACGCAGTAAGCAGCTGTATTCAGTACTCATTGAAATCGATTAAAGTTCTGTGCACAATTCATTGTGACAAGTGTTTCGTTGTTGTATTCAATCATTTCGTCAAAAGCTCATGAAATAAAGTCATCAGATAAGAGTTATCGTTCTTGATACTGGCAACGAGACGTGATTGAAAGCAACATGCAAGAAATGTTGTTCAAGTTTCAGATTTGTTGACAATATTAACATTCAAACTAGTTTAAATGTTTTCTTTATATATTTTTCTTACAGATGTCATCACTTTTATCTGTTGAAATCTTAAGATATTGACAGGTTATTCCAATTTTTGTTTCAACATAGTGCCTTCAGTCACTCGCCCGTTAGTAAATAAGGCGTGACGACACACTAATTCATATACGCGCATTTATACAATAACATTTATGAGTATTTGTTGTTATGATTTTCATATCTCAAACATGAAAATCTCATTATTTATTATTTAGGGACAACATTGTCATGGTAGCTTCATGGCGTGTTGTAACAAAACTACATTGTGTAGCGTTGTTTGGTTTGGTTTGGTTTTTACACGCATATGAATTAAGATCAGCTGATCGATGTCACTACAGCTGTATTACAATCTCTAAATGACAAGGTTTTTCAGTCGTAATTGGTCATTTTGATTTTACTATTTGAATTAAATATGGATGATATATAGAATTACCAACTCGGTACGAGTAATAAGTGGATATTTATACGTGCCCATTTCCCGTCATCACCAGTACCTCGTTGGTTATTCTCTAAGTAATTTGAATGAAATGTCAAATACTGATTCAAATACATCAACATTCTTAGTTATCAGAATTTTTTTGACAGAGGTAGAATGGTTTGATTCATTAATTATTTAGTTGATATACTTAGAACATTGCTACCCAAATTGAAATAGAATATGGAAACACTTGAAAGAAGTAGCATCCCTACAGTCCTAGAACTAATCGGAGTTTGTATTTCAAGTCCAGTATAGTGCAAGAGTTATTGAAATAAAAACTAACCGTGGGGATGTTAATCGTTTATTCTATATATGTTAACTTTTTTATTTTCAGGTTGTTTACATATCATATGTTCGTGTGCTCCATATCGAAAGTGACGTGCAAGGGCGATATGTCACATTAATTACACGTATTGTCAAAATGCCCTTGCCAGTACTCTATCAAATCATACCTTTGAAGTTGATTTTTTATTAAGGGTTCTTCAAGGAATTCGTTATTGTTAATTACAACATATTCTGAAATTAGATTTCAAGATTAACTTTCTCAAGTGCAATGCATGAAATGTCAAAACAGATCATCCAGTAATCAATCAAATCAGTTTGTCTATACAGAATTAGAATTTCTTTTTCTTGTTGAGTTATTAAAATATTTCATTTCAAGAGATAACATCTTGTTGAAACTGGAAATGAAAGCTCCGTGTAAGATAATTGGACAGACAACAATTGTTCATCAACATCCTGCTAGATCAGCTTATATGAGTCCGCTCTCACTCCCTCCCTATACCCTGATCCTCTTTCAAGCCAAAAAGCTCGTGTCGCTAGTTAATGTTATGTTATGTTGCAAAATATATATTCTATGTTTATGATGTTTGGTTTAACCTTGACTTAAAAAATTTAATTTAACATATGAGTTAGCAAAGTATGATAAGGACACAAATATCTGCCAATACTTGCCAATCCTTGGAAGTGACATAAAATGGAAAGAAGCTTAATTTTAAGGGACAATAATAACACGAAACTATTTATATTATATAAATGCCATTAAATGACTGTGCACCATATGTTTATCCTGTATCTGAGACCTCTTGACTGTTTCTAATATAACATGTTATCACTTAACGACGTCGGAGATGACAGATAATACTGTGTTGCAAGTTCAATCGCAATCAGAACTTTCAAAATCTCGAGTTTTCCAAACATTGCTGAAATGTTTGGCTGTTTGACAAGAATCTGAGTATTTGGATAATTGTAAGAATGGATAATAGGGATCATAAACAAATGGCAATTCAAGCGTCATCATTTCAGTGATAAAGCAAAATATATTCCTTAAATACAACGGCGTGATGTGAAAGCAATGGTGATCAACAGTGATAAGTCCCGGGAGGCCCTATGATGAAGTGATCGAGACTCAACTTAACAGTACACTTTATGAAGGGCTGTATTCCAATGTGAGTCAGTAATACTAGTAATTATAGCGTACTGACATTTTCTTTTCTTTATTTCATTTTCCATAGGTCATAATACAGGCAAAAAAGGTATTGACAATGACATGGTAATACAGTTATAATATGATGCAATGGCCAATGACAGAAGTGGGCTTATTGTAATATACAATAGGCTATCATATTTTCTTTCCACGTAACAAATGCAGAGTTGACCAGAATTCAAAAAACATTTGTTCAGTGCCCGATGATGATAGGAACACGTATCTTGAGATATAATAATATCGAACAATTTATTTCTTTAACAAATCAATCTTTGGACTGAAGTTATTTATGCTACACCCATAGATATACTGTTTGACTAGTAAAATTATTGCATTAACAGGATTAGGTGATTGGTGAATAATTCTGTAATGTAACCATTTCATGTTGGTGCTTTGGGAAAATTTATTTCCAATGATGTTTACAATTTTCCAATCATGTTCATCCAAATCACATTGTTCATTGGGACTTTTTCCCATTTGTATTTTGAATCCTATAGGGTAGCGTATACATTTTTCCTTGCAATAGTATTTTCAATTTTCGAAATATTATAAGGGCAAATTCGATCTTGCAGTTTCTTGACATTTTCTATGCATTTATGGTATATCTCGTAATCAATTAAGAATAAGAACAAGCTTTCAAAAATTGTAAATGTCAGAAGCAAAATCTGCTGTGTATCCGTACCCCCACTTGACAAAATCCATTGGGACAGATATCTCTCTCTCCTCCTCTCAAATTGTTGATGACCCTCTCACATTGTAAATAAATTTACATGCTTCTAGACTCAAGCCGTCACTACCAAGTGCCAAATTACAAGACAAACCCTCTTGTATATATATGTTAGCACTGTTATCTTATATGACAATCTTAACTCACAGTAGGGTACCCATGATTTTAGACATTTTAATCACTGGTATTCCTTCATTCTCCAAGTTCTTGTTGTCTTATTCCTAAATGTTTCAATACTTCATAACATTGTAAAGTATATTGTCCCACGTCTGTATGTATGTATATTGTTCTTTACTCTGTTACATACAAAGTCTGCAATAAAGTATTATTTTCAAAATTATCATCGTTAATGTATGGGCTAAGTGACACAGAACATGCCTGAAAGGTCAATACAATCCAACCGGTAATATATTCTAAAATTTAATCTTATACATCGAATATATTTACTAATCTGGATTGGTTTTGTGAGATAGAATGAGATACAAATGATTAAGGTCATACGACTAATCTGAATATATATATATATATATATATATATATATATATATATATATTATGAACTATTCGGGACTATTATGATATATCAGTATTATTGAAATAGCGAACAACATATGGGATGCTCTTTTTGTCCGATTTGCAGTGATTACACTTGTGTAAAGATGCTCTTATCGTATGAGTAACGTCTTCTTATTTCAAAAAATCGGTACCTCATTTACACATGCACTTCTTCTAAGTCACATCCCAAAGGCTGTACGAGTCATCAACATATTATGATATATGATATACACCATCAGAAAGTAATCTCAATGAGTATATGTTATAAGTTTATAAGTGCATCGATAAGGACATAACACCGGACATTACCATACATGTACAACTATCTGTACTTCTCTTCATGATACAGCTTTATCTACTGTTCATGTCAAGGAAATATCTACATAAGTTGTTCACATCGAAAGGGAAAAGAAAAAGAGCTCACTCAAACATACTCACTATATCTATATACTCACTAATATTAACCCCTCTTTCCCCAGTGCGTGCTTAATTAACTTTCAATTATTATATCATTAGCATTTATTGCGCCAGTGAATTACTAAAACCCTTTGAAGCTGATAAATTCAACAAATCAAATGAAAGTGTAAGTTATTAATGTATTTATTTAGTTAATGCATTATTACAGTATCTAATTGTGAAGAATGGCAAAATCATTGCCTGATAAGATCACAAACTTAATATTTTATTTATGACGATATAGAGCAATGGTAAACATTGAAAAACAATAAGACGATAATCCTGTAACCTTGAAGACTAGAGCGGGAGTTCGATCCCCAAACACAGTAACCAATAACGCAGGTTATGAATAACAAAACGGCCGGGTCCAATATAGTAAAAACGTTATTTCCCTTCTAGCATGGAATGTACATGGTCTTTTGAGTAAGCTTTATTCACTTGACTTTACTGATTACTGTTCGCAGTTCGATATCGCTGGTATCATCGAAATATGGAGAAACTGTGATAATGCAAATATACAAAGCCGCTTTCCTAATCATGATGTGTATATAAACCATAGAGACTTTAACAGTAAAGGTGGCGTCGCACTCCTGTTACATAAACGTTTAGCTCGTGGTGTGATCAGTGTCGATACGTCGTTTGGTGACTGTATTTTTGTAACAGTTGATTCATCTTATTTTCACTTAGATAAAAACATAATTATCGGTTTTATTTATGTACACCCAGAAAATACTTCTGTTGTAACAGATAACCGAGATGTAAAAGGTATAGAGTATGTTAATGATATATTACTTGGTCTTTCTGCTGAATATGGAGATGTCGATATCTCAATTGGAGGCGATTTTAATGCACGCACAGGCCATATAATGGATTATGTAATCCAGGAACATCATGATTACATCCCTGAATTTAACGATGTAAGCGACATAGCCGACAACTTTGAAAGTCCTCGCTTATCTAGAGATAGTGAAGTGAATGAATACGGAAAAGATCTTATAACTCTATGTACACAATATGGTCTTCACATGTTAAATGGGCGTTTCCCAGGCGATAAAGACGGCTCTTTCACATGTTTCACCAACAGAGGTGCCAGTGTGGTCGATTATTTTATTTGTTCTACATCACTGTTTAACTCAATTTCAGACTTTAGAGTTAGTACTCGAACAGAATCCGATCATTTCCCGATCGAGTGTGACATACTGTGCAATACAGATGAACCTACTACTCCTGAGTTAGCTGTAAGTTCGGAAATAACGAAGTTTATATGGAAACCAGAGGTAAATGAATTATTCAGTGATCTGTTACGAAATCAACTAAGTAGTCTGAATATTGTTGACTTATGTAAGCATGGTACATTTGACTCCACCAAAGCGGTTGGTGAACTTGTATCGGTTATTCACTCTTGTGCTTCACGTTGTAGTATGTCTGCCAGTAAAACGAATGTTAAACATAGTAAGGGTGGGAAATCTCCTTGGTATGATGACGAATGTAATGATATCAAGAAACAAAAATATAACATTTTGAATAGATTCAGACTGACTGGAGATAAAGTACTTTTAACCAGATTCCATATATTGCGTAATAAGTTTAGAGAAATGTGCCGTCACAAACGAGAACAAAATCTAGTTAAATCTACTGAGGAAATTTTAGATTGCTACTCCAGTAATAATGCAAAGTCATTTTGGTCATATGTCCAGTATTTTAGTAAACGCTCTGTGCAGATAACTTCTAGTATTAGCAGCTCTGAATGGATTGATTATTTTCGTTCTGTATTGAATATCACTGAAAACGTTATAGATGATGATTTTTTACAATTCTCTAAAGAGTACATGGCTACACACGCTGATCGTTCAGCTATTTGTGATGACTGTAATAATGATGATTTTAACAATATTCTCAATAACGATATTACACCCCAGGAAGTTGAAACAGCACTTCTCAACCTGAAGTTAAAGAAATGTCCTGGACCAGATGGTATCGTACCGGAAATGCTAAAGCACAATTCTCAGATATTTAAAATGTACCTTAGTAGGCTATTTAATTGTATCTTTAAGTCTGGCAATTTTCCTGAGCAATGGTCAAAAAGTATTATATTTCCATTGCACAAAAAAGGTAATATTAATGATGTTAATAACTACAGAGGCATTTCCCTCTTGGACATCCTTGGAAAAGTTTTTACTTCTTTACTGAACATTCGATTGAAACATTTTATTGATGAATTTGATAAGTATCCAGAATCACAGTGTGGTTTTCGGAAGGGTTACTCGACAGTTGACAATATGTTTACTTTACAGAGCCTTATCCAGAAATATTTGTCTAAATCCAAAGGTCCCTTTTACTGTTTATTTGTTGATTTTAAAAAAGCTTTTGATTCATTAAATAGAGACCTTTTATGGCACGTTGTTGCAACGAATAGTATTCACGGTTATATGTTAGACATTATCATGGATATGTACTCAAAAACAAAAGTCTGTGTAAAGTTATCACAAACCACTATTTCTGACTACTTTGACAGTCTCAGTGACGTGAGACGAGGTTGTATTTTAAGTCCATTGTTATTTTCTATCTTTATTAATCAAATACATACAGTTATGGAGCAAGATTGTGATAGAGGTATTTTTGTTGACTCAGATTTTCTAGAATTATTCATGTTATTATATGCCGATGATTTGTGCTTGTTTTCAGATTCTGCAGATAGAGCAATGGCAGCAGTCAAGACATTTTCTTTTAAACTGAAAAATATTTCCCCATCTGTGATTTTCAAAATCTGTGATGTCCAGCTAAAGCCAATAATATTGTATGGTTGTGAAATTTGGGGAGTTAGCAAATGGGATATTATTGAAAGATTTCATGTTCGTTTTTGTAAATATGTTCTTGGTTTGAGTTATAAATGTTCAAATGTTGCTGTACTCGCTGAGTGTGGGCGAAATTATCTATATAGTGACACCCTGCAAAGAGTTATCAAATATTGGTTTAAATTATTAGAGTATGAAGAAACGCGATATCCAAAGCAATGTTATATAATGATGTGTAAGCTAGAAACAGTAGGACGTAATACGTGGGCTTCAAATGTTAAAAAGATACTATTCATGTACGGATTTGGTTATGTATGGGAAGCTCAGGGTGTTGGCAACAAAAGTGAATTTTTACGTAACTTTGTATTAAGAATAAATAATTGTTGTGTACAAAGCATTTTTGCTGACATAAATGACAGTTCTTCTTTAGACCTATATTCTACCATCAAACAGTCCTTTTGTACAGAACCTTACCTAACAACTATTAAATCGAAAGAATCACGCCGTAGAATTACTTTGCTAAGAAGTGCCCTATCAATACGTAAAAATACTGGAAGAAGAGAAGGAACACCTATATTTTTAAGATTTTGTAAGCTTTGTAAAGATGATGTTATTGAAGATGAACTACACTTTTTATTCAAATGTCCTTGTTTTATTGAATTAAGAAGAAAGTATATCCCAAACTTACCTGAAAATGTTAATATTTCTTACTTACAAAATGTTTTACAACGTCAAAACTCAGAAACTCTTTTATCCTACTCATGTTTTATAAGAGATGCACTCACTCTGCGTTCAATGACTCTATCACCCAATTAACTTACATTGTATATTTCATTGTTCTCTCAAATATAATATTGTCTTGTTTTGTATATATGTTTTGTACGTCGGCCTAAGGCCTTTTACTGAAATAAAGAATTGATTGATTGATTGAATGGTAAACATATGTTTTCAGGCAGTGGATGGCTCCCTGCTCTGATCGAATTTAGAACACCAAAGGAGAATGAAAACAATCATATTTCGCCCTATGGCATTGTATCAAAAGTATGGTGTTACGTGCTGCAAGTAATGAATTTTGACCTTTCTAATAACTTACAGATTGTATAAAAATAATCTTTAAAAATCAAATGTAGCTTCTCATGTCATGTACAATAGAGTAAATGTTGCCTCTCATCTCACCTCAAGAGTAAATTTTACCAATGACAGATTTTAGCTGTAACGTTTTGAGAACCAATCACATCTTGCTGTTCACCAAGATAAAACAGCGTAAGTTATATGAGCATGAACAATAAATTCGGTCAACGGTAAACACTAATTAAACGGTAAACACTAATTAACTGTCAAGAATCTAATTTATCATGCCCTGTGCCATTATTAATTCCTAAGATGACTCAGGGAGTTGATTGTGATTTATAGCCCTCATTCTCCTTCTATCTTAGTTTTATGTTTTTATATCAATTTGTCATTTTATTAATATTTCGTCGCTTATGTTTTAAGACATCATACATATGGAGATGAAAATGCATACTGACCATTGCCTCCGTAATGTTTGTGCAGTTTTCAAGAGCATGATTCACACAACTTCTTTTACAATTTACAACTTCCTATTTCTTGCTGTTTCTACAGAAGATGACAGGGAGAATTGGTTTATCATCAGTTTGTAGGCAAGTATAAGGGGAGGGATCTCTGAATTGATACAGAATCAATATATTCAGGAATGTATTTGTATCCTACTGATTATCAACAGCCTTCTCAATAATGTCACGCCGCTAATGGCTGAAATATTGCTCAAGCGGCGTTAAACAATAACTCACTCACTCACTCAATAATGTATTAATGGTTATTCTGTTTGAACCTAAATGTTCCTATTTTCTGTTCGTCCCAGGCTTTGTGATCTTGATGATTTTACAACTTATTCATTGCAGATACGATTTCTAGTGTTGGTCAGTCACTACCTCTATTACAAAATACGGTTAGACAACTGTATCAGTTAGGCTCTACGTCTATGGCAAGATATGGTTAGACAACATTTTTGGTTAGGCACTACTTCTATGGCAAAATATTGTCAGATCTACAATTAATGTTGTCAATGAGTGTACTAAATAATGTAATCAATTATGTTATCAAGGTTTATTCAATCAGCTTGATTACTTTTAACATTGAATTATGTATTGTATATCATCACTGTATGTATGTGTGAGTGTTTGTGAATGGTGTGTATTCTTAATGAACCCATAAAATGTACAACGATTATGGGATGTCCTTTAAATGGCTGTAAAATAAAAGCTTTGGAATGAGGTTAAAGGAAAAAAACCAAAAAAAACCGAAACAGTGATGTTCGAATATAGGCGGGCGGCAAGAACAGATTTTGACAGGTCACGGCAGTGTCAAAGGCAGCTATGAAGAAAGTTGAATTGCAAATGCCAGAACTAAGATATACATGTAAACCATTTGCATTCACTTTTGAATTCGTTACAAGTTGCTCTTTCATTGATTATAGATACTTTTAACTATTATAATAGGCAAGCACAATAATCTTACCGAGTGCTAAAAGTTTGACAGCCGTAAAATTACAACAAAGCGGAATATAAATAGTTCCCATTAAATATGTTAATGTTATTAATTAGGTTTTTATGTGACAAATGATGGACAGTTCAATATTTACAAGAAAATAGGAAACGAAATATGGGGTGACAAAATCAACAAACATTGAAATAATGAACATAAAATGTTCTGTGAAGAAAAACGAGTGAGTTACTTTAAAGTTTTTAGCTACTTCGACAAATCGAGGTAATGGTGTTTGTCGTATTTAATTCAATAAGTATTGAGTAGAAGAAAATTAATAATTACGACTTTTAAGTACTTCACATGAAAAAAATTATTTAAGATTACAAAGACTGGGATACATTATTATGTAAAATTGATAGGTTATTAAAGAATCATACACGGTCTCACTCGCATGTAAATATAAGAACTATTACAATTTTGAAATATGAAGAAAACATTAGAAAAGTATATTGTGTATGTTTAGAGGGCCGAATGTAATTCATAAGATATTTTTGAAAGAAAGTGCGCTATAAACATATAGCATCATTAAATAATAAGAAAAGTGTTCTCCCTCTAATTGCAATGTTTAATGAGACATCTAAATATAACAAGTACTTGAAGGGATTTATGTCATAGTCAAAACCATATGAATCCCCTTTTAGGCCTAATAAAGCGATGACCACTGTGTGTACGAATGATGAACATAATATCCATGCCCCTCAGTTGTTTTATATTACTAGTGGAATACTCTTATTCTCGCCAGAGGCGGATAAGCTTAAGGATATGAACTACAGTCTTACCGTGAAAAGGATATTAACAAGTTCGACCAAAATAAGGCTGGATCCATATCACATTGAGTTCAGTGACTACATTACAGTTTATATTATTACTGACAGACAGAACACCCACTGTGTGCCCATAATGACCTTCTTAAGTGTTGAAATGTCATGGTGACACGACCTTTAATTAATCTTGTGAATTTTTCATTAACATCTAAATCTGGAGGCAGTCTCTAAACCTGAACCGAGGGAAGTCTGGGTCCCAGATAAAGCTGGATAATTAACACAGATAACCCTCGTTTCATGCAATGCACTTGATGTACTCCTGCAATAGATAACATGTCATTTCATCACCATTCAAATTATATTCTCCATCTGGCAATGAATGCTATTGATCTGATGTCAGTCTTAACTGGAATTCACTTCTAGGTACGATCAAGGTTATGCCCTTACGTAGATTTTTTTTGTAATATTAAATGAAATGTACATGTATAGACGTGAAATCGTAGTCGTTTTATTTCCAAATCTTTAAATAACTATTTATGTTATTGTAATTTTCACATCCTTCGACTGAAAATTTAATTTGTTTAGAAATTTTTAGTTTTCTAATTCTTCAGATTCACGAATATTATTATTTTTATTTTTTTTCATATTCGTGAAGGATATTATCTTGAAATTTACCTGGTGTCACTACTAAGAACGTTTGTTTCCAGCATAGTTTTTACCAAATAAAAAAAAAAAAAAAATTGCAAATATACTCACCAACATAATCTTCTGTTTATGGCAATAGTTATGACCCTCAAGCAGTGGCTGTCTCCCTGCTATAGCCACATTCAGAACACACACAAAAATTGGTCTTAAGTCAAATATATTTATTATACTTCATGTTTTAGATCAATTTTCTTCGTGGACGTTGTGTATTCTCTATAAACGAAGAACCCAATTAAGAGATGACTATGAAGGCGCGATTTTTTCTGGCTCACTGTCTCGACTGCTAACAGGAATTTGAAATGAAAAATCAATTATCAAAACTAATGACTCAAAGGAAAAGTACTTCAAAGGTCATTGTTATTTTGAAATAGAATGAATACCTACAAATGTGCTTGAACATCTACTCAGAATGTTACTTCATTGCCCAATTACAGTGGATTCAGGTAATATATATCTAGCATTCTTTCCTGGCATACTTGACATTCATGCGATGATGATGTGAAAGACATAAGTTTTACTTCGTGTATCTTCAGCAAACCGACTGTACTTTATAATATATTTCTGTACCAAATTGCTCTTTTGACATATAGCATAACTAGCGAATAAGAAGAGTTTTATCCTGCTAGGGGCTATCGTTAATGACAGAGAAAATCTGTAAATAAGATAAAGTACGTACTTGACATGTGAAGGGATCTATGTCGAAGTCAAAGGTATGTGAAGCCCTGCAATGATCATTCCATCAAAACACATTTTTGGTTTCTCAAGACGTTTATTATCAAGAGTATGATATCGGATGGCTTATTATATATATGTGGTGAAAAAACATTAAAAGTATATGATACCTTAATTGGGCAGTAGAAGTACAACTTAGAAGCCTAATCCTTAGTAATTCAAGGGTACAGAAATTCAGATGAAGGGTCACAATGGTTAAAATTGAAATGGTTGGACCAGGACAACAATAGATTGCAGCAACTTTTCATTGATTGGAATTTATTCACAATTAAGACTGTAAAGGCACAATACAGTTGCGTATTCTGGCACCCATGGATGCGAATAATATTTGCAATAGACGTTATAATTTCCTTATCAGTGTTGGATATTCCAGCATTTTGCTTGTTCAGTTATTTGTGATTTAAATTGATGATGTCATTTCAGTACAATATCAATAGTAATGTTGGGTTTAGCTTCTGTACAATGATAACTGTTTTTCTCCCCTTTGAATCAAAATCCCCAAAATGGAACAAATGGAAATATGGTACGAGCAATTAATACTGTATTCACTGGCTTTACATGTGAGTCAGTACTTCTTAAAAGTAGATAAAACGAAGCGAACCTATACTTCAGCTATATGTTGTGTTGAATAGATGAAGATGTTGTATCAAGAATGAGATAAGTTGTGATATTAAATATCCTATCTTTCCCTTCCAGTAATGAGTTCATGAGAGCTCTGACTAAAGAGACAGAGCAACAATGGAAATATTTGATAGAAATACTGTGATGGTTTGAACTTATTACTCCGTCTTCAGAAATTATATCCTATCGTTAATTTGACATGTTTCTGTCTATGCTTTTCGTCTTCCATATGAATTAATCAATAAGAAGTTGTAATGAGAGTACGCTGCTGTTTTGATAAGCACGCTTTCCTACATATATACTCTCTTCCATTATAGAAATGACGAGCTTTGACATAGGAAAATGCTCATAATAATGCATAAGAGATACTTGCAAAATATTAAAATATCAACAATTAATTTTACACACATAGAGAATAGAGATGATTAGTTAGTAACATTGTTGGCTTATGGCTTTTTTAACGTTAATTTTTCTAGTTTTGGTTAATCAGATATATACAAAACAAAAGTTCAGCAATTACCCTTACTTTTCCGATATTTGAGATTTTCACTTATTGTCAGTAGTATCAAAACAACAAAGAAACCGTGTTATATAGCAAATGACGAAACCAAGATTATTAAACTGATTTTCATATATGATCTCTGTTATGGAGGTTGGATAATGGTATGATTAGTAAAAGTATAAGTGATAAGTAAAATTAACATTATGAAAGAATCAAAGTGGTGGAAAAATAAAACAGACCTTGGCCATACGGCATGTCAGATGGTTATTGTCTGACATTGTCATTGTGTAGAATCCCAACACTGAAGACTGCTTGGATACTCGTAGCAAGTTTGGGAATGTATGTCTGAGGCCACCTGTTCAACTTATCATGATGTGCTGCTTCCTTAATATGGGTTTTTTAATTTCCTTCCCAAAATGTCCCAAACAAGCTTAAGTGATTTCGAATATGCATTGCTTTCAGGAAAGGGGTGTGTGCATATGACTTCTTATCTCGGTCACGGCTCTGGTTTATAATACATTAATAGCAATTGCTTTGTGTGTATCTGATTCACTGAACAATCCAATAGAAATTCAGTTCGTACCTGTATAGAATTAATCTGTGACGTCACACCATATTCAGCCACGCCCCGACGGAAGTATTTGTAAACAAGTTACGTGTTTCTATTGGTAGAATAGAACTTAGTAAAATACGATTAACAAACACAAAATATCAAGGAAATAGACACCTTTTGTGCTTTTCCCTTTATAAAAAAAATGTAATGTGTGCACTGTTCAGTTCCTGATTGTTTTTTTCCCAAAATGATGTAAGAAGTTTCTCAAATACTGAAACATAAAATGAAATAATTGGTGAGGAAATATTGAATCTTAGTTTCTTTTGAAAAATCATCTGACAAATGTTTTATGGCACAAGGTCACAATGTGAAATTAACAGTTGATTATCTATTAAGTTGTCGGGTATAGCTCATTCCTCGGGACTTCATCATCATGATACCTTGTCTTTCATGTGTCTGAAATACCTCATTGTACAAAGTGATATGACTTTAAGACTTACCTTTTTCAGCTTGGCTGTTGTAGATAATGGATATGATGTTTATGATTTCTTTGTAATCAAATTTTTTAGAGAGAAGCGATATCAAATAATAACAAAAAAGATTAAAGAAAGACAGCCTTACACTGCTACATCCTCCAGATAAACGTAGCCAGAGTAACACTTGGATCTTCAGTGAAAGGTAATTATAGAGGTTATTCTTCTTATCATCGACTTAATTAACACTGATGTTCTTTGAAGCAATGACGAGTGATGATTACTCGTGACTTGTCCCAATAAAACTCGTGATAGATGGATTGAAACGTGAACATGACATACAATTAAAGAAAGTATATTCATTAGTTCACATAAGTAATTAATATCTGACTTGAGCATGACTTCTTGAGCGCAGTGACAAAGAAAAAAATGAACATGCCATATAGTCTATAAGTGAAATAATAATTAACTGTGTAGATGTTACTTGTTTATACTTCTTTAAACTTATATTCTCAGGGTGTTCACCTATTATATAGCCTTCAATAACGTTCTCCATATCTTCAAAGCATATTTCATTCAAGAAAGGTTACGGTTATAGGTCTTCCACAAGGATAAGAAGAGCCGAATTTAAGGTCATTCCACATTAATTTATTTAAAATGTCCAACAAACAAATTAATGCATTGACATTTTTCTTACTTACAATAAGTTTTTGATAAGCTTTCCGTGTTAAGGTGAGGTAAGTACAAGTTTTTTGATGAAGGAATCATTATATTGTTTGATTTTTATAAATATTTATTTAAAAGTCCATTTTTTATGTTTTGAGTTTACAGACTGTGGGTGCTCGCTAAATGGTGCTACACCATGTACAGGGTTTATATCAATTCGCTCGATTAATGGTCAACATCAGTGTGCATGAAACAAATGTCAAATGTTGATAAGATTTCAATACATAGCGTCAATTGCTCGCTTGATTTATGTGTACGTTCATAATTACTGATTTGTAGAAGTGTTTGATAAACTATATGTTCAAGTTGAGCAGTATCAATGTTGAAATCAAATTATCACTGTCATTTAGTTAAGTTATTCTTTTTAGTTTAATATGATCATGAAATATTTGATTTATGCATTAACATTATTAGTATTATTGTTGTTGTTATTATTATTATTATTATTGTTATTGTTGTTGTTATGATTAGTAGTAGTAGCATTAGTAGTAGTAGTAGTGGTGGTAGTAGTAGTATTGTTGTTGTTGTCGTCGTCATCGTCATCATCATCATCATCATTATTATTATTATTATTATTATTAGTGGCAGTGGTAGTACTAGTACTAGTGCTAGTCGTTGTAGTAGTAGTATTTCACTTTATTATTACAACGTAATTAGTTTATTTCCCTATTTAAATACTCTACCTTTTCAGTGTGTTCAAACAACCACTTACCTCGTATCAACATGTCTGAAAGGATAACCCGAATACTAAATCTTTTCCCAAACCCAAAACTTGGAATCAAAGTTAGGTTTTGAAGCTACGAGCGTCAGACAGGGTACTTTTACAGTTGTATTATTTGTATCAATATCTTTGCACACAAGATAAACGAGAGATTCTAACCCTGACAATGTTAGTGATTACAGTGCAATAAAACCACTCTATTTCTCTATTTTTCTAAGTATTCCAGAATGAAACTATTTCTTTATCTACAATGTACAGATTCATATTCTTTTGTTAGATTCCTGACAGACACATTTTGACATTTCATACGTCGGATTACGATGAAAAGATAACTTCAAGAAGAGTAAATTCCAACCCTTCCTCTCTCAAGAAAACCCTTATTGCAGCTTGTTCTTATGTATAAGGTTCAATTTTATTACATAGATTAGTTATAGGGTTATTTTGACGATCCCCGCATTGAATGTTTCACTTGGACTACGATGTCAAAATCGATTCCGTTATTGATAATTATATTTCCCCCAGGATATAGACTATTCATACAGTATAGATCTCCCAGGGTTTCTCTCTGGATTTATCACGTTCCTTCTGGCACTAATCGAACTTGATCATCCCTAACATCTCCGACAACTAGCGACTTATCAAACCACAGCTATGTACAAAATTGACAGGTATTCCTGCAAAACCTTCTCTAAAATCACTTTTTAATGGAGATCTCTTTTCTCACCTCCCTGCAAGTGACGGAAAGTTCCTGTCAACTTGTCAAACTATTGAGCAGTATGTGGTGTATTTCTTTAATTCCTATATGTATATATTTTGAATGTTTGTTTAGACTGACGTCCACTTCCTATATCTCTGTCTACGTCTATAAGGATTTAGCACCATAAAGAGCACGGGTGTATAATTTAGGACTACATCTTGCATTTTATTTTACCAGACAAACACGGTTCAGTAATCTAGTTCGTTGAATTAGCATCTACTCATGTGAACACTTTCAAGAACCGCGAATGGCTGAAATATTGCCCAAGCGGCGTTAAACAATAACTCACTCACTCACTCACTCACTCACTCAAGAACTGTAAATCCCTGATTCACTTCTATATGATAAAGACGTACAACCAAACAAAAAAAGTGTCAAACATGATAAACAGAGAAGTAACTTAAAAGAATGTCATTTATGTAATGATTTAATCAGAAAAAGTACTCATCAAATTCATGTACTAAAAAAGGGTTTAACGGAAACTACGGATTAGATTAACATCATGTTTGAGATAACTCCCACATAACGTTAACCTTTCGAATTTTTTTCATCAAAGTATAAAAGATAGCTCGAGTGCAATTTCTTTTTTCTTAAAATGATGAATGATGAACGTTCTGTTTTGTTTCTGAAGCTCAATTGCCGAAATAAATTGTGTGGTAGTACTTTCCATCTAACCCTATAGTAAAATACTCTTTTTTGATTGACTGATGCACTTCATCTTATGAACCCCTCGACTATCATCTCTCGCGATGTAAAAATTACATCTACCCTGCTGCCATAGCAACAGCTCCTCACCAAGAAAAGATGTCGCATAACGTTTAAATGCCGTTACATGATGACGCACACGGCGTTCAGAGTTTACATCATTTCGATCAGCTGTTTTCCTAAAGACTACATCTACAGACATTTTTTTCTAACTTTTTCTGCTCTATTTGTAAACGAATTCCACTTATCTTGCACACTACATTGACTTAGATTTAGTCGTTTTAAAGCATATCTAGGCATGAAACACAAAATAAAGGTACACTTAAGATAAGGCAAGTAAAGTTTTGACTCAGAAACCTGCTAAAACAATTCAATAGAAGAAATCATGTGGCCTAATATCTGGATAAAAAAAATTATGGATTATATCAATTTATTGTTGACCAAAATAATGTTTTAGAATGTATGTTATGAAAGTACGAAGAAAAGATACAATGTATCATTGTCCCAGAAATGACAAAAACTATCAGATAAATTCCTTTTCTGAAAATAGATAAACATTGGAGACCATGACAGCGACGTTGACGCGTCAGGTGCAGGGCACGGTAGGGTCTGTAAGTACGGATGCTATGCTGTCTGAGACGTCTTGCCACTTGTTATTCAGTAACTGTCAGAAACCGGTACATCAGATGAGGAATTCGTGGCGGCCATGGACGGTTGTAATTTTGGGCCTTCCACTCCTCGGCCTGTCCACAGTTCTCTACGGGATTCCGTCAGATGGTAGATGAGTAAATTAACAACACAATATACGATAAAGGACCGAATCAATAATTTGATTTTAATGAGATTGTATTCCTTGAGGAATCTATATTCACCATGTGACGTGCAAGTGTCATATGACATTTTTAATGCACGAAATGTCAAAATAGCCTCACCGGAACTCAATCAAATTATACTTTTGATTTTGATACATCGTAAAGTGTATTTTTTTATTCGTTTTTCGTAATTACAACTTCATCTGTAATCATATTTCTAAATCAACATTCTCAGGGAAGATTTCTTTCCGTGGCTGAGTGTCATATGTAATACATGAAATGTCAAAACAGCTCATCAAGTAATCCATCAAATTTGATTGTACAGTTATTAAAACATTTATTTTAAAGGTGTTAATACTTGAATTGAATGTGACGTGCACTCTAATTGGTTGAAAATAAAGGGTTTATCAAATACTGTTTTTATTTGACATTTTCAGAAATGATACACCTTGTATGCAGTCATATGGATACAGAAAATATCATTAAAAACATCTACTATTGCTGCACTACGTTACACAGATTGTGGATATCACTTTACTCAGGCCGTCAGGCTTACCTTTGATTCCTATTTTACCTCCTAATTTCATTGGCTAAACCCAGATAACTTCAATCAATCACAATGCACGTCTCTCAACGTCAATAAAAGAGATCTCAAGCATTTTCGTTTATTGATGTTGAAACTCTTATAATCTTTTCATTTCACACAGAACAAGTTGAAAAAATGTGCATTTGTCCTTTTATTCAATAACAACCTGACAGAATCAGTAATAGGATCTCAGTCTTGGACGAAACAAGGGTCAATCTCATCAGCATATGTACATCGACTGATGGTCTTCTTTTATCAACATGTTTATGGATTGGTTTCTTGAATTAAATGTCTTCCCAAGGAACCCAACACAGTGCAGGACCAAGATTGCAATTTTTTGTGCTCTTGCCCTTAACAGGATTCGAACCAGGCCAGCATACTAACCACTACAGGACTGTGCTCCACATGCTAAATTTAATTGCTAGCTTGCTGCTAATTGTAAAGATATTCTACACCCAATGTACATCGTACCGCTGTAATACTGCAACGAATGACCCTTACAGTTCCATTTTCACGCCTTGTCCATTGTCCGTCATTATTTCAAACAAGACACTATCATCGCTTAAGTAGATATCTGATATCAATGTTTTTGTATTTGGTTTAACCTTTACAAAAAGAACATTGAAGTAAACATATTATTCAGAAAAGTTATAATGAATAGAATGCTTAATGACTCACGACGAATGAAAAGAAACATTTGAAAGGACATTGATAACAAGAAATCAGTTCTATTAATGTCATTTAATGACAGTGCGCCATATGCTTCCCCTGAGTCTGAGACCAGTTGACTGTTTCATATAATCACTTTACGACGTCGGATATGACGGATTAAAGTATAATATATATGGTATTGCAAATTTCAATTGCAATCAAAACTTCCAGAATGTCGAGTCCAAATGATAAAAACAAGTTAAAGCAAGAAGTTATAGCACTGCTGCAACGTTTTGCGGAATGACAAGATCCTGAGTTTTCACATAATTCAAAGAAAGAGAGAAGATAGACCTTAAGTAAAAGGTAAATACAGAGTTACAGATACTTCTGAAACATAGCCGAAAACTAAGATGCCACGATTAACTTCTACTGACTATTCCAAAAAATAAATCTCAAATCTTTCGGACAGCGGTCCTTCTCATACTGTGCTCCTCTTTGGAATTGTCTCCCGTTTGAAATCAAGAACTCTCCTTCTTTAACTGTTTTCAAGTCAAAACTCAAGACTTATCTCTTTTCCAAATACTTCTTCTAGCGACTGTAAATGCACTTTGAGCAACTGAATGATGGGCAAATGCGCTCCATAAAAACACATATTATTATTATTATTATTATTTATTATTATTATTATTATTATTATTATTATTATTATTATTATTATTATTATTATTATTATTATTATTATTATTATTATTATTATTATTATTATTATTGTCATTTAAAAAGTACCCGTTCCCTAAGTACAACAATGTGGTTGGAAAGGAACGATGATCAGCAGTGAGAAGTCCCAGGAGACCCTGTTATGAAGTAATTAGATGAGAGTAAACACGACGTTGACATTATGAAGGTCCGTTTTCCATGTGAATAGAGTGTGACGTGCCTGTGTAGCGTGACACAGAAAATGCGTGATGAGTCAACACAGTCCTCTTCGCAATCCATCAAAGATAATATTGAATTTTATACATAAAAAATATTCAATTATTTGTTTTTGACGAAGAGAGAATATTTTGATTGTACTTTAATAACAAGAAGTTCTCATTACAACCCGAAATTGACATAGCGTGCGTGTTGTCATTGGCACATTTCATTCAAGACATATTCCTACAGCCTTACAAGTTATCTAAATATGATTATCGTAAATCTAGCTTCGAACCTATACTACCAAGTTGTAATAACTTTCGTGATGTTCATCATTTACACTTAATATGTTCACTTTCATTTTCAGGGTGTGTTCCTATAATATGTTTTCCAATAACAAACTCTAATTCAGAGACATTGCTCTGTTTACAGTAGGAATGTGTGAACCACTGGCTTTAATCTCAAGAGTGATGTCCACTCATTCAAAATTATCTGAAGCTCATTTTCAAAATGACTGCAGGTCACATCCCTGTTAAACTGACGTCAAAATAAAAGTCACTTGTAAACAGAAATTCAAACAATCTAGTGGATGTAACATGGATGTAGACTTAAGACAATGCATACCGAGATAATTACTTAGCTTTTGTATTCTCAGAATTAGATCAATTATGTTATACATTTTGAAGATGAAAGCAAAACCTTTAAAAACAATTGACCTTGCTACTTGTGTCAAAGCAAAGGAAACCGAGGGAAATGCCTGTAAATAATCGACGATGGCCACGTCCTCCACGGACATAACACCTATAATTGTAAATATTATAAGGAATGCATGAACATTTTCTGAAAATGTACAAAACCTAAGCAATGGATACACTCGTAAAAAAATTGACATTGTTCCTTAATTTTCATTTCCACTCTGTTGTCAAAAAACATGTCAAGGGATTTTGGAAAAGTCCCTTAAAAGTTTTTTTTCGGCACGTGAAGGTTTTTATTTGCTTGTCTAAGACAAAAGGTATAGTATTTTGAGAGATATTGACTTATGCCATCGTATGGTATTGTGGAATGTGTTTACACACTAGAATATCCACATATTTAACATCAAATTGGTATCCCATTTTTTGACGTAACTGTAAGTGTACAATCTCATGGTTCGTCGCCAATTGAACAACTCATAGAAACGTGTTTTAGTCCAACTACAGATTTCCGTAGATGAAAATGCGTTATCAGTTGTTTTTCTCTTTATAATTCACTGCTTAGGTCACACATTTTAAAGGTTGACAGTTTTGAAATATTAAAATTAACATCTGGAAAAACAAAATGTTTTACCCTCCCCATCGTTATAATTGTTTTTAGTGCATCGATGTTTTCAGTAATAGTTTATTAATAAGGGGTAGTTTTTTCCATGTTTCTATCTTCATATGTAGTTTAGTAGAAATAATTGTATTAACTGGAAGAAAAAGATATTGTTGTTAGATGTTGCAGAATCAATATAATACCTGTAGATATGATATATGTAACCTTGACAAAATATTGAAGTTAACATGTAGATCAGTGAATTATGATTAAAAAAATATCAAAAACCTGCAAATACGGGAGAATCTAAATCCTGAAAAATTATAGTAATCAGTGAATTTGGTTAGTTATTTCGAATGGACATGACTGCTTCTAATGAATTCACCATCACAAAACAACTGCTATTCCGAAACCAATGCCAATCACAAGTTTCGTAAAATATGTAATTAAACAGGATTGACATTAGCTTTTTTATCGATTACTCGTTGACTTATATCAAAGAAGAAGCATGAAAATCTATGAGATCACCATTGCTACCTCGCCGTTTACATTGTGGCGTTATGCTTATGGATTGTGACGTCATGTGACATCAGTCAGCACGCGATGTTATGACACAATGTGTGCATCTTCATAGGACGAGTAATAATACGTTTTCAACTCTTGGCTCTGGCACCGGTAAACCAGTGAAGACGAAACCATTAAGAGAGATGGAAGAAAACGTATTGATTTTGGAAATGAGTGTAGCCGCATTTTGTGCCAACTAAAGTATCTTGCAATTGATTACATCAAGACGGATGTTAACAAGGAGATTATCATAATAGTCGATAAATAGTGAAATAACAGATGATAAATATGGAACAAATTATTTTGCGAACAAGACTTTCAGAGTCACAGTAGTATGAAAAATATTTTAAAATGATTGATGACTTGACAGGGATCTTATTTGATTACGTTAATCTATTATTCTATATTCTATCGTTGATACCCAAATCGATTAGGTATGCCCGAGCTAACTGTTGTATTTCGTTCAAGTCAAGTTCTAGTCATACGAGATAACTAAATATGATTATATCAAATACAATATTAGTAAAATGATAACAGTTTCTTTGCGATATTTATCATTTACGTATGCCCTTCAGTAACATGGTCCTTTTCAGAGCGCTTTCACGATTTCAATAATTAAACTTCTATCATGGTAACTAAGTTATCAATTAAGTATATCAGTTTTCGCCGAGTTAGAGGTCCACTCGACTACGACTCATGCAAATACAACGGACCTCGGACCTTAACTGTAAATTGGCCAATACGGACAGACTAAATTAATACTATCATATTAGTGACTATCTCTCCTTACAATGTATCAAAGATTGACGCCATAATGAGGAATAAAAAACTGTACGCCTCTCATGTGTTGAATATCTGTCTTTGGTTTTGTCTAATGTGTCTTTGCCTGTACCAAAAAATATGGAAAATTAAAAAATAACAAAATAAAAAATTATATTAGGAACTTATCATGACGTGTATCATGCCATTAGGATGTTTATCTGGAGTCCCACAACAATGCATCTTCGTTTTGAAAATATACTATAGCGTGATTAATTCTCCAGAGTAAGTAGCTTCACCAACACATCATAAAATTGAACAAACAGAAACATTTAGTGCAAATTGCAATGGTTCAATTAAAATGGACAAAAATAGTTATACAGTTTGAAATAATGAATAATGATATATTGTTAAATTGTGAAACTGATAAAATACCAATCATGAAAGTCAAATATCCCTAACATGTTTTGCGTATGAGATCATGTGTCATCAGATAATCGGTCATATGTGAGGTTTACACCAACACACTTACCTAGACGTCGACGTCTAAAGATGATACATCAGCCTCGAAGATGACAAAAATAAATAATGAGAAAAACATTGAATTGAAACTTTGATTTTCCTTTACATACCTGCATACTTGGTGATGGATTTAATCTTTTTCTTTCTTTCTTACCACGTCTCCAATCAATAAAAACCATGATCAACTTGACATCTTCGTATCAGGATAAGACTTAATCAATAAAAATTAATCAATTAGAAGTTTAATAAGAGGACGTGACTGTTTAGATTAGCACGCTTTGCTACACATATACACTCTTCCAATAATTAGATATGGTAAGAGCTTAGAGTTGGGGAAATACTTATTCTACTACTCAAAGCTGATGCACACAAAAATGGTAATCATATAATGGAGTTTACAATTATTAATAGAAGTCTTTGCTAATAATGATCAATTCAATACAACTCTGATTAAATTTTTTAGACTTAATAGTAACAAAACGTCACATTAGTAAGTAAGGTCACATTGTAAGATCGATTTATAGAGTTATATTTGTATTGTTTTATCAATATCTTTGTATACAAGAAAAAAGGGGTTCCATCACTCAATGTGTCTTATGAAGAGTTCCTGTTAGAATAGAGATTCACTTTCCTGACAATGTAATTTGTCACAGTAGATTTAAACCATTCTACACCATATTGAATTGGTTTCCATTGGTTTTAAAGTTAATGATTTACATAAAAATAAGGATGTTCCTAGTGATTTCTGTGAATTTCTGGTGACATTAAAGACGAATCCCATGCACCACATGTGAATTTTCAAAGTACTCTCATCTTCGTGATAAATATGTAGCATTTGTGTCTTTTCCTGTGAGAGATAAACAAATATTGTCGAGTCTTCTAAATTAAAAAAATATCGATGTTATCAAAGCTATAGCAATGTATTTAAAACATGTTTTCTATTATCGAACTGTTGTTACCACGTGAAAATCAAATGTTATCTGCATATGTACTTGTATTATAGGCCGAAATACTAAATAATCTAATCTGAATCTGAATCTGAAACCATTCTACTTCTCTAAACACTCAGGAAAGAAACTATTATAACTATCATAATCTATTTCATCATTCGTGTAATGAAAGTTGTACAAAAAGTACAATCAAAACAATTTCCTACCTTCCATTCATATCCACAAAGCATTCTTTCTGATGTATAAGACTCAATTATATCATGTGATGGATTAGTTGTAGGGTTATCATTACATTTCATGAACTGAATCTTTCTATTGGAATAAGATACCCAAATCGATTCAGTTATTGATAACCTATTCATACAGACGATGATGATTCAGATCCCCCATGGTTTTGTGTCTATGCCTTCATCTTTCACTGTCCTTCTGGAACTAATGCAATGCAATCATCACTTATCATTTCTAGACTTCCTGTGTGAAGAGGGTTTCATTCCCTTGACTATGTAATTGATAACAATGCAAAGAAAACATCCTACTTCTCTCTAAAAGTATTCCAGAAAAAACTTTTCTCAAACAGATTCCGATAATCCTTTGTTAGATTCCTGACGGGGACATTTCGACATTTTATATGACGGATAACGATGAAAGGGTAGCTTCCATGAGAGAAACTAACAATCTTTCCTCTCTCAATAAAACCCCCCATTGCAGCATGTTCTCGTGTAGAAGATTAAATTTTATCATAAAGATAAGTGGAAGGGTTATTTTGACATTCCATGTATTGAATTTTTCCCCTTTGGTTACGATGTCAAACTAAAATCAAGTTATTGATAATGAGAATTCCCCTAGGATGAACACTTTACATACAGTTTAGATATCTCATGGTTTCTCCCTTGCTCCAGTATGGCCCTTCTTGCAGATATCAAACCTGATCATCACTGTCATCAAACCAGATCCTTGTACAAAAGTGACAAGAATTCCTGCTAACGCTCTAAAATTACCTTTTAATGGAGATTTTTTTCTCTCCTCCCTTCAAGCATTGGGACATTCCTGTCAACTTGTCAAAGTCAAACTATTGAGCAGTACTGAGAGTATTTCTTTAATTTCTATCTTAATATATTGAAAATTCTTTGCTTAGACTAGCGTCAATTTGCTTTCGGTCTATGTTAGCCGTGTACAGCACTTAAGAAAGCACGTTGCAGAATTTAGGGCTGCATTCTGTCCTTTCCTTTCATTACACCTGGTGAAATAGATGTGATTGTTTTAAGATCCTCTGGGAAGTTTTTTTATTTGTTGAAATATCAATCCTGACATGCATCTAATTTCCCTTCCACATTTGCGATTTTCTGCATTCTGTCGATGAAGGCCATTCAAGCACAGAGGATGAAGCACAAGCGGAACTGAAACGAAAAGAAACATGTTTTGATAAAATCTTTTTTTTAAACAATCCCATGAATTTTTTTCACCCTTACACAATGATATATCACAAAAGTGAACCAACTGGTGAAACACGGCCTTAGGTTTAAAATTCAAAATTATTTCATAACATTTATTTTATATTTATTTGCATATCTCTGAAGTACCTAACTTCCCCTATTGTGTTCAGGTCGTCGGACCAGTCGTTATATCGAAGCTATACTGAAAACTATTGAATCTTTGAAACTAAAGAGGATTCTCTTGAGTACATAAATGTGTAAGTTTGTTTCTCTTTCAAATAGTTTTTAATAGAGAAAAAATGTAACTATTTTTGTCAAACCTCCGTCAAAGCAACTATCTGATTACATTTTAATTGTTGGTTGAATTGAGTGAAATGAGGGCCCTTTGAGTTTGATGATAGCAACTGGTTTTATTGACATATAAATGATGATAAATGACAACCACTATTGAAACTAAAAGTAGTTACTTGCCTATGCTATACCATTAATGTCATAAAATTTGAATGCTTAAGAGCCATTTTCTTTCATCAACCAAATTACACACTAATAATAAAACAGTCAGTAAATGTCAATGAGGATGAAGTTATTTATGCGATTTCTTTCAACAATTGATATTTTTTCCCATTGCTATGCCAATTGATTATTACTTCCACGTGATGACAAATAATTTTCAAATTTTAGAGTTTTTGTCTTCCAACAACAGATGTCGACCGTACCTGATAATATTAACAAGTTTTAGTGATTTACCGAGTTTTTGTTTAGATAAAATTAGGTTTTTCTTCGTGTTTTAATGATTAAATCATATTTTCAAGGGAAGCTGACGTTCTTTATCACACCGAAGGTAACAAGCGGGAACAAATAATGATTCATATAGTGAGTTAAATATTCATTTTGAATGCAGTCTTATGAATACCCCATTTGTATGTAATTCTACCCGACTTAAATAGCTTTTATTGGGTCTCTTAGATATGGCCAAATGTGGTATCTAGTTGTTTTTTAAAAATGGTTTTGCAAATGATGCTATACACATAAAGAATTTTGTTATACTCAACTGTTGCCTTAAAACACCGAAATTTGAATACAGGTAATATTAGAATGAATCGAAAACTATCAAAAACTGCACAGAATTAAATAAATCCTTTCTTGTAAAGAAGTTGTTTATTGTGAAAAGACATTAAAAAAGGTCGAAAAACTTACTATTTCGTCTCGAAACAAGACAAAAGAAAAAAGTTTCTAAGACATTTTAAAATTAGTTTGTGATTCAAATCTAATCCGACTCGAACTTTGTGTACAATTTGTGAAAGTCTGCAATCCTAGAGAGTTTCTCATGAGTTATTGATAGCTAGCTAGCGTGTTGTGACGCATTTAAAGCTTGAAGGTACAAATAGCATAACAATACTTATATAAAATTGAATTTGATACACCATGCAAGGTATCTTTATGAAATTGGTTAGTGCCAATTACAACTATTTTAGAAATAGGAATTCTAAATGCCTAAATGATGTCAATAGCTTGATATGGGCCTAGCAAATATCACTTGTTATTGGTCGCTCATATTAATTCTGAATGATAAAATTTTGCAATGTTTTCTAAAAGTGTTTTTGTTTCCCTTCATTTACATGTTTAATGAAATACGAGATTATTGTTAGTCATAAAGCTTTTCTCTTCCTTACGTATATTATAGCACCTACCTTATGATACGGTTTGTTTCATAAACGGAATTTGATGACAATAGTATGAATGTCATTTTAAAGATACCTGATCCAGAGATTCAATTTGATGTCTGTTTGATGGCATGTGAAACAGGACACTATCATCTTGTCCCCGATAAATATCTCCTGTTGCTCTTTTATAACCTGAATACTGTATGTCGAAACAAAGGGCATGATCATGATCATCATCAAATTGGGTTTGTAGTCATGTTTCTTTACATGTTGCACGACTAATCTTACAAGAATATTCTATTTGCTGTAATCTTGAAATAAAGATATTTATTCAAGGGATGATAACATATAATGTATCTCCAGATATTAGAAAATGACCAATTGTTTTTTACAAGTATGCGTTTCCTTCATAAAAAACAACATCATTCACAAACAGTGTTAAGAAATTGTGTTTTTCCTATCTGTTTTACCTTTTAGTCAATGACGTGTGCTAAAAGCTTGGGCAACATTTTAACGGAGATAAATAACACGAAAATAGCAATAGATATATAATTTCGATGAAACAGCACCATGTGTCTTCCCTGTGTCTGAGAGCCATCGAGTGTTCTTATGTAAAGAAACAATTGTTTAACAGCATGTCATCCTGCTAATTTTGGCTTAAGATAGCAAAAGATAACATTTTACAAGTTTTAATTGCTATCGAAACATTTAAATATTCAGTCCAAGTACTACGAAAAGGAAATAATGTAAGACTGCATAACACGGCTAAAAGGTTTGGTGCAAAATTGACAAAAATCTTATGTGATAGGATATTTACTTGAAGGGTTGTGGCACTTGCCCGTACTTATTGGAAGGGAAAGAATATAACTTCAAAAGTGGCCACTTATTCCATGTACGGGAAAACATGACATGCGCATCACAAAATTTAATAGGTCTGTATGTTATCAAATGAGGTGGTTGTGGCGAAGATTACATAGGACAAATGGGGGAACACTTAGATCAAGAGTGAGGGTCCATAAGCAGCAAATCAGGGACCCGTCCTGCCGCTACATTCCACTGAGTGGACATATAGAAAGATGTGCCGGGGATTATTTTAAAACATTCCCCTTCTATAAAGTCATGTCAAACGGCGATGAAAAGAAAAAGATGAAAGAACATTATTTCATTACACTTTTCAAGCCACAATTAAATGCAATTAATGTCACCTAACTATGTTCATATCTAAAAACTGCTGTTAGTATCATATATGTGATTGATGTAAAGTAATGACGTCACCAATCTGTGGGTACGCATCGATTGTCATGAGTTATGCGCCTGGCATAGCATGGCAACATCATAAAGACCCCATGATGATCACTCAATAGTGTGAAACCGGTCTGGGATTGAAATCATTTCCTATCTATCTATCTATACCTGAAAAGTTTGTTTTACAAAATCTGAATTTCATTATTTATTATGAATAATGGTGACGTGGAACATGTACACTCTTAATATCAGTTATTTGGCAATTTAGTTTTGAGGAAAAAAGAAAAAAGGGATATGAAACAAAAATCAGCATCACCGCCCTTCAAATTACGAGACCTAAGTGATTGTAGACTGCCGGAAATGGCAAATGACATTAGGAATAGCAAACATACTTCTAAATATTTAAAGAAAGTATCAACGCAGAAACTTTTTATCTTATTCGCCATGTTTAAAAGAAAAATGTGGAAATCTTTAATTCCATAAGCATCCCACTCCTTCGACACGGAAAATATCTCACACTATGTAACCGATTCATTTAATGTCGCTACGGAAACTTGAAAACGTCTCAGCCATTTTCATTCTGACACTCTTTTGAGACACTGGAAGAGAAGTTGTTTTATATTTACATTGCAATAAAAAAAATTCGGAGGTTAAATAAAAACAACCTTACATTTTTTTTACTTGAAAACTAAATGATTTCACCAGAGAGGAAAGTAAAAGGAGGAAAGAAAAGAGATGTTCATTCAAAGGTAATTACAGGGGCATCGTTTCTACGCGAAACACTTAAGCGAGAATACCTGTCACTTATGAAGAACAATGTTGCTTGAAAGCAATGATCAGTGCTGATCTATTATGATTAGTGTCAGCACGACCATTGTTGGATGACGAGAGAGGTTCATAACCACGAGAGATCCAAAATTTAATGGTCTGGTTTTTTTCAGGGAAGTTTAAATCGGTTTAGATACTTGAATTGAGTTTGACGTAGCTCTATATAGCACCTGTAACACATGAAATTATAAAAACATACTTGTTTGTTATCTATCATATCATAACACTGACTCTTATAAATCAGAGACGGTTTCTTTGTGGAATTTGAGTCTTAAGTGTCTGTACTGGAACGTGAAAATGCCTCAGCACAGGCCATCCTGGTTGTCTTCAATTGTTGGAGAAATCAGTTAAAAATAAGTTGAAAGTTTTAATTGATATCAAAACAATTAAGAGTGTTGATTGCAATTGCCAAGGAGGAAAGATGAGTTCTGCAAATTGACTGGAATCTGATATGGTCAGGTAACTGTAGGAAGTGAAGAAAAGAGGTCTTCATTACAAGGTAATTACAGAGGATTCACATCTCATAACTGACTGGGCGAAAATATCTGTCCATTATGTAGAAGCTTGAAAGCAATGGTGAATAATGATCAGGCCGGACTTGTCCCTGGAGAATCGCTGATGAGTGATTCAGACTCAACATGACGGATAAGATATGAAGTCCTCTATTCATTTGGGAGCTCCCTGGGTCATTCATTTCTGAATTGAGTGACATACTCGTGCCAAGTGACACAGAAAATGCGTGAAATGTCAATAACCTCTCGCCGTGTTCTATCAATGATAATATTGAATGAAAAGTGTTTGCTTTTGTTTTGTTTGGCACAAGATATTTTGGTTGCAGTTCGAATATTTCTTTTTCATTCCTAAAAGTTAATTGAAATTGATTTTCAAATTACTTCCACAAGTCCCAGCCTACAGGCCTTCAAGTAAGCTTCTTGCCATGTTTTACAGATTCATTTAAGGAAATTAGCACTCGGATTAGTAAAATATTTACATAAGATCATTCTATTTTCAACAGAGAGGATAGTAGAACTAATCTGCTTTATTTCAGATATCAACAGTTATGAGGTCGAGGCAGGTCCGACGGCGTCAACAGGATAAGAGTTAAAGAAATTTTACATGATGAAAAAGATATGATATGATGTAAAAGAATATCATACGACCTCCTTACTTGCGACATGATATATGCATTTCTTGGGTCAAATGGTTTTTGGAGAACAAGTAATTTTCGTTTATGATTTTTTTTCAGGTTCCTGACATGTGACTCAGTGTAAAATATTTTCGGGTAAGATGGGGTTAGGACTAAATTAACTAAATTGATAATGGTGTCATTGCTGAATTATAAACTTATAGAGTGTCGCTACTAAAAAAGGCAATAATCTCTACTCTTATCATCTCGGTCGCCGGGTCTTCTTTGGATGGAGATGTAGATGTGACGATATATCGTATTATACACAGTAGTGATACCTATTCCGACGATATATTGATACATGGTATTCGTGACTTTGTTAATTCTACCTTAAAATCTGGTTTCTTTTTAAACGATAGTTTTGGTGTATGAGAATCCCTCACAGTTGGGTAAAATGACAAGTATCACTAATTGTATCGTTCTTCAATAGAGATAGGAATATGACTTGATTAGAATATCTAGGATGGGAAGAAGAGGGGCTTCATTAAAATGTGATTACTTACATACGTACGTCCCTTACGTACAACAGTGTGGTTTTCAAGCGTTGAAGTGTTCCGATCACTTGTGATATGTCCGTTGAGAACGGCTAATGAAGCGATTGAGAGTCATCATTTCATGGACATGATGAAGGTCTGTATTCCTAGGTGAGTTCATATGCGTGATCAGTACTTGAATTAAGTGCTTGTGCATGAAAAATGCAAGAAATGACAGTAAACTCTATGAGAAATCTATCATTGATAATATTGAAACTGACACATAAAAAGTTTTTTAAGTTTGATGTTTTGACAGTTTTCCTCATAGCAAGATGTTTAAATGAGGTGATTGATCTAATTTGCATAATTAATTGAAGACAAAAGGTTCACAGGTAATCTACAAATCATAGTAGTAAATCGTGTATCAGGACTGATATCATAAACGATCAATTCACAAGTAACTTTCTAGTTGTTCATTGTTTGCATCTCCTTCAATAACTTTGTTTCCAGGCTAGGTCACTTTCAGCAAGCTGCTTACAGATTTAATTATTGGAAAAAAGTAAATCTGTACCAAGAAGTATGAATCTAAACAAGTATACCGCATTACAATGTCATACTGATTAAACTAAAAAAACTGGAACAGTAGTGAGTTAACCGTATGCCAAGATGTCCCATTAATCATTGCACCATAACATTTGAGAAGTTATAATACATAAGTACATATTTTGTACAATGTTATTATTACAGTTGTTGGGTGTTGTACTGTACTCTTGTTTATAAGCTCTGTCTGAAATCGTTTTAATGGAAGGGCATGCCTGCGTAAAGGCGTGCTATCTCTATTTACTCCTTGTTTATTAATTTCAGATAAAGTGGAACATTAGTGCAATCTGATTAAAATCTGATGGAATTCCGCTTGTTTAATTCCGTTTCGTTTTATTTCCGTTTCGTTTCAGTTTAACAAGCTATATTCGCATATTGATGATGGACAAATGTTAAGCGTGCGATACTTCATCTGATTTTAATCAGATTGAACATTAGTGTTATGTCAAATCAATCAATACATTTAATTTCCTCAAGGATTTCTATTTTCTTACTACGAATCACATCACTGCAGCTCGACAAGTTATATACATACTTTGCTACGATATCTAGTTTCCGGGCTAAACTTAGCATGTTTGTAAAATGAAATGAGAAATGTTCATCATTATTCAACTACATCTTCTTGTAGCTATCGTGTCAGCTGTTAAACACTACACGTGTACTCTCTACACAGCGCCGATGGTAACCAGCAAGAGAGCGGGTCAATTGTTACACTGGGCAATTCTCACAGGGGCTATGACTCCTAACGTTTACGTTCAAACAAAGTCTAAGTTTTATAGATTTATCCCCCTTGACATACCACTGTTTAACATTTTGGTGTTGATCAACACTTGCAAAATCAAGAGTTCAAAAAGACAAAAAATCACATTGCACATTTTGAAGTATTATTTTACAAAGATAAAAAAATGTTTTTATTTGTATGTTGCTGCTAAATTTGCAATTGATTTGCCTATATGTTAGGTTGAGCCATAATGCGAAATGTTAGTGCAGAAATTAATGGGAAACTTTTACGTCGTTTTCATGTGTCATATTACGAACAGGACTACCCTCATACAAAAACAGGCAAACGTAACACAGTGTTGAATTGCCCCTTCTACTTGTGCCGTGACGCAATTGCCTCTTGTGTTACTACAGAGTCATGTCTATGTATGCCTGAAGCTAAGTGCTATTCTACAATGTTTGAAACTAATTAGGGCCTGCATGGAAAATTTAGAATAATTTTTTATCAAAAAGAAATTGATTAAGTGATTTTCAGCGGGTTTCACCTTGCTAGGACAGGAAATTTCGGTTAATGACTTGTTCATCATTGTCGTAATCTGATCGTGAAATCGTCATTAGAAATGTCAGCCTTAATGATGAAACTTTTAACATTCTGTGCTGTATGAAATGAAGTGAGGCAGGTTAAGAATAAACCAGAGCTACAAGAATATCTGAGTCGACAGACAGGTTTGCAGTCCCCTATTACTGGTTGTTTGCTTTCTGTTTATCAGTGAGTTTAACAGGACAATGTCAAAATATTTTACCCTAGCATCTTCATTAATAGCTGTTGTCGGGACGATGTTGACGAAGAGAAACAACATTCGCCCCGATTGGATTTCCAATGATTTATATGATCATCAATAAGGGAAAAGGAGAATCTATTAAAGGATTACTTTTGTCTGAGAAACTTGAGAAGACAGCAGTTTTCAAAAAAAGATACATTGACTCTTGAGTCTATGCGAAGGCAAGACAATCCTTGATTTGGTCATCCTCTAAGATTTATGAACGTGTCCTAGGATATGGCCAGTCCCCGCTGGAAGTGAGTAATGATAGAACACATTTTATGCAGGCGCATAACAAATTTCTTAACAAAAAGATTATATCCATGTCCTTGTCAGGACCAACAAAAGGGGGAAAAGGTACTTGGCATGTTTCTTAAACCACAAAGACTGGCCTCGTCATCGATGGAGATATGATGTACTGGTTTCAACGCGAGAAAATCCAGGACCTAATTTGTGCTGAGCTTTCATCAAACAGGATTACAAGGCTGTATTCCTTCGAATTGAAAAAATTGTTTCGACTGTCCATAGGAGCTGTTACTGAAGACATCACTGCTATGGCTTGGGTTGATGAAGAAACAGATGTCCCCAATATTAGGATTAACATGAACATCGGTAATAAAAAGACAGAGGTATGTCACAAGAATGACTTTATCTCGATTGGTGACTGTCGTAGCTTTATCATCAAGTTTCCTTATTTTTATTACTCTACGTGTAGAACAAATAGTGTGAAGGCTAGACGACTGTTCTTAGACTGCAGTTTGGGAAGCCCTATTCAAAATGCACGATTCCCAATTTCCTCTGTTATCATACTTCAAAATCGATGTGGCCGCTTCGACTTTGCATAGTGTATACTCTTGCTGTGAACACAAACAGGTACAAGAACCGCCTATCCTTCTTTCAACTAATACCACAGGGTAACCGAATTTAAAAATTATAATCCTCACTAGTTCACACAACTAAAAACAAGCTTTGAGTGAACAAAATATAATTTCACACCAACATCTTACCTCAATCTTCTCACTTCTCTCATTGTTGTCCACACATCCTAAATTAACATCCATCAAAACCCTTTAAATTTGCAACGGAAACCCACAGGATATCAGCTTACGATCTGCTTGGCCCTGGTCCACTGTTCATATGGGCAGCCTTAACCATGGCCACCACGGTCATACAATAAATGTGCTGACCATTTTATGTTCATTTTTTTCTTATTAATCATGCTACTGACATGAACTTGGACTTGTTTGAATCCTCATTGTCGCATCACTTTGCTTCAATTGACCATTTTGCAAAGCTTTTAAAATTGTTATCCTTGTTTATTTGCAACCCTACCACAACATATGAACCCTACCACAACATATGAACCACTGCGACACCCTTATTTTTTAGGGTAAGATAATTTACACATCTCTATCTCAAAATTTGAGATCCCTTACGTTGCAAGTGACTGAAAAAAGAACCAAATCTACAAACATTAATCTTCATGGAACAAAGATGTTATTTGAAAATTCCAGCCTCATATGCCAAGTTTTGGTATATCACCCTTAAGATGTATCCCTGTACGCCCATGGTGGTGGGAAAATTATAGTAACACATCTTTATCTCGGTCCAACAAGGATGATAAGTTCAAAATTTGAGATTCAAAACATATATAGTTTTTAGGTATATAGGGGTATGACAGTACGATTTACACGTTTGTCTTGAAACTGCAAAAAAAGAGGTTTTCAAAATTTTAGATCCCTAGCATGACTGATGTATGAACATAAGACAGCAGAACATTTGACGGTTGATTCCTTGCCACAACCATATATGAAGTGTAGTCAAGACCAAATCTACAAACTTTAATATTCATCAAACAAATTTGTAATTCTGAAAATTTTAAAAGTTTTGGTTTTGAATAATCACTATATATATGCAACTCATAACTTTAAAAAAAATGGTGTGAAAACTCGGCGGATATCTTTATACAGTCTGCACACCATTTATTAAGTTTATACCTCCATGAACTTTAAAGATTTTGAAGCCAATTCTTCATTATCTTGGTCATGTATATTTAGAAGAAGTAATGAACGTTGCTGGTTTTAGGTGCCTTCTCATCACATTTTAGCAAAGGGAGTGCAACAGCTCTGGAGGAAATGTGAAAAAGTTTATTGACAACTGCAAATGCCATAAGTCCATGCATACAGGCCTTATGAACTCAAAAATATACAAAACAACTTTATGTCTTGCCCAGTTTATTTATACTGTTTACTCAGCAAAATCTATTCACATACTGTGACGTGAAAAATAGAATTTTTAGAAGCATGAACACAGTACGAAAAGCACAGAGGTCAATATATATAAACATAACAAGCATAACATAGTGAACAATAACATAACAAAACCAATCTATAAAAAGCATTCATGGTTGAACAATGAAGAAAGATAGCCTCAGAAGATAACAATGATATTACAAAAGAAGATAATCAACTGGGCCTGCTTTCATCAGTTACATTATGACTGAAATTGGTTATTTAACCTCACTCAGATCTTGAAAGAGGATTGAATAAACAAATAATCCGTTCCTTCTCTTCAAAGAACTTATCATCACATTTAATTCATATGATTATTTAATCATTTAAAAGCCACATTGACAAATGAAAATATGATATATGACAAAGGATAGTCATTTCATGAGACTGAAATCTGATTTTAAAATGTTTATAAAGCAGAATGACATTAGGAACCTGTCAATCAACAGTCACATCTATAATAAATGTGACAAGCTTCACCCATCTCAACAATCTACTGATTACACCAATAGAATTAAGTCACCTCTAGGAAACTAGTAACACATACATTTACAGGCTATTTTATTCACCTGTAAAGTTGAAACTAATAGGGTAATTTATAAAATTCTTAGAAATAATAAGATGTTCTATGTCTTGGACTATTGAAGGAAGCATTACTTGAAATCTGAAGGTAGCCATACATTGCAAATACATTGAGACAAAAATGGTATGAGCTTTTTTTAAAATAAATGTTTCCAAATCCGTGTCCTGTTTTGTATTAAACACCTGATTAAACTGAACATGGGTGTTTGGGAGAGGAGTTGGAGAAATACAGTCATCTTCAGTGAGGTGAGGTTTGGGTTCCAAGTCTACTTCATTCCTATCACCGCTGCAAGTATTATCTCAGGCAGAAAACGTGCAACACCATTGTGGCTATGCATGTGGGCTGGAACCTGCAAATCATGGCACCCAGTAATGTTCAGAAAACTGAACAAGTTCAAATGGGGTTGAATCTGGTAACTGAGAAATTTTGATCTCAAGAAGCGGATAACAGTATGGCTGAAACACGCAGAGTCTTTGTGGTCTGTAATTGCCATTAACATGGCACAAACATGATATCTACATATCAAAAACACGTAATTACTCAAAAATGGCTATCATCAAGGTCTTCATCTATCTGGCAGAAAATTCAAATTCTAAAGAGTGTATCTTCATTTTTCTTATCTGATTATAAATTCACACATAATGAAGAAAGATCGAACTCCATTAGTCAATAAATGAGCAAATGACATTTACTTCAGAATGTTAGAATGAATGATAAGGATATGAGCTTACTTTCAAAGAAGATAAAACTTGTTTTTAACCTTGCATTATTAATCAAACACATGAGGAATTGAGTTTGCAATTTGGAATTTCTTAAAAAGAGGTAAAAACTGATGTTCCAATTATTAAGACTATTTCTTGCGAACAATACTTTCACAACTCTTAATAAGTAATCAGTTTGGTTTGTTGATTTTTAAATTAGATTTCAAGACATTTAAAAAATAAACAAAATCTTTTCAACTCTCAAATTAGTTTGCGAGGTCCACGCTTTTTGGAATCAGAACTTATCAAGAAAGGGTAGACTAGAGATTTGTCAGAAGCTAATCATGATTTCTGTAACAGCAAATAATTTGACTTATGTAAAAAGCTAATAAGATAAGTTTCAAAAGTGCACATGGAAATTGCCACATTCCAATTTTCCATGGTATGAAAGAGCAACAGTACATCATTGATTATCCCCCTTTGTTGATGATTTTTGCTTACTTGTTAACTCAATTTCTGAAAGCCTAATTTTATTAGGACTTGAAACATCATTCACAAGCTTTCAACAAAATCATTTTATCAACTTTTGCTACTGAAAGCCTGAAAAGGAAATAGCCAAAATTCTAAAAGTTTGCAATTCCAAGCTAATTAAATCTATCATTTCAAGAAAATAAATTAATATCTATCTATTTTATAGAAAATTGGTTTTGAAATGATACAGAGAAATTCGGCTTTTAGTAAGAGGTTCAGAAAATGCCTACAATTTTACAAAATCTTTAAAGAGGTTCTCATCATAAAAAGTCTATCAATGTTGAAATATTTTTTTGAAGTGATCAGAAAAGAGACAACAGTAATTCAAAAACACTAATTTCTGAACTTTCAGAAATTTTTAGAATCTTTGCTACACAAAAACAAGTACTTCAAACAGATTTGTCAGATTCAAAGTTATAACAATTCCATGCCATTTAGATAGAAATCAATTGCCATAAAGTTCTCTTAAAATCATACTCTGGCAACTGTAAAATCTTATACGGCTAAAAATCAAGTTCTGTATCCCCCGCAAAAGGCACAGTGTTTTATAGGTTTGATATCATTTAACTGAATGATATGTCATTTACAATGTTGGAAAGAATAAAGATGAAACTTTCAACAAAATCAAAATCAAATCATATTTTTGACAAACCCACAAATTTCAAAGGACATATTTTCAATCATGTTTGTGATCAAAATGCACATTTAAATCCAAATAGACAAAATGCATAGGTTGAGAAGACTCGATCATTTTAGTCTTTTCATGATGTTATTTTTTTAGGCCAAAAAAATATCTTCAATTGTTTCTTTTTCATATCACCCTTCCTGTGTGTCAGGATATCTGTTCTGAATTTGACATGCAAATAAGCACCATCTATGATGCTGACGTTACTCATTTACAATTTTCTTCAAAATACATTGCTTTTTTCCAAAAAAATAAAAAGCTTAATACAAACATTGTTAATCATGACACACTTTCACGTTATTATGCATGTTCATGCTAAATTTGAACGAAATTTGGTGATTAGTTTAGAAGTTACGACCACATCCCGGAATTAAAAAATATTTGAAAATATTTACAAAATAGTTGATAACGACACAGCGTTACATATATCTAAATTTCCATGACAAATTGAATTGAAATGGTTGATTAGTCTCAAACTTATAAACCGAACACAACAAGATGGACGGTACCCATTTTAATACCCCCCGCAACTATGTGTTTGGGGGTAACGATGTTGCGGGGTATAATAAGAAGGTCCCACTGAAAACTAAGAAGCCTTAAAGGCCCTCAAGCATGTATTCTGTGTAGTAAAGTGATCTCAAGAATAGGAAGACAAATGTGACATTTGCAAGAGAATCCTTTTTAAACAATAAGAGAATCCTTTTTAAACAATAAGAGAATCCTTTTTAAACAATAAGAGAATCCTTTTTAAACAATAAGAGAATCCTTTTTAAACAATAAGAGAATCCTTTTTAAACAATAAGAGAATCCTTTTTAATCAATAAGAGAATCCTTTTTAAACAATAAGAGAATTTCTTAAACGATGAGAATCTTCCCTAACTCGATTGAATAAAAATGTTCACACCAAAATGGCCTCATAAAGTTTTCACTTGAAAAACAACATCTTTTTCTATTGATAATCAAGTTGAGATAATAAAGCTTTTAATCTCATCAGAAATTGTGTCTTTCATAAACTGATATAGAATGGGAAAAATTTTAAAAATCAGAAATAAAAAAAACTTGATCAGAAACCAAAGAAAACTGGTGCCTACGGTTGAAAGTGAACAACATTTACGCACATTTATTCCTGAAAATGAGGCCAACTGCTTGTGCGTGTCATACAATTGTATGTCATACTCCCAGTTTCAAATAACTCTAAAACATCACACCATATAAACACAGACTTTGGTGTGTATATGGTAGTGGTGATTCACGTGACACAACAAAACACTGCTTACACTTACTTTCTCAAATTGTTTTCATCATGAAATGTTCTCTCCTGTATACATGAAGCATATCAAAAAGCATGCTATTTTACATATTATATAAATACATCTCAAAATTGCACTGACAAAACAGGTCTCCTTGATAGCAAAAATCAAATATAAATTATGTTATATACACAATGATTTAGACAATATGTAAACAACACATGCTTCAACTGTCAGATGTATTGAAAGAGAACAGGTTTGACAGTATGGTTTTGGTCATACAGTTGCATGTTTAATATACAATGAAAAAATGTAACCTTCTTAGCCATATGTATAAAAATGAAATCCTTTTCAATTTTGTCAGTAAAGAAATATATAAAGGTACCATAAGACTAATTCTTGTGGAAATGAGATATTAGTGATTTCAAGTCTTATATTTTTGCCTTTGTTAACTTATACATTCTTAGCTAACAAAGTTTTTGAACTCAGTTTACTTTATAGTAAGTGTTAAAAACACGGTTCAATTGAAACAAACTGCTCTCAAATGTCCTGCAATTGGTATAAATATCATAAAATGTAAATTCCTGGAATTTATCTAATACTGGTTTTACTGTTGCTTTAGTATAAAGCACAAACTGATTATTGTGGGCCACATTGAGACCACTGAACGTTTGACAAATACAGAACTCATAAACTGTTTTGACATTATGTACAATACACATTTTTCAAACTGGTAAACAACAAACATTTAATTTCTACAAAAATTCCTCCAATAAATTATTATTTCAAGCAAAGAATGACACTGTAGTTCTAACATATTTCGCATATGATTCATATGTCCAGAAGTTGATGGAAGTTCTATGGAATACATTGTCAATCAGCTACATTGAAGTTTGGTTTATGTGTTGCCAGGTCGACAGTGGACTGGTAATCTCTGTTCTTTCCAGAAAGAATTTACCTTGAAGCAGAGTCTCTGTAGGATGATTGCATTCCTGTTGTACTTTTAAATGGTTATCACAGCTAAAAATGATTTTTCATATATTCTAAATGCGCAGAAAATAAAATGCAGAAACATTTTTTTAACTTTGCGCTAAAATAAATGCAATGACAGTAACATAGGCATATTAAAAGATGAGATAATATCCTTTCCATGTTTATCCCATAGCTGTACAAACAGTTTTTATAAAAGGAATTCACTTTGATAGGCTATAGCTTCATTATGCTGTTTTCAGTAAATTGTCAACTACTGCCTTTTCACATTCATCGATCTAAATTCAATTCATTGAAATAATTCAGAGCAGATAAATGTTGAACAAAAAATATATTGCATGTAAAGTACATGAATTGTGAAAATGATAAAGCTTCAAAAACCCTTCTTAACCATCTTCCCATGCATGGCCTTTTCTTACGCCAGCCCAAATGTCTTGCTAAGATAGGGTTTGCTACATATCCAGTACTTTTTTGTCGCCAAAGCTGCTGCGACGAATAGTACAATGAGAAATATGAGAATTACAACTTTTCAACAAAGAGGGCACTGCGCTCCAAAAACAAATTTTGGCAGGTTGGCAGTAAAGTTTGAATTAGCCAGTGATAGAGACTGGTGCAATTAAAGCCATGGGGTGAAGATGCTTCTTCACATGAATCTAAAAGAAGCTTCCTTTGATTGCCATTTTTAAGGCAAGAAATAAGATAAGAAAATATAGTGGATATCAAAAGATGTATTTGAACTTATGTATAAATGATGTTGATGAACAATGAGACAACTGCATAATACATTGTACATTATCATACCTCAAAATTCGTTGTTCTAAAGACAGCTCTGTTGATCCTCAGAAGATAAGTTCAGCAACTATGGACATGGCTCACCACTGGATGGGTTACTCACAAACAGACCTCAAACTATGAAATGTTTATTGTCTTACCTATCCTGAAAAATCTTTTGCAAGATTTGACGTATCAAATAGGGCCAGATATAGTGTTATCAAAAGCTTTAAATTGGTTATCATCCAATGTGTGCATGATTATTTTTCACAAATACGAAGAAAATTCTACGCTACAATAAACATCATTCTCATAATTAAATTCATTAACAATTCAAATGAATCATGAGAAAGTGGACTATCACTCAATAACTGCCATTTCACAGAATAAACTCTCTTAACCATTTCACACAATAAACTCTCTGAAGCACTCATAAAATCTACACTGCCAGCAGGATTTCAGACTTTCTGACCTTAAACCAATGTCCCAGTTCTACCTTGAACTACTGTTTCACTAATAAAATCACTACAGCTAGTATATAGGGGAGGGCCTGCAAACCCACTGTGGCTAGGCATTGCGATAAAACCTTATCAAAACCAGCTTGAAAAAGCAAACAATTGTAGATGTTATTAAGATTGTAAAAATTTGGATTTGCAAACAAGTGAAGAGATAAATACTCTGCAGATACAAAGTGGTATAATAAGCTACATATTTGGCAAGTAAAGAAGATCTATCAAGCAAAGGCATCAAACCAACTATTTCAGTTATTCTACTTCTTTTCCTTTCACTTTTAAAGCCCTATTGTATAAATTCTAGGAAATCTAAGGATCCAAATCTACATATAAAGCCAATGAATCTATCTGCAGTATTTGTAAAATATGAACTTTTCTGAATAAAATTCTTGGCTGAAGAATGAAGTACTGTTTATGAAGATGAATGCATGAAGGTTATAATACAGGATCATTGCGGCAAGAAGTTTTTGAAGTTCTTGATTTTTTTCTGCAACTGTCTCTTCATCTCGATGATGAAATCTGACGGCTGTACGACAAACGAGATCTCCAGACCGACGGCGTTCAGACGATGCTCAATCTGGAAATAAGTTTACTATTAAGATCAAGCATGAGATTTGTGTTCTGACTGGACCACACAGGAAATGCCAAACATTAACTTGTTGCTAAGTCCGTGAACATAGACATTTATTAAAAATATTTCCCAATGTGTCATATTTTAATCATTCCTTTGATCTTTCGGAGATAATTGATAACATATTTTGAAACAACACTTTTTAAAAATATATCATTCAACTTTTAAACAAAAAAGTATTATTCTATTGATGACAGTTTGGGTATAAGCTACAAGCATGTGTTTGACAAAGACGATGCAATGTTCCATGAAAATTGTTTGTTTTTGTAATATATGAATGATTGAGAGGTAGTATTCTAAACAACCATTTTCTAAAACTGCACTTATAAGGAGAGACCCATTCGGGTATTTATTGAGGCAACAAAATTCAATGGGACATATTAGTAATTACTAGTAATTTATCATAACACAACACATTTGAAACATGTTACAGAGGGTGACCTTTAGGTTGATTTAGATTTTATAACTAAGAAAATGAGACCTCATAGGTAAAGTAAAACAAATCAGATTCAATTCATTCTATACTTCTAAGTTTTAGTCTAGAAACTAAGTTTGATGGGTGAGAAGAAAGATACTGAAAAATGGCTATTTACATACATACATAAAAATACGTATATAGCACTAAAACCAGAAAACTGCCTTGAAGCGCTGTAATGAACACATGAAAGTGTCAAATAGTCAATCAAATGCATTATCAAAATAATGTGTTTTAAATTCGAATTTAAGTCTCAGAAGTTCATTTATGTCTCTAAGGTTTTGAGGGAAGTGATTCCATTGAGAAGGGCCGGTGACTTGAAATGCGCGATCACCAAACGTTTGAGTTCTGGATGATGATATGCGGGTTCATAGATCTGAATGAGAGCTTGTAAATATTCTGGAGCCTAGTATTTGCTACTTGTTAATCATTATTCCATTTTCGCTTTTAAAAGGACTTTTAACTCCGTTATCACATTAAAGACTATTCAGCAACTCAATAAGCTATTTTGACTCAAAGTTATGTACTTATTTAATTCATCCAGTGGCCCAAAATATGGATATATACGCTTAGTCAGTTTACATTACATCCTAAATGTATTAGTTTCAAAGACTGCCATAGAGAGTCATAAGATCACCTCAAGGCCTTTAAAGAAGAGTCCGACAGGACGACTGTTGATCTCGGTGAAGTACCAACTTGTGATGAGTCCTGGGGTCAACACACTCTCCGCCCGCAGAGGGAGCCCGTTAGTTGCTGCAAGACCGTTTGGGTCAACGTAAATTATCTGAAACAGAAAAGCAGTGGTTGACCTTCAGTATTTATCACTTGGATTACAAAGTTTGGTAATCTTCTACATATTTGATGAAATAGAAACATCTTGACTTTCTATACAAAATATTTTGTTTTGAAGGGCAATCTTCTGAGTCAAGCCCAAGGTTGAAACCACTTCTGTTTCTTTTCGACAGTTTCTCTAATTGCTGAATAAACTGTATATTTTATTCTACAAACAAAACAATTTCTTTGTTCCTTTTAGCTAAACCTGAGATTAATAACTTTTTCATTGAGTTTCAGTACAAATATTCTTCATTAAAAGTAATACTCAATTAAAATATCCGTATCTCTCCAATGCCTGTCAACGCCTCTATTTTCACAATTGCCTGACAAAATCCCCCCTTTCACAACTCTGTCTTTTGGCATTTCTGATTACCCAATCCACTGCTTAGAAAAAAAAACTTGATCTTCCTACATAACAGCAGCTTCAAAAGTGGATCAACCCTCACCTCGCCTGTACCCCCTTCTCGCTTGATCCCGAGACTCTGCCCCTCAGCGTCTCTTCTGATTTCCATCACTTTTGCATGAGGGAGTCGACGCACCACGACCTCACTTGGACCCTGGGCGTGTTTCAAGATTTTCATTGCTACCGCAGCGCTCTCCACCGGCGTCATGTTGATGCTGAGGACCTGGTCCCCAACATGGAACTTGCTGTGTAGGGTCGGGTAGTCCTTCCAGTTCCAACCAGCAATCCTGGACAAGAAGGTAATGGTAATTAAACAAGGATAGAGAATCCTGGAAAAAGATGAAGACAATCTGTTGTAATACATTGTATGTGAATCTATGGTGGGGGCTACACCGCGGGAGATGAGCCATGATGGTGCCTGTCAGAGTTACCTCGTCCCTTGAGTAGCACTCGTCAGACTCAACAATACATTGTAGTTATTACCTCGGATAACCTATTCTATTTATATTTTTTTTCTTTTATCTTTGATATTATCAATTTCATTGGTGATATTACTTACCAAACTTTCTTCTGGATGTCAACAAGTGCCAGCCCTGGTCCAGCTTTCTGTGGTATGTCCTTGGCAACGGCTGCAGAGAGGATCTCCCCCATTAGTATATCCACCTGGTTATGTTTCAGAGATATCACTGTGTGGGCACTTTGTCCACGCTCCATCCGCATCCTCATAGACAGCTGTCTGTCTGGGCGTCTAGGTGCAGTCTCCCTCACATTGACTCTCTCTTCTCCATTCACACCCTCCACCATGTTTGGAGGTGACGTGATTGGTCTCTGGATTCGGAAGCTCTGACTCTTTCTGGCTGGTACTGGTGGAGGAATATCTGATGTGCTGACTGACCTTGCTCCTCGCTTGGAGTCCCGCTTTGGAGGAAGCGGGGGCATCGACTCATTTGAGGCAGAAGGTTCACAGGCAGACTGAGACATGATTGGAGCCTGGTGTGTTTGCTTGAGGGCAGTCTCGTCCACTGAGACAGAACTCCAGGTAGGGAGGGAGTCAAACCTTGGGGGGAGAGGGGGAATACTGGCACTACCATTACTGGAAGCACCTTTAGGGTCTTGGTGACTCCTGGGAGGCACACGCATTGGTGGTGGAATTTTAGGTACAGGTACTGGAAGATCAGATTCAAATGTTTCCCAGTTGGAAAGAGGTTTTGATTTCTGTAGCACACTGGTTCTTTTCTTTGGTATTGGTCGTGCATCAGGTGAAGCCACAATAGGTCTTGACGCGAGAGAATCAGCAACCTTTGGGGAAGTCTCAGCAAGTCTGACAGATGAGTTTATGATAGAGTCCTGGGGACAGGGGAAGTCACTGTACATGTTCTCCTCTCGTTGGTTGGTGGAAGAACAGGATGAACTCCTCTGTCCTGAACATGAGGAAGTTTCGGCACCACTTGACACAGACTTGACACATGTGTCACTTGACCCACAGCCATGCTGTGGGAGATCAACTTTTAATTTCTGCTTTGATAGATCCCCGGGGGGAGAAGTCTGCTGTTTGATATGTAGAGAAGTCGTGGAGGAGTAAGGTGCACCAGCAGCAGCAGCTTCACTCTGTAGAGACGTTTGTTTACGACACAAAAGTTCTGAATAACCATCATCCAGACTTTCATCGAAATCACAGGCTCTTGGGTTGAAACTGTTGTTATTTGAATCCTCAACTCTTTTAGGAGTGGGCATCAACCCCAACACAGAATGCCTGTCTGATTTCACTAATGTTCTGCTCAAAGAATCAACCTTCTTCTCAGGAGGCTTGATCCGGTTTCTGAGAAAGAACTCCTCCCCGACAAAATCCCCTGAATAGTCTGAATCTTCCTCCACACTCTCTTTCCTCAGCAGATCATCTTGCTTCTTCTCCACCTTCTTCTCCTTCAGTTTCTCCTGCTTGCCCTCCATCTCCCCCACTGTCCCGAAGATGTACTCATCAGGTACAGAGTAATTCGCCACTGCTCCCTCCACCTCTCCATTAATCTCCCCCTCCCCCTCCCCCTCCCAGTCCCCCTCCCCATCCTCCTTGGGTCCCCCCTTATTCACCACCGCTGGGCAGAAGGAGTAGACATGGTCATGGTCATCCTTCTGCAACAGGTAACAATTAAATTTCTTCATTCAGAATGAAGGTTATAGGCCAATGTAAAGGTAACACACTTGCTGTGACATATAGATAATACGTCTAACATTTTTCAAATGTATGAATGTGTAATAGTAAACCATGAAACAGAGATAGGGCGAGTGATGGAGTTATTATTAACGATGCTTGAGCAATATTCCAGCCATTAGCAGCGTGATGATTGAGAATGAGATGACAAAGACAGGTGCCGAACCATACACGTTAAATATTGGCTTACAGGACAGCCTAACAAATCTTTTCCTTCAAAGAAAATTCCAAATTCTTGCATATACAAATACAGCAAAACAAACAGAAGATGTAAAAACTTTTATTTGACCTAGGGTTTGAGTCCTCTTTGCAGTGCAACAAAACAATTTTTGGCATAATAGGTAGTTCATACCAAGTATATGAGGTAATAGACTTACCTTGTAGATGCCGAGGCGCTGTAGAGTGTTCTCTATACAGTCACACCACGAGATCATCAGCTCCCTGGCAATCAAAAAAAAATGACTTAATCATCCTCACCTTCACATTTTAGCTGCAAATATATTTATATTATCGCAGAAAGTCGGGTATAGGAACCATCAGATGTGTAGCTCATGAGGCTTTCTATTATTTATTCCACATATGATCAGAGGGTCAGTATATGAGCTGCCACAGGATCACCAAACCATTAATTATAATCTTAACATTTTAGCTTTCAATGCCATTTCTTTTTGGAAAAGAGACAAAAAGGTTTTTGAGGGTGTCGCCTCTACGGTCCTTATAAGGGATCAGGCTTCCAAATCTGAAACTTAGAATCCCCATCTGCAAGGAGTCTGTTCCTAAGGTTTAAATTTACTAGGGTTCTTGCCTCTGGAGAAGAAGATGAAAATAGGTTTATAAGGGTGTGGCCCTTGAGGCCATTATTTTCATTCCTTCACTGAGGCAAAACATGCATGACTTTACTCCAAGATAAAGCCGTATCAATGCTAAATGATGTCAGAGCAACATGTACGATATGATACATTTTTTGAGAGAAATGAAGAACAAACCTTGACGTTGAAGCAAGTTCAATAATCCTGTCTTCAAGGATGATATTGAACGTGTGAACACGTGCATTCCTCAGGAAGGTGAAGGTCACCTTCTTGCAGGTCGTAAGGTCAAAAGAGTTGACAGGTTCAGAGGAGAAGACATCGTTTTGTTTATCGTAGTACTCCAGGAAGGGAGTCCCTCCACGGACCAGTAGTACAAACCACTTTGTCGGGTCCAATTTCTGAAGAATCATACAGAATTCCATTGATAAATATATGTGAAACATGTGTAAATGAACATGATGGGAATTAATTCAGACATTATCAAAGTCTTGGTCTTTACCACTTCCTGTCAATACAAATGGTCCAATTTTCAAATTTTCAAAGAAAAAAACTACATCAAAATTGATCGAACAAAAACATGTCTGCCCTATCTAGCAAGTTTTAAATCTCAAAAATCTCACGACTTGTTTTTCATTATATCTACATTCTGAAATTTCTAAGTAAATTACTCTACAAAAAGGTTGCCCTTCTGAAAAATCAAGCCAAAAAAAAGAACAAACCAGGAGATTATTGAAGCTAAATTTTAAAAACTTACATCAAGCAGCCCTGTGAGTCCGCGGTCGGAAGGGAAAGCCTTCCTAAGGTAACCCTGCTTTATAACATTCTCCATCGCCTCGTACACCTGCAATAGACTGTCAGCTGTTACAAAACGTCCGAATTGTCAGATATAAAAAGTAGATTTAGAGGATACCAGATGAGTATCTATGTCACACTGTGCTTAAGAGAAAGTGCTGTGATATTAGTATATGACAAGAATAGGGCCAAATTTTGAATGCATCGATAAACAAAACCTGGCATCAAATAATGTTCCTGATGTCACATATCAAACTTAAATAATATCTGCTTTACAGCTGCTTAAGAAAAAGACCCTGATATTATTGCTCACGTAGGTCTAAATGAATAAATCTTGAATTTTATTAATGTATGCATTGATAATGAAATGATATCCTTCCCACACAAAAAGATTCAAATCTTTCTATCTCATCATTATCATATTCTTAAATAGTTACATGCGATAAATCACTGACATTGAGAGATCGTGAAGCACACAAAGGACACAAGAAAGTGACTGTCATTGTGTCCATCTATAAACTCATGGATGTAGAACAATAAAAGAGCCTGAAGTTCGAATGTACTCAAACTGTTAGACATAGACATGTGACACTATTGTTTATCAACCATATTTATGATAACTAATTTGACAGACACTAAATTTCCGCATCGTGATATATGTTATTTAAAGAAACAGTTTCTTTTCAGTAGCAATTTAATTAAAAAATATTTCCATATTATTACAAAATTTTAAATAGTATGCTTTACTATAATTAACTAATGCATACACTCAATCAATATAAAATATGATATTTTTTTCATGAAATGATTTTAAAGTGCATGAACCTGAAATACCTTGTTCACTGAACATTACATTAATTGTAATAAATGAGAATTACCTAGACCTAGCTTACCAGCAGTGTGAGAATCCATCATGAATACAATGGAGTTAAAAATTTATATTAAAATTTCTTTTATATGTATAGAAAATAGAAAAAAGTACAAGAGATTCCATATCTATTTCCTTATTTCCTTCCCTCTATAGTTGAAACTGAGAAAAGAGATGATGAGAAATACAATCTCATTGAAACCTGTCAAACCCATCACCCATACCTTTTGCATTGATTAATATTTTAGAGGTCCTCTGAATGTTTGGACCTATTGTGAAGGGTAACGGACAGGGCCAACAAACACGACCCCTATGAGACAATTTGAAATGAAGAGAGGCACTGGTTCTAATTGATTTTAATGAGATTGAAAGAAATGTGAGTGGTTGTAGATCTATCTACTGCACTATACATCAACAGGAAGGAATTACTACCCACTGCATTCTGTAGATAATACAAATGCACTAACAGATAGAGCCTCTTATATCTATAGCATGACAATGACAGGACATAATGTTTTAGCAATTTACCAAGTAGGAAAATCTGCACTTGGAAAATTTGCTTCCTAGCAATGGCTTCAATAGCCAAACAGGTAACAATAGCCCCCCCCCCCCCAATTACATTAGGGAGGCAATTTCATGGATGGCAAAACAACCCATATCATGGATACGTATGATTATATCTGATACTGTAAAATATGGAAATTGTACACTGCACGAAAGTAAATATCTGACTGCAAAGAGATCTAATAATGATTACTTTTAGATGGGGGTTGTGGGATTGAAGACTTTCGACCAATAACTGTCTATTCATCACAGTCTGTGCATATCAGAGAAGGGTTGCTTTACTTACAGACCCAGAGACATATAAGACTACAAAGCATTTCGTACTTAGCGCCAAATCATCCACAAAGTAAGGACAACGAATGGACAATTCAAATGACAATACAACATATCTATCACTTCAAAAAACTTCAATGTTTTTTTGGGACTATTTAGCTTTACTCCCTTCTCTTTACCTGTTCCTCTGCACTGTTGAGGAGCTGACAGCCAGGAAGTACAGGAGCCACTCTCGGCGCCCGGGGGCGCAAGGACAGATCACTCATCTTGTCAGTCAGCTTACCTCATTAAACTTCTAACAAGTATTTGTATCAATGTCGATCAGGGCGAGGTTGGATGGAACAACTCAAATACCAGTAGTTGTAGCAGCATCAATCTCAGCTTATCTCATCAAACTTGTAACAAGTATTCGTATCAATGTCGATCAGGGTGAGGTTGGACGGAACAACTCAAATACCGGTAGTTGTAGCAGCGTCAATCTAAGCTTATCTCATCAAACTTCTAACAAGTATTCGTATCAATGTCGATCAGGGTGAGGTTGGACGGAACAACTCAAATACCGGTAGTTGTAGCAGCGTCAATCTAAGCTTATCTCATCAAACTTCTAACAAGTATTCGTATCAATGTCGATCAGGGCGAGGTTGGATAGAACAACTCAAATACCAGTGACTGTAGCAGCTTGAATCTCACTATCTTAACAATGTCCTTTTTCATCTAAATTCTTGCAAATACACATACAGGTTGTATAGCACAATTCGAAATATTCCACAATAAATGCAGCACTTGTTCTCAAAATGACTCATAAATTGGTGAGCTACAGGTGTAATCAAACAACTCATTTAAAAATACTCTCCAATAGTTGCAGCACTTTTGTCCTTCAGCTACCCATCTAACTAAAATTATCGTAAATGGTCATAATATTGATCAACTGTTACAATTAGTAGGATCAAGCAACTCCAAAATACTCCTCAATGATTGTAACTGCTCGAACTGGCTGTTTCAATACTGAGAGAAACTATGCAGGGAATTCTGGTACCAGCAAATATTCATGTTGATCAGCTATAAATAAGATCTGATAATTCAAAATACTCTTCAATAGTTGTAACACCACTTATCAATCAGCTTCTCGTCTCACCAAAGTTATTGTAAACACTCAGAAACACTCATAAATAGTTGTAACATCTTTGACTCACTATCCCGTAACTGTCTCTTCAGCCGTATATTCCAAGAGACTGAAACAATCTGTTGCAATCAGATTCCCTCAAATACTCAAAGAGGAACAGTTATATTATCTACATTAAACATAGATTAGATTCAGTTGAGCTCAACGATGAAAGAACATAAATTCTCAATAATGTCACTTAAATCAGACTCAAATGATGAAATGAAACGCTGTCAGATCAGAAGTAAATATGTCTCCTTTATCCAGGTTATCTAAACAAAAGGTTGAACATCATATCTCAAATGTCATATATAACATAACAGTTATCATCCCAGTCAGCCCCTTCAAACATGTCTTAATGTAGGCAGTTAAATAGTTATTGTACCGAGTGACAAGCACTTCTAGTTTGTTTTTTTCCATTAAAAAGAGAAATTCCAAAGGCTTGCTGCTTGCTTAACATCAAGGCTCTTGTTGTACAGAGATAACATTACCATACAGCTGTATTTGCATACAACCTTTTCACACATAGAGACATCCGTTAGAAAATCAATCTAGCAAATAGGGATTGGTACTTCAAAATCATAGCCTTTTGGTCTAGAAATCCATCATGGTAGATCTTCACACAAGCAAAACACAATTTACAAAATCAAACACAGGTTGAACTGCAACAAAGTCCCAATCCATACAGAAAACACGTCAACTCTCCTTCCCAATTTGGAAACTAGGCCAGAGTGAATTTCACCAGCATTCATCAGTCTTACTTCATGTCTACACAACAAACCAAAACGTGTCCACAAATTGAAACTTCATATCCCAAAGATTCCTGAAACCAACTTTTCAAATAAGGAAAATGAAAACGTTCACAAGTAGAAAACTAGGTCATGGGAAATTCCTGCATCAAGGTTGGTCATAATTAGTGATGTCTTAACACAATCACTGCAGAATAAACATCCACACAGGAAAGTCTCAAATACATTTAGGAATAGCTTCTCAACCAAGAAAAGATTTTCTCACAGAACAGAGACATGAGTCAAACGTGGTAATAGGGGAAATTAGGGAAACTTCCTCTGGGAATAATTAGTGAAACAGGCTGGCTATCATTAACATTATCACTGGCGTGAGTCACTGGCATGGAATGGAGCAATTGCTTGATGACCAATCTTGGTAGCCATAATTTCTATTCGAATGTTTCATGTTTTAATCATAAGCGGAACATTGTGACACCTTCTTTAAATATTGAGTCATCCAAAGCGTTGTTGTTAAAAGTTGTCAACATTGATTTCATTTCATTCTATCTAAATAATGACCTTTTTAACCTTCTGCATTTATTTCAAATCATAATCTCATATTCTGAATTCAAGTATTTTGTACACATAAAGTGTACATGAAAGAAACAGTAAAACAAATATCTTATACTTCAAAAAGAGGAAAGTTGGGTACATCTTTTTCAACTATAAAATCTTAAATAAATATTTGACAATCATTTTCCTATGACATGTAGATTGGTAGATCGATCACAAGGTAAAAACTTCAAACACTTTTTACAAATTAAAAGCATTATTTCAAAAGTTCTGTTCATAGAATTGTCTCGATTACATTACTTATATCTAATCTATCAGTTTATAGGAAGTCGTCTTAACTTTGATAAAAAGCCTTTTTTGTTCCTTTATCTGTTCAAATAGCCAATTTTACTTTTTCTTTCTTTAAATCTGTCAAAGATTTATCATACACTGAAAACATTTCCTACAAGTGCATATAGTTGTCGGCAGGCAGTAACCTTTACATCAAATTATGACATGATAGGAGGCCATATTGAAATATCAGAGCAGTAAATGGATGCATGGAAAGGTCGGCTCAAGATAACTACGCCCCTCAATGCACAAACAGTTGTCAAAAAGTTTACCCACAATGCCGAGTGACCCGGAAATGGAATGACAACAGAGAAAGGTCACATATGACAGAGGAAGACGCTGGAAGCTTGTGTAAAATGATGGTATATTTGAAAAAGTCAGGGTTCTGAAAAACCCTGCAGGAGTACATGAATGGATTATGCTAAGATGTAACCTTAGCACACAACCACACACATGATATGGGATAACCATTCCTGAGGAACAGAGATGTAAGCAGCTCACTTGAACACAGTTTTGTTCATGAAATGAGGTTAGATCATTTAACAATACATTCTTTGTAATGAACTCTTTATAAACTTTGCTCCAATGTTTTCTCTTATTAGGATGATGACATTACAACATGTATTCATCATACAACTTATTGACATCTTTTATACAAAGGATGCTGTGGCCAATCGCTGTGTTTCTTGACAAATGTATGAAGTTATTCAACTTCCATGTGAAGCTAGGAAAGTTTTTATCACATTCCGCTGGATAATTATGGAGAAAAATGGTGTAACGGCTGCATCTAAGTGTTGTCATTCCTTCAGGGTAATTATAGAATTTATGCTCCATGATAATGCTTATGCATGAAGTAGCGTTTCATCAATGATTATTCTATTAATTGATCATTGCTAATTTGATGCCAACTAAAACACTCTTAGAGATATTCCCAAAGAGTAGAGAAGAGATTAACACAGAAAAATGTCCTAAAATAAGGTGGATAAGATGTGAGATGCTCTGTGGAGAGTTAAGAATAAAACAGAATATCCCTTGTGCTCATCTGTAAAAGAAACGGTTGACAAAGAAAGAGAAGAGGTTAAGTTTACCTGTCAGTTAAGTGTGTATCTCAGATGCACCAGTCCATCACCATATCCATGCCTGAGCCTCAGATCACCATCTGAAAATGAAGGATACACACAATTAGATACGGATTAATTTCTACACTATGAATGCTCAAGAAGCTTATGGCAATGGAAGTTCAACTGTGAATGGACAATTTGTTTGAACAAATAGAGATATATAAGTGATATATATGTGTGTCACCTTGTGCTGAGAATTGTCACATAGTTATATAAAGTATGAGCTTGTAGATCTACCAGAATAAAGGGAGACCAACCATTGTCAAACACAGGCCCTCGGATCATTAAAAAAAGTTATAAAAAAAATCTTTTTTTAAATTAAAATATTTGTTTGAGAACACCACCTGAATAGAATTGTACTATTGTTAATAGTATATGTATACTATTAACAGAAGTACAATTCTATTCAGGGGGTATACTATTAACAATAGTACAATTCTATTCAGGGGGTGTTCTCAAACAAATATTTTAATTTTTTCATAAATTTTTTAAAACTTTTTTTAATGATCCGAGGGCCTGTGGTGTCAAGCACTATTTTGAATTGTCTTTTGCCATCTGAGTTTCTGCTTGCTATATCCGTTTTCTGATTCATGTAATGGTGGACATAGAGATAGAAATTCAAGAGACAGGAAACATGTTGAAGAAGAAGCAACATTATAGGTCTCATTATTATTATATGCTTCCCATCTCAGAAGGCTCCCTTTACTTTTGAATAAGCTGTCTTAATCATATGTTTCCTACTAAAATCTTTTTTGATAAAATGTCATTACCGTATTTCCTGGAATACAACCCTGGTCTAAAATATAACCCAGGCCTACAATGCAACCCAGGGAGTAATCGGATGCTGAGTAAATACAACTCGCCTACAACACATACAAAACTAGACTTCAATCACAACCCAGACCTCGAAGAAAACATTGGGGGCAAGAGGGTGCTGAACAAAATAGAACCAGAATTCAAGGAAATACTGTAAAGGACAAAGCATCTCCTTCAATGTATGAAAATATAGCCATTGCCAATTATAGATTGCTTGAAATTATAGATAACTTGATGAGCTACAGAGCCAATGTATCTATAATTTATCAAGCTATCTATAATTTATCTCATAAATGGTCACATGGATGTCACAGGATAACAAATCCAATTATGAAAGGGGCAGTTGCACATATGATGATAATTTAATTTCTTCAAATTTACCAAATGAATATTAGTTTAAGCACAATGTGTTATCTTTAAAAGGTTATCACCCGACCTGATAGATGATGTGCAGACATAGATGAAATTATCAAGTACCAAGCATATTCCATTGGCTGCCATTTTTGTGTGAACACCTATTAATCATTTGTAGGAAATGGATCAGCATAGCTTAACTAAGGTAGGTTTGATTTAGAACTGCTCCTTTAAGTTGAACTTTTTTTCTTGCAATTGGTAACATTTTTTTTTTTTTGTGTTATCAATTTATTTATCTTAAAAAATCTTTCAAATCCTCATGAACTTAGGTGTCTGTACACAAGATTTTATTTTTCTAGGTCTTCTCTTTCTGAAAAAGGGTCACCAATTGTATGAATTATAATCCCCATCAGCTTAGGAGTCTGTAGACAAGGTTTCAGTTACGAGGCCTTTTGCTTTGGGAAAAAAATGAAAATAGGTTTTAAGGGCGTGGTCCCTTGATTAAATAGTGAAAAATTTACAGACTGACTGACCCGGACGGACAATGGGACGGCCATACGCCGGACGTCATACCATAAGCATATTGGCCTTTCAGGCCAGATAAACTAAACAATTTTGCTTGCTGACCATGATAACATAATAACAGCTCTTGAAGAGATGTTCACTCTAAGCAATTCTTAAACCTGTATCACGCATACAAAAGTGGTCTTCTGGTAAGATAAGCCCTGCTACAATTGCACCCCTCCCATTCCCTCCCATCCCCCCATAAAAAGTTATGTTTTTCTTAAAATAACTATTTTATAATTGAAGAAATATCTTAAAATTGGTATCTATGGCCCAAAAACTGATAAAAATATAAAAACAACTTTCACATTCGTATCCAGATGAAAGGCTTTGGCTGGTGTTATTGAGTTTATGAAAGGCATTTGAAAATTCACTCCAAAGATTTTGTCAAGAATTGATTCTCACCTGAGTGTTTATCCATGTTACACATGCTTTCTGAGATATAAAACCGTATCCCATTACGCAATGCATAATAATTGAACTAAAAATATATATACATTAGCTTTTCAGTGTAGACATTTTTATCATATAATCCAATTTCATTGGACAAGTGTGATCATCCCATGCAGTCACATTCACATAGTCATTATATAATTTTTAACAGACACCACAACTTAAAATGATTTATATAATCATTTTTATGGAAATAATGAATAAGCACTATCAGTAACAATGTTGCAGATTTTTTTCTATCATCCAGTAATTCAAATATAAAATAATACAATGAAACACTATCAATTATAACATTGTTTAACATTAATAATGTTTGCAGTAACATTAAGCTATATCCTTCTATATATCACCACAGTGCTTATCTCATAATACCCATATGATATACTACTAGTATATATGAGCACTAAATAGCTCCGGAAATCACGACATGTCGCCAAAGTGTAGTAAACTATATCATTATCAACGATTAAACTTCCTTGTTCACATTTATAGCACAATGTCGAAAAGAGACAGTTTCAGATATATCATTTAAATCGAAGATTAATATATTCATTCCACTCTTCACAAAATATATTCTGCAGACATAAACCTCACCGTGTACGAAGTTCGTATGTCAACAATTGGCTGGACTCACATTGCACCCTTTCTGTCAAATATAGGACTCACGGATCACTGGTTTCCATACTCAACTCGAGTTTGTTATCAGTCATAACCAATAATAACACAGAGTTCTCTCCCTTCCAAAGGAATACAACTCTGCCCTGGTTTAATGATATATGGTCCGCTTCAAAAGCGCAAAGTACTATGAAGGTGTGTTTAAATTTAACGCAGTTGACATCTAGACATTAATTATGAAACTTTTGAAGAATCTCCTAATCTCTAGATATTTTTAACAAAGATTATCTTAGTGCCAATGCCATTTTGTAGACCTATACTTCACAAGCACGGGAGACATTGATACAGGTCATAGAATATATATTGTATATGACATGTATCAATGTCTCCCGTGCTTGTGGGGGAGCAATGTGTTGTGTGAAATTTTGTGAATTTCGCCGTTGTGAAATATCGCATTTATTTAAGAGAACTAGTTAATGTTTTCCGATATTGTTTTCAGGAAGCAATGCGTGTGGCCAGTCAGCCTCTGACCCTCAAGGATTTAAATTTTCATTAAAAAGGTATATCATATTCAATGGTTTCAGTTTTCCTTTGGAATTCTAATGATTCTGGCAACTAAGTGTTCGTATTTAATAGTAAGTACGTAGTCCATAAGGTTAAAACACCTTTAAAAAAATGAAAGATTCTTGAAAACTTATGATATGGGGTTACAAACGAGTTTCCGTCCTCTAGAGTATGGAAGGGGATGTGTGCCAAAAATGAAATCATGTAAACTCGTAATTCGCAAGTCATAACATCTCGTTCTAAACCATGCAATTCTCGAAAAGACAAGTCCAAGTATGCAAACCTAACATTTCAATCCTGTAAAACTCAACTTGCTGTTCTCAACTTTACAAAGTTCAAATGTAATTCTAGAAATGTCAAAGTCGAAACTAATTTTTTATTTCAAATAAGAGGGATATACACATTTAGCAATGCTACAAGTTACGTTTTACAAATGGTAAATAAAAAATGAAGAGTTGTAAAATCAGCCTTACGAAACAGACTTTTGCATTTCGGGTTTTACATGAGTTGCACGGTTATGATTGCAATGTTCCGAAATACATCTGTACACGATTTCGCATTGACCATATTTGGAAGTTTAACGAAGACTGCCGATGATTTACGAGGATGATCGGTATTTGACAACAACAAGACCTCCCTGACCCAAGCTCCACGCAATGCTGTGCAAGCTTTCTGGATCGCGTTGAGTTGAGTCCATCGCAATGCGCGGAGCTTGGACATGTGACTTTCACCTTAAAATTATCAAAGTTCTTATAAACTCGCGTACGGTGTTTTCGAGCACCTAAGGCAAACAGCAACAATTGAAATAGAACACATAACATTTGCAACTATTTCTTATCTGACCATTATCATTTTTTTTTCTTGAATACGTCATTCTATAAAATATACCGGTGTTTATTGCAAGAAAATTTCCGAACTTCGAAAAGGTCCATTTGATCGCGATTTTTGTGACGTCACCTCTTTTCGAGCCCCTCTGATTTTGTGACATAGTCAACGCTTATTAACTTATCGGGGGCCGATTTCAATAGATAAAATTACTTAATCAATTTCGTAGCATAACAAATTTTTACAAAACTGAAAAGTAAAATTGTTTTCAAAGCACATGTATAGTCATTGTTATGGCAATGGAATATGAGCGTTTCTGATGCCTTTGTTAAAGCATAGTTACTGTGTAGACAGTCTTTCAGCACCATACTTGGTTAATATATTTTAAATGATTATTATTTTATAACATCACCTAATTACGATTTATCACTAGAAGAATAATGGTTTGCATTTACTTAACTGATGTGAAGTTTGATTTTTAAAAAACCCTAATCTTATGTTCTCATCAATGCGCACTGGCGTAATAATCTCTTGCACACAGTTGATGAACACAGTTGGTAGCATTGGTAATTAAACACACCTTTGGATAAAATTCAAGATACACACGACGTAAATCGTTGACAATTAACTATCATTTACAATACAATAGTCGTGTTTTTGTTGCTGTCTTGATTTCTCTGATGCGAGAAATCTAAGTTGTAGACCCCTAAGTTATACGTATGGAAATGTATAATCTTGTATTTCAAATTTTACATCTTTGTGATTACAAAGGTATTTTGATTTAAATTTTTGATGATATCTGAATTTGCAAGAGCTTAAAATTTGGCAAATATGTAATGAACAATGTCCCGACGTTCACTGGCGGCCTGCCAGACCGGGCAAAAATAGACTGAAATTCGCTGATACCCTAACTGTCGATCGGGCGGAGAGTTAAAAATAACATGTCACATGATGCCAGTCATGTGATTTTGACATGTTCTTCAATCAAATTTAGTTCCAAGTTCTACAAACGTCTTGGTTTGGAACGTTCGTAGCTTTAAAACATGACTTTTAAACGGTATTAGTTGAAATCAATGTTTCTTTTAACTGTATAATATTTATTGGTTAAACGACCAAATGAAAGAATAACAAAAGAAAAAATAATTGTTTTCAATGATTTTGGAACTTTCCGCTAACTATAGGCTACGTTACGTTACTGTTGATTTGAAAGAATTACATGCCCGTGTTTAAGGGGTAACGTGGGGATACAATATAGATATATTTTTTCTACTGTTATTTGTCTTTGCGCGTCAAGTATGTCGTTGTTTCATTATTCTAAAACCAGTCTCGTAATTTGGTGAGTTTTTGAAACCCTACCTTAATATATAAATGAGATTTTTATAGTGAATCATGTCGATGCAGTAAGTCGTGCAGAATTTAGTGTCCAGTAAAGTCCAACCAAGAATTAAAGTTCATAATATTCTTTCATGAGTTAAACCTCGTGTTATAACCCCTTCAAAAACAGTAGACAAATATATCTAAATCTATATTGACCAAGAATTTTAATAAAAGGTGAAGGTAACAGGCCCAAACTCCGCGCATTACGATGGACTCAACTCAACGCTATCCGGAAAGCTTACACAGCGTTGCATGGAGCTTGAAACAGGGAGGTCTCGTTGTTGTCAAATACAGATAATCCTCGGAAATCGTCGGCAGTCTTCGTTTAACTTCCAAATATGGTCAATGCGAAATCGTGTACAGATGTATTTCGGAACATTGCAATCATAACCGTGCAACTCATGTAAAACCCGAAATGCAAAAGTCTGATTCGTAAGGCTGATTTTACAACTCTTCATTTTTTATTTACCATTTGTAAAACGTAACTTGTAGAATTGCTAAATGTGTATATCCCTCTTATTTGAAATAAAAAAAATGTTTCGACTTTGACATTTCTAGAATCACATTTGAACTTTGTAAAGTTGAGAACAGCAAGTTGAGTTTTACAGGATTGAAATGTTAGGTTTGCATACTTGGACTTGTCTTTTCGAGAATTGCATGGTTGAGAACGACATGTTACAACTTGCGAATTACGAGTTTACATGATTTCATTTTTGGCACACATCCCCTTCCATACTAGAGATTTTATTACCAAAACCAAGTACCTCATACGAAACTTTCGAAATGGACTTACTCCACATTTCACTAACGTTATGGATAGGTTTGGTGAAAACAAATCTAACAGCTATCTCCTGCGTAGGACTAAGTATGTAAATCGTGTGTTGTGTCCTGCAGGGGCGAGTCAAGAGGGGACGCAGGGGGTACAATTAACTAGCCCTTTAGGATTTTGTTTCAAAATAGACAGTAAAATGAATTACCTGCCGTTGGCTTTGACTTCATCACTAGATTATAATTGTAAAGTATATGTAGAGTAGGCGTAGTATATATATGTGTATTATGCTATCTAGACTGTTCATATCATTTCATCATTGTTGATCAATACAAGCAACATTATAGTCAGGTTTTATCAGACCGAACTATAAGTGAGATAGCGTAACAACATACAGATACGGGATATCCATAAACACATTATACCAGTTGCTTTTAAAATGCATGGTCAGGGTATTGACGTTTAAAAGAAATTCGAGGAGATTTTCCCTAAAAATTAACCTCAATCCCACCTGCCCTATCTATCACAAGCCCGAGATAACTTTTCATTTAGGAAGTAAAAACTATAAAATTTATTTACTTGAACAGATCGAACAAGGATGACAATATATTTTTATTTGAGCAAGACACATATCCCATTCACTACACTTAACATGGCCATGTTATCAATTATGTAGATACTAAGTAAGTCATACGTTCGGATAACTCCTCCTACGTATACGCATAGCACTTAGTACATAATAACACGTATAGTTGGTTGACAGTTATACGCTTCCGTAATTACGCCCCCATTGCGAAACAGATTGGCCTTATTTTTTACACCATGTCACAAATTCTTTTTTTTCAATCAGAAACCTAAAAATTATTTTAAGTAGGATATGATTGGAAAATGAATGATAATTTCCTCCTTACTGGTATACATAAGGGAGGTAACTCATGTAAGAGTGTGTTTTAAGTTAATTATTCTAACATTAAATGCAAAATGTTTAGAGCTTCCATTGTCCACTGTTACAGTTTATGTAACCACACTCATTAGTGTTACATGCAGTTACTGAAAATAGTTGATTTTTGCACGAACGATGTGATGATTATAATCTTTTGTAAACAGTAGTGTACATGTATACCTATTATACATGAAGACATTTAGTCCCACAATAACAACAATCAACACTTAACAAGTCCCAATTAGCTGACCTCCCATAACTTAGAGGACCCATTACACAAGCATAAGTTCTCCTTGGTTCAACTAAGTCGCAGGAAAGAGATTACAACAGATTAACGTTTCTTTCTGGGTTAAACACACTGAAGGGATATTTGATGACCTTGAGTTCAGTAAATATTAAATAAGCTAATTTTTCTCGACACACATTCTGTGATCCAGAGTTATCATATCAGTATCTGTACTTGTGACACGTATGTGGGGCACCACACCCACACGAGGATCCTGTATCCAGGATTCAATAACATGTCAACCATGAATATCCATTGATCACTAACACTCCGGCGTTATGGACTAGGCTGCGAGGGCTGTTCAATTGCAAAGCGGCCGTTGTTTGTTAGCCTAAACCTTAAACGTTCTCTACTGAACGAGTAGAGCACGAACCACTCATGAAGAACATGGCTTGCACGATCAGAATACGTACGTGTTATCCAAATCTCAATAAAATACGATCTAAATTTCACTTATTCTATTGATACCCATCTATCGCTCTTTTCAGGTAGTCAGCTAAAAACTAATGTCCTTGTGACCTTTAGTTCCGGATATGAACCCCAGAATACTCCGCAAAACGTTAAATCATCAGTTAGCACAACGTTCGCGATGTTCAGGGTTTTGGAAACTGTTGATCTGATATTGCACATCTAAAGTTGTGTAGGTAAAACGAAATACAAGCTAATGGCTAGATCTTATTTCAATAGTTCAAGGTATCGACTGTCAAGCCAATCACTTTGCATTTCGTTAGTAGTGCAGCTAGGTGTCCCATAACCGATAAATGAGCACAGACATTTGCATAGAAATGTCTTAGTGGCCATCATAAGAGAAATTTAGAATATGATCATAATTTTGGAGTCATACATGGATTTAAGTCGAAAATACATTAGGGGGAGTGGATTTGTGAAAATAATCAAAGTCCTTTGGAAGGAGTGGCATCATTCATAACAATACTAACACTTTGCCTTCCACTATATAGTAAGCGTCCATTACAATTTGGTAAACAATAATACCAGCATTGAAGAAGACAAACATATTCTGTTTTATTGTAAATTATATGATAATACTGGAAATAAGTTTATTACTCCATTATTATACAGTATTGTTAACAACTTCAACTTAATCAACATCCTTAACAGTAAAGATAGAAATATTATCATATATATTTAAGTACACTCCTTAATGTATGGATGAAAATTGAGCTAAAATTGTTGATTCATAAAAACCTGTTACCTTTTATGTGCGCTTGTATCGACTTTGTAATGTAGTTTGTATTTTGACCTTAAACGCACTAGTGCACACCGATATTTCTTTAACACAACGAATGCACAGATACTGCATATCTCTCGATATTATTCAAGAACCTCGCTCAAATAATCTACCTCGTAAGTTATTTAACGAATATTTACGTATTCAGGTAGTAAAGTTGATTTTTGAAGACCGGAAGTATTTAATGTTACGGTACAATAAATCCGCATGAACTACGATATCGGAAATATTAAGATTTTGCTTATAACCAAAAAAGCGGAAACGGCAGCCGCTTTGGTCAATCTAATAGCAATGCTAATGCTGTGTTATTAAGTCGGTTTATTTAAAACATTGCTTTCATAAAACATAATTTATTATTTGTTCTCAGTTCAGAGTTTAGGTAAGTTCAACAGCTGCACATAATAAGTGTTCAGCCGCTTTCAACTGTCTATAATTTATCCGTTTAGTGCACAGCTAACCTTAGATTTGTTATATGTCCAAGCCGACAGCGGCTGCCTAAATTTTTTCATTGTTGATTGCAGGTCAATTGTAAAGAATTTTAAGTATTTCATTGCATCGATAGAAAGCTTAAGTGAATGCATAAGTCCTCGTAAACCTTAAAATAGCCAATTTAAACCGTAAAAGCGTGCACTAGTGCCTTTAAGCCTTTACTGGTGAAAATGTCTCTCTCTCTCCAAAAATGTTGTTTAATTTGTTTAAATCACTACCTCTAAAAATATTTGCAAAATCCCACAAAACGGCAATGGGAAAGATTATCAGGGGATGGCGGGGGTCTCATTGCAGGCTTTTAAGATCGCACTCGTTTGTATAGAAATATGAATACAATCCAACGCATTTTCAGGTGGGTTGAAAAATGGCGAGAATATGTGTTTTAATCTCGATTCCCAGTTTCCACGCCTACAGCATGACTATTGCGGCGAAATTAAGATCTGTCATGGCTGAGAGAGCTTAATCATTATATTATTGAGATGAAATCAGTGAGAAATCAGTATGAGGAGACTGTGGCACGTGTTACAGCCATGGTACAGTTACCGGACATGCGCACATAGACTTACTAAGATTTACGGTTAAGCCGTAGCATTAGAAGATCTTTGGGACCGGCGTACCGAAAAGCGTTACAAAAGGTTCCCTGTTTTGAAACGGATACGTCCTTCTCGAAACTCGGACAGTGTACCCCGTTAAGCGCACGCAATTAATTCAAAATGATTTTTAAGAATTATCTTAAACAAAAAGACGAAGAGTGGGGTTCACATTGTTTAATTAGTCGTTTAAAAAGTATTCGAAAACAGCTGGGTTTTTTTATACTTTTATTGAAAATCATAAATGTCGGATGTCGGATGTTGAGGACCTGGATGACTATTAAACCAAGACATGTTTTAATTTCATATCAGCTTTTACCATACCAATGAACGGTTCATAGCCTATAATAAAAAATGAAAACACAACGTCTTTTCGTTTATGATGTACAATTTAGACAAACGCGTCCTCTCTGACAGTCTATCAGAGCAAGTAGGATGAAAGTAGTAAAACATCGATCGAATTGCGGCAAGTAAAAGGTCAGCTTGTACGTATATCTAAATATATAAAGAAACCTTCTCAGTACATAGAAGCTGTGCAGTTTATTTCTGACGACTGTTGGCACCAATCCGGGACTGGATAAGAATACGAGTAGTTTCGGTGTGAGCAACCAATGCGTTAGGTCTGTTTTATATTATAAAGCGCAGAATCACCACCATCGCTGCATTCTGGCATTCGGTAAGAATTTGGTCTGTTGTGAAATTGTAAACACGCGGCCATAGTGGTGAAACGTGTTGATGAGGTGGCAGCGATAAAGTTGTTCTGTTTCGAATGTTATACATTTATCATTTCCACAATCGTTGTGCAATTGGGCACTTAATTCATATCATTCGTTAATTAGTTAATAACAATTTGTTGACAGAAAACCTCGCTTAAAAATTAAACCTTTATATGACAAATTTCATTGTGTTAAAATCGCTGAAAGAATTAATAGGGCCTACCCGTGACCTTCTTTGTAGAGAATAACTTACCGTATGTCAGGTGCTCAATGTTCTAGTTCAGACTCCAAAACGTACCTTTATACCAGGTACCCAATTTGCTGCTGTGTAGACAATGACACACTTACCCAACGTGATAAAACATATCTCAATTATTCCCTTTATCTAACAGATCACCCAGCCACAAATGGCGCGCGACGAGTTCATGCTGAACTAAAATAGGCACAGAGTATTTGATGTTGGGGTCAAATATGTCAAACTTCAAACTTCATAAATGGTGTCGTTTTATTGAGAAAGAGTGGTTGTTTCTGAAAAAAAATTCACATCTCAATGCTGATCGGTTAGCATGGTTACAATAAACGAGAAAAACGTCGAGTTTTATGATCGAAAACCGGACAATGGCGCGCGCCAGTGGCTAAAACGTAATTTGGGAAACTTATTTATAGCAGACACAACGAGAAAAATATATTTGTATTGCTTAGTAGGCTATTTAACGAATATACACGTAAATGGAACGCTGAATTTCGACTTCTTGATATTTATATGGCCGTTTATAATTTACATCCGAAAACAAGAAAATGTCATGATTTTGGCATATAAGCGATTAAGATGCAACTTCATATACGCAATTTGAACTGAACTCACGTCATGCGATATTTTGGCTGTATTCCGGGCACATACAAGAGTCATGAAACATACTGTGTCACTTTAATATATAGCTGTCAGCTGAGCAGTGTACTAGAGAAGCAATACAACACTCAAACCATTGGTAAAAATAGACCCCAAACTCTTACTACGTCGATGCTGTTAAGAAAACTAACAAAACATTGTTATGGTTGTTATAGCAGCATGTTTTAAACATGTTGCCTAAGCGAGGATGCAAATGCGGAGGTTAAAGCTATGAGCTATTTTTGTTGTATTAGAACTGTTTTTCGTTTCGTAAGGTAAAATATGTTTGTTATCCACTGCATGACTCATTACCTTATCGCGGATGATGGTTTAGATGCTGATGACGGGGCGGGATAGCGCAGTGTTTAGTACGTTCGGCTCCCGATCAAGAGGTTCGGGGTTCGAATCCCGCCGGGGGCATCGCAACTTTGTCTGCAGTAGAGAACTGTTCTACATGCAGTAAGATTTGGGGGCAGTGTTACACTGAATTTCAGTGCAGTATCACTCATGGTTTGCTGGTTCCAGCGGATGCTCGCAGGTTTCATCGCAATGCATATCCACAATAAGGTTGCGGGATTTCTCTCTGCAAAAATACTATGGCAGCCGTAATATAAGTGAAATACTCTTGAAAGCGTCGTTAAACCCCAGATAACGTCTTCTCACCCCTCCTGCTTCAGCGAACCTGAGAGTTATATATGCTAGCACCAAAGCTGGATATAGAAGCCAGACCAAATTTGAGTCCTAAAAACTAGCCTTTTTTCTCCACTTCGATTTCAAATACAACGACGGATCGGGTTGCGAGCTTTCCTCCTTGAAGATGCGTCCCACCAACCAATCCTTTACTTAAAGAGTTTGTTGGAGTCATATAAGCCAAACTTATTCAATGGTGTCATTTGATCGCGAAGTATCGACTGTTACCAAAAAGACACATTTTAAAGCTTGTTGGTTTTTTACAGTGACAATATGAAGGTAGAATGTGGCAAGTATGATCGAGAACCGGACAGAGGCGCGCGTCAAATAGTCAAACGTAATTTTGGAGACTTATCTAAAACAGCCAGGAGGGCAGTTAGGAGTTGATAGTGTTTGTTAGGATATTTAACTAGTATCCATGTATATTGGACGTGATATCTACACCTCTGTGCATTTATAAGGCTAGTTTTAGATTTTCATGGAAAACCAGTATTTGTCATATATATGTTTTTGGACATGAAAAGTTAAGACGTTTTGATTTTTTATCACCACATATGACATTCGACATTCGACAAATATCAACTTCTGAAATGTTCCAAAAGCCATGTCGTCTTTTAATCTACACACTCGAGGCACTCCACCCTAACCGTCCGCCCCTAAACTGCAAAAGATTGAAAGTTCCCCCTTCTCACTCCTGAAACTAAACTATAACAACTTTTCTTTAAAAAGCAGCTCTTCAGAAAGGTCATAGCGATCAAATTCGAGATATTTGATGGGAACCGGGTTTTATTGATGGAAAAACTTCAATGAGACTGCTATATCATCGTTATGATAGGGCATTGTTCTGCGTTTCGTATAGCTATTACATTTCATGTTAGTTAGATACAGTTTTGAAATCACAATTGTCTTCAACTAGAGCGTGAGAAATTGCGTTATTATCCATTACAAATTTCCTCGATACGTTTACTGCATAGTTAACTCTTATATACATACACAAGCTTTTAAATAGATCCATTTCATGATTATAAATCATAATTAAGTTATACAGAGGATGTCAAAGGAAGTCTCGGAAAAATATAGATTATGATTTATATGAGAATAAATAAATCGTATATATCATTAAGACAAATATCATTTAGACAGTAATAAAGAAATATTACATATATATTTTTTTTGCCTTATTATAAATTTGTCTTTGTATCAAATTCTTTTTGGATCACATTTTATCCAGATTTAAAAAAGGATTCATGTTGAAATTAACAATAATCAACATTTTCCACAATATTTCAAACAGATCAACCGTGTAGTTCATCAAACTTTGAAAATATCCATGTAACATATGTACATGTAATTCAAATTGATTGAAAATCCTTAAGTGAATATCTACTTAAATAGGTCTTGTAATATGATGTTGTGTAACACTTTAAGTCTAACGGTTATTTATGAGCGGAAATTTTGTTTTCCAAAAGAACCTCGCGCCCTAAAAAACCACTGTAAATATTACTTCTCGACCTTGACCTTGGACCAAATTGGATCTGGCGATCTGATTGGCCGAAAGCTGCACACCTCCACTCACAAACCCTTTGCATGTCTGCTCGCGAGTGTGCGTGAGCTAATCTAGTCAAGGCTACAGCATTATCTTCGATTTGTGATTAAATAGACACGATTCAGAGTTGTCAGTCAGTCTATATCATGTAAGTATGTTCAAGTTACCAATCTCACGATGTGTTTTTAAGATGCCGATCCGGAATGTCACTGGAATGCTTGCATCCAAATGTCAGTCATTTATGAAGGATGGAACTGAGACAATAGTTTGTACCTGTTTGTGTTACAATGTTGTTTTGGGGGTTCGTAATATGCTCTTAGTGACACAGATTGTTGGAACAATGTTTTGACTTGTTATACTAAATTTCATTTGCAACTGAAATGCTCTACATTAAAATTTTAAAGAAGGACTAATATGATCATATATCTTTGAAATGATGTAATGTTTTTTAGTAGAAATATTTAAATGATGAAAATATTTCTTTTATAAAACGTTTTGACAACACTTTAAATAGGCTGATTTAGTGAACCATGTTTTTTAAATTATCATTTACGATTTACGATTTCTGTTGAACATTTAAAAAAATTTTCAACAATGAAAACCTTGAATAGTCAAAAGTTTATTTTGAAATTATGAAAATTTTTAAATCATATTATGTTACAATGGAATGTTTCTGCATCTTTGCTTAATTTAAACATGGTGTAATAATTGGAATATTCATTCAATAATTGGTATGATCTTGTAATATATTGCGATTTGTACATGGAATTTATAATTCCTCATTGACAGGTTTTTGTCCCTTAATCATTAATACAAAATGATTGTGAGAAATATCATTGTTTGTAGTTAAAAAATAGCACAATCCCTAATCATAAGGTGTGTACAAAATCTCTAACCAATTTTTAGGCAGTCGTCAACTGGAATCCAACCAATTACATATAAAGTTGTCGCCCTACCTCATTCACTTCATGCCTAACCTATCAACCAAACGTTTTTGTTGTTGTCATTTTTAAATAAACCTTTTGAATACTCTATTAACTTAATTATGAGATTGCCTTAATTACTAGGTTAATCTAAGCAAGAAAGGAAAATGTTTTCTGTAACTTGACAGATAATCTATCTCGACTGATATTCTGAGAAGTTATTTAAGTATGAACTGACTTTAGGGGGACACTATATGTCAGGTGGGCCTTCTTTATTGTATGAAAAAGGTTGTCCCAAAACTGGGTCGCTATTGAATTTCTGGAGGTTACAGAGCCAGGCCGGTGATCAAGACATTGTCCTGAATGGATTGGCCTAAATTGAGGCATTGTGTAAGGCAAAATGTTGCTAGAATGCCAGCAGTATGAACTACAATCCATGAGTTTAAGTTGTTGTCCGATGACTGGGTCAATGTAGAAATACCACAAGTAGCAAGGATAGGAATAAAGCCATTTCTGTAAGTAAGGGTGTAAATATATTTTGAACTTGATGCATCAATAGTCATCTTTGCAATGGGAACATGAAAACACTTTTGATCAATAGTAACTTGAATTACAGATAATATCAAGAGTGTTTTTTTTATGGATTATAGTTATATCTTTGTAACTTTTTACAAGTATTTCAAGCAGGTTTATTTGAATTGATTTCATTTCTGTATGTTCAAAATGATAAATTTTTAGTGAATGGTGCAACGGTGTTAAATGCCTGAAATCTGTTTCATCAATCTCACCTTGCTCAGAACTCATTTTGCTACTGCAACCTGATATCTTCAGATTAACTATTAACTAATTGAGAATGCCGTCACTTAATTCTGATATAAAAGAAATGAACATCATAATATATATATCCCTTTCATTAGAAATTCTGTTCAAAATTATCCATACTTTGTTTTCCATGTATCTGCTTCACCGAATTCATTTTAAAAAAGGTCACATTACTAGCATAATATTTCGAACAGTCATTGATTACAACAAGCTCCACCTACACCAATCTCTATTGTGCTTTGATATATGAAAATACCTCTCCTGGGGTTCTAGTGACATGACACATGTTCCCCAACCTACCAGTCAATTGGTACACATAAACGAGACTAGTATTTACAGATTAAACTCAATAGGTAGAGAAGGCGATGAAATGTGGCCATATCATATGGAAGGTGTTGACATCATCCCCTCAATTATCATCTAAACATACATTACCCTTTCTCTACTAGACTGTGTTACAGTCCCTCAAGCATTATATCATCACACACCACCACGATTCAGACTGTCCTATAAACACCTGAATCTTTTACTCCCCTCATTTTCTAACCTCAATAATAAACCTAGACCGTTCAAGAGTCCCAGAAATATCTCCTCTCCACTTTTTTCTCTTCAAGCCTAATCTAGAGAGTCCTTTAGTCTTAACATCATAGTCTCATTTTTGCAAGGCAAATTGTAATGCATGCCGGACACTCACAGAAATCTTTCACCTGACGTTTGCAACAATTTTCAGAACTCTGCAGGCATTCTAGCCCTCAATAATGAAGTTCAAACTACCCTACCCTACCCTAATATTATGTCTTTGGCGAGCGTTAGTCCTAAACCATGTCATTTCGCTAAGACCGTGACGAAGAACACATAAAATTTCTCAGCTGAATGTCCAATGCAAAATAGCTAATAGCTTACGCTTTTTCAAATACAGAAATAACAAAAAGGTGGTAAACTCAATGAAGAATGCGTCTGTCATAAGTATCAGCGCTGCAATTACTAGATTTCTGGTGTTTCACACTCGCAATGGGATTGCACTTGATTCAGTACTTCATCGGTCTGAAACGGCGTACGCCAATAAACTCCTTACTCCAAAACTGAAAAACGGGCATAAAAATGAAAATCTTTGCAAACGCGACAGGAAATATTTGTGTTAGTGATCAGATTTTGTTCGTGAAGAATAATTAGTTCAGTTAAGTTGCCTTACAAAAATGAGACTATGACTTTAGTCAGTATTTCTCTCATGGTACATTACAAACGTTATGTAGACTACTACTTTCCTTCAAACTCTTAATTACCTGCAAAACTAAATTGGCTGGGGTTAATGAATTTAGTCTGTCTGTCAGTCTGTTCGTTCGTCTGTCGGTCTTTGTTTCCCGGGCACAATTAAGACACTATATGACCTAGCTCAATGAAGTTTGTTGTGTTGATGAATGACCATGTGTAGATATACATGTTTGGGTTTCCAGCTTCTTTTGATTTTTTAGGGGTTCCCATGGAAACATAATTTAAAATATTCAAATCATTACCCCGAGCAGAACCTACTAATAAACGATTGAATCAGTGTGTATTGATGTTCCTTTTGGGGTTTTCAACTTCTATCAATTTCTATTTATTGTTGGTATCCATGGAACTTAGAATTTCATTTCTGGAGTAGATATAATAAACTGTAAGAGCAACCTCAGTAAAACTTAGTTTGTGGATGAATCAGTAAGTGTAGATATGCCTGTTTGGTTTTTCAACTGATTTTAATTTTTATTTCATTTAAGACTGGACAACCTAAATTAATCAAAATGACTTTTGAGGTTTTCAACTTCTTGAGATTTTAAGTTTTGGCAACTCTATTTAAAAGCAATGGAGATTGAAAGTTACAAAGTTGAACAATCACTGTACATTGATTTGTATAGGTCATAGTGATATAACTATATATAACTAACACAAGAAAGATGGTGAAGGAGGGACAGGAGGCTTTATTAAACATAGACATGGATAGATTTCCCAATGGGGGGAAATAGACTACTCTGCCTGCTTATTTTTTCATCACTACATCCACTCCACTTCATGTCTGACTTCAAACTAAATATAGGTTGTGTCACAACAACCTATATCATTCCCTCCTCTCCACTTCTCCTACTCAAATGTAATTTAGACTGTTATGCGGTCACCTGCATTCATATTTCTCTCCCCCCCCCCCATGCTTATTTTCAAACTGTATCCAACTTCTTTGAGTGGTGTTTTAGATGTTGGTCTGATAAAGAAATAAAGAAACTTCTATTGATTTACAACTTCATTGTAGCAAAGTGATACAATGTATATACTAACACATTTATCCAACTGGCAATATTATCTCTGCATAGTTCCTTGTATGTCTGTGAAAAATAATTGAACATGAATAAATAAAAATTAATAAATATCATACTTTTGAAAATTGTTACTGACATAATAACCTTTGATTAAAAGTAAAAGAAAACGTATTGACTACCACTGACGCTGAATGGCTACACACCCCTGCTATCTTGTTGAGTAAACTGGACGAGATAAGAGTAGGTAAGCTGTTTGAGCAGTAAGCAGTTTCTCACATCTGTTAGCTAACATCGTCACGTCACTTGCTGAGATCGTGATAAGTTCGTGATAATTTCATGACAGTGGAGTACTCACTAACAACAAGGGTTTATTCCGAGCAGCTTCCCACACGCTTAGGTATTTTCTTTCCAAAATTTGTAAATAAGTTTTGAGAGCAGTCTTAGGTAGCTTAGGAAACATTGTTGTGACACTTGATATGTTCATGAAAGCAGAGATTATGCAGTTAGAACCTTCCTGATGAGTATGCCTGACCTCCCTCTTGATAACTGATCTGATGTTAACATTGTGTTGTGTTTATTAGCTCTCTCCAGTGACATCCTCATGCAGGTAACTTAGTAAGTTTGTGATGATTAATGCAAAGAGAGAGAAAAACTTACTGCAGAGTTCTGTTTTGAAAGTTGTCCTTTGCGCATTGGTATCCTTTGTGCAACCACAAATGTTACCTGTGAAGTTAGATTACAAAAGAGAGCCCCGCTTATCAGTCCGTTTATCTCAGCATTGTTTATCTCGTGCAGTTTTTGTCACACATATTAGTGATACGTTCACTTACTTAGTTTGTTGTGTTTGCAAACATATATCAGCGTTATGACATTCTTATTACCCAAAAAAGTCTTTGTTTTCCAGACTTTAAAGCATTAAATGAATGAATTATATGATCAAAAGAATTATTATCTATGACCTGATTTGCATACTTTATGCAAATTTTCAAATTTGATGTTTATCTGAAATATCTCAAAGACTTTTTGTCATATACTTCAGTACCATATGTATTCAAAATATTTATTCACTAGAAAATTTGGTTTTACCTTTTAAAGATGTTTGATTTTCTTATGACCTGATTAGCATACCTTCTACACATTTACAAAATTGGGTGGTTATTATCATATACCCATGTAAACTTAGGATAGTAATACCAGGGTGCAATACGGAAAACGTCTTCAAATTCCGTATTGCACTCGAGAATCTGTATTGCACCCCTGCCGGTTCTACTTTTTCTGTACCTTCAGACTTCCTGGATTTCCCGAAGCAGCTATTTATAGATATAGATTTAGGTCATTGGGATTCCCAATTTGCGAGAGTTGCGCAAAACCTCTTATAAAACATGATTGTCATTTCAACTTGTTATCTCAAACAAATTCCATGAACCTTGAAAATCAGCAGTGAAAGCGTAGACGTGTTATTTTCGACAGTGACTCCAACTAACTGACGGCTCGAGCCAATGTTGACAACGTATTTGAACATTTTGAAAATGACCTTGAACTTTGAAAGTTACTGATTTCTACACGATTGTTTATAAACAAAATAGATTGATCATTGTTTGATTTATGCTTTATCATATGAAATCAATTCTGAATTTGATCAAAATATTGTGGGTTTTTTTTTTATCTAATGTTGTTATTGTAAGATATGAAAGTCGGACTTGCTATACTTGACGTCATGCGGAGGAATGTGGCATTCAGGTCAATTGCGTTATTCGGTCATCAGCGTACTAATACCAATGTCAAGGTAACCTCAACGCGGAAGTATGTATGGCATGAAAATGTGTATCGCTACGCAACCTTTTATTTGATAAATCACAAAATGATTTGTTTTATTGATTAAGATCGGGTATATAATAAATATAGAACGTCATACTAGTGCATTTTGATGTTTTGTATTGAACTCGAAGATGTCATGGGAGCAGAGAAACAACTCGAACTCGTTGTTTCTCTGCTCCCATGACATCTTCGAGTTCAATACAAAACATCAAAATGCACTAGTATGATGTTCTATATATTTATCCCCCGCCATATGAAGTTTTTTGGGAATATAGAAATTACCTCCATCGGTTTGTCCATCCAGGCAAACTCTTTACTGGTCCAGAACTCAAAATCCATAAGGGTTAGCATTTCATCTAGCATTCATTTGTTTTCCATTTCCATGGAATGCAACTTTATTGGGGTTTTTTAAGATCATAACTACAAAACATTAGGCCTTGTTCTTTGAAACTTGGTATATGGAATAATCATAGTGTCTAGTGGCGCCTCTTTTTGTTTTTAATTTTGTCCTACATATATTTTTTGCCATTTACATTAAAATGTTACTTTCATTTTGGGTCCAGAATGAAAACAATTCAAGGCTCAGCTCATTGAAACTGGGTATAAGGATCGAACATTAATCATGTGAATTGGTGCCTTTTGGGTTTTTTGACTCCTTCCTAAATTTAAGTTTGCCAATTTCCATGGAAATTCAACTTAAGTTTGTTTCCTGTCAAGAACTCAAAACCTTAAGGCTTAGTTCATTGAAGCTTGGTGTGCAGGACAATCATAATAAGAATTGTTTGTTTCTTTCTATTGAAAAACAATTTACAAAACGTTTCCAAGGTTGAACCTTAAAACCTTAGTGCCAGGCATAATGAAACTAAGGAGCTTAAACAACCATCTTTTGTTTGACAGAATACAACTTCATAGATTTTGTTCCTATATTTCACACTTTCTACTTTGCAGGGGATAAATCCTACTGTCTGTTTTTTTTCTAAGTGACTTTTTATAATCTAAGAACTTACTCGAATTCAATTGATAATTTGTATCAACTGTTATCTAATTTTCAAATTTTGTTGTTGAAAAGTATTTGTCAAGGAGTTTTTGTCGGAAACATTTTATATCTAAAATACATTAGATGTTTAAGTTAAAACTGGTAATTTTATATCGTATCATAAATTTATCATCATATGCAAATATTCCCCCCATAAAATTTCTCCATTTTACTTTTTCATAAAGGCATTACGATCTATATGACCTTTAGTTCAAAGGTATTGCTCTTTTATAAAATTTTGCTTTGATGATTTGTTTCAGTGAAATTACTTATGTGTAACTCCGGGTCTCTGACATTTCTCGAAAAATATTCTTGGTAAACCCAAAAATATGAGCAGTAAATGAATTTTTTTTTTTTCAAATAGAATTTGCAGAGACATTCGGGTGTCAGGTCTCATGTGTTGATCATTTTATTATTTTGTGATCAATACATTTATTTTCATATATTACAGATAAGTGTAACAAAATTGCATATTGACTGCTAATTCTACCAAGATGGAATAAAGTTGAGAGTTTGTTTGCTCTGCTCAGTTTTGCCTTTTATTAATCATACACTGTATCGGATAGAGCGTTTCTCTTGATTCAGATTCAAGCTACTCTTCAATCCTGTCAAAATGTTGAGTCGTCTAAGCCGTCCCGCTTCAAGATGGGCCAAGGTCATGGTGCAGAGTTCAAGGTCACAGGGTCAGGCAGCCCCTGCAATCGATCAAGCAATTAAGATAGGCCAAAAATCTCAGGAAGTTTTTGACCGGGAAGCCAAGTATGGAGCTCACAATTATGGTCCTCTTCCAGTGGCACTGAGCAAGGGGAAGGGTGAGATGTCAATACTTATTAGTCGCCCTATTAAAGAATACTGCCATTTAGCAAATTTACAATGTTTTTACACATTGTGTCATGACATCACATGCCGTCTGACATCACATGATGTCACAATCGCAAGGCTAACGTCAACAGGGGGCAGCAATGCCAGTCTCAGAGTCCTTTTCTTTGATAATATTCAGGGATTTATTAATAAAATACTAAACTCAGTCCTGTTTAATTACATTTTTTTGAGAGATGAATTGAACTGTAAATAGTACATTCAGTATTTTTGCAGGATTCTAATCCAAATAGAGATAAATGCCAATAACATTAGTTAGAGGGATATCAGTATATCAATAGAATGAAAATTTACATTTAGGCCATGAGATGTTTCCTTGCTGTTGCCAGGAAAATGCTCCACATTGAAACACTTGTGTCATCAGTCTTCAGGAAATTATTTACAGCTATATGAAACTTTTCCCTTCTTGCAGGTGTGTTTGTGTGGGATGTGGAAGGCAACAAGTATTATGACTTTCTGAGTGCTTACAGCGCTGTCAACCAGGGCCACTGCCACCCAAAGATCATTGACGCCCTCAAGAAGCAGGCCGACATCTTCACACTTGGGTCCCGCGCCTTCTACAACGACTGTCTCGGCGAATACGAGGAGTACGTCAGCAAGCTCTTTAAGTATGACAAAGTGCTCCCCATGAATACAGGTGTGTACATGTAACCAATAACATTATTCAGTCCCATCCCTGCAGTGGCTGATCCGTGGAGGATCAGAGGGTTCCAACAGCTCCCACCCCTTTTGAAATTTTGAAAAAAGATAAAGTGGGTGAAGCCCCCTTTCAAATTCCTTCATCAGCCACTGTTTCCCTTACCACAACATATTTACTTGGTGTTGAAGGAGGCAATACTGTATAATATTGTAAAGAAAAGGAGATCCTTGATGAATATCATATGGACTATACCAAAACATTGTCTTTGTATGAACCAGAAGAGTTCATCGTCCGTGAAATCCTTGTCTTTTCATATATGATTTAGAATAGTGACAGTTGTGTAAACATCAATTATACAAATATAGTTAATGTAATGATGTAATAGTAAGGTATAACAGTTTATTGTTAGTATAACATAATCATATGGTATGCAATTCAAAAGAAGCAACTTCTTGAAAAACATTCTGGTCAGGAAATATATTATATACTCATTCTTGTATCCTGGGTAAGTCTTTGAGTACTCATAAGTTCAAAATATATAACAATCAGAAAGATATCCTCCACATGTACCTTGGATTGACAAAGACCTCAACCTTTTGATTAAGCAAGAAAAAGAGTATTATATAAATGGTTTGAGTGGATAAAGTTAAAGCTAAGACTAATTGTATTATCCTGCATCAACGCCCAGGTGTGGAGGGGGGAGAGACAGCCTGCAAGCTGGCCAGGAAGTGGGGGTACCAGGTGAAGGGGATCCCAGCAAACAAAGCAAAGACCATCTTTGCATCTGGCAACTTCTGGGGGCGCACACTTGCAGCCATTTCCAGTTCCACTGACCCCTCCAGCTTCGACGGCTATGGGCCCTACATGCCTGGCTGGGTCATCATCGACTATGATGACACTGCAGCTCTTGAGGTGAGATTCGTTGGGAGATCACATTTTATTCATATTGATTGTTGCTCCCCATTTACCTTTATCATATATTCTTCAGCAGCGCTGATGGTTATATAAGTATGGATATATAAACATATGATTATTGATATAGTAAAATAAAGATTGTTATCGATGTATGAATGTCTAACCATGTATCAGTCCTCTTTGATGCGGATACTGTAAGAGAGATACTTCTGAAAGAGGTTAAAACCAATAGAAAAAAAAAATGAAATATTGCTGTGAAAGCTGATATGTATTTTTTCAAGGTTCAAAAGTAAAAAATTCATGTCACAGACCTTCTTTTTCAGACAAATGATGATTTTGACTCTTTTGAAAAGGGGTAAATGTCCAATTTTGCCAATTTAAAGTGACACAGAGTATGTTTCATTATTTTTTATGTCGGTTAATTAGAGTCTAAATACCATATGACCTGAGTTAAGTGCAAATCGGTCATATAAACTTCCATCTTTATCTCTAAGATTTCAAAATAATGAGATTTTCTTGTTTTTGATGATAAATGAAAAACGGCGATATAAATGCAAGGAAGTCGAAATTCTGCGTCCAATTTTCATTGATATTAGTTAGTTAGACTTACTAAACACTACCAATCAATATTTGTCTTTGTGTCTGCTGTAAATTAGTTTCCAAAATTACGTTTGAGTCATTGGTGCGCGCCGGTCCGGTTTTCGATCATTAAAAATCGACTGTAACTTGATTATTTTCACTCTACTGAACTAATAAGCACTAAAACACTGATTTTCAGAAAGAACCACTACTTCTCGATAGAATAACACCATTTATGAATTTTGACATATTTAACTCCAACAAAATACTATGTGGCCTTGTAATCCTAAAAACAAAAAAATAAAAACATTATAAAAGTTGAGTTTACTTTTTCCCAATAAATGGAATGATAATTTAATAGAAAATTGATTTCTTGTATTTATTTTGTTGTACTTTGTAACTAATTTGCAATAATAAAGATATAGTGTCAATAATGATCTCTACTGTACAAAAGTAACTTCAAAAGAAATGTTCAGTGATAAGAATAAATGAAAATTGATTCAAATATGTTTCAGAGTATTAGTACCAAAATTAATTTCAAAACAAAACCTTTTCAAAATTACTGATACTATCTTTTTGTGAATAATATAATTTTCAATGTGTCATGTGTCCATAGATGTCAAGAGAATGTTGTTGCAACCATGAATACCCTCCAACATAATATGATTAAAGGCTGCAGGTATGAGTTCACTTAATTCCATAGGAATTATTCATAGATATATGTATCTCTGTAACACATATGTAAGATAATAAGTACAAATTCATTCATCATAAAATATAAACATATCACAACATGTTTCATTACGCAAATGCATTTCATCAATCATGATTTGCATACATATGCTGTAGTAATGCATATATCATAGCCATACTTTTAGAAATATATGTGTCCTAGATTTCCATACAGAAATAATTACCAGTTGGTTGTGTACATTACCATGTAATCAGTTATTTGATATACAATATATACAATATGACTGGAAGTAGTTCAGTCGTGATAATTGACTCATACAAAATAATATTAACAAATGCTTTCTCCATTGTGTGATGTAAACTAACTGATAAAATCAGCATTCACACACACATTCTGGTAAAAGATGGTTCGCACAATTACTTATTAAGCCATCATAAATACTTTACTTGAAAATGCTTAGTCATGCATATTTATGCTATTTATGCATTTATTTAATTACTAACCTTAAATTTGTATTATGACTTGCTATGGTGGGCAGTCACCAGGTGCATTGCAACACCACATCACATGACACATTTGAGCAAGTGATTTTTTAATCTTTACCTCTTTTATATACCCTTGCATTCTGAAATTCCAATAGTCACATAAAGTAATCATTCAAAACAAACAAAATGTCAGACAATGTGTGGCAACAGTATTTTTTTACAAAATGACTCATGCTCTTACTATTAGACAGATATGAATTATTAAAATGCAAGTTAATTCCACATAACCTAAATATATGTGACTTCAAAGCAAGTAAAATATTGGAAAATGGATCATACGGCTATCAATTTCTACTGTAATGTAGTGGGTGATTGTGTCTGTGTCGGAGCTAATACAATGAGAAATAGGCTTCAATCAAGTTAGGGGTTGCTCATATTTAAGTCATTCTCTTGAGTTGATAGAAAATATGATTTGCAACTCTGCCGTTTATGATCATATTCATTTAATTCTTAAAATCGATGACCAAAAGGTACATGGATCAAATGATAGTCAACTTAGCATTCTACAGTTTAAATTTCTTTAATTTCTGAACATTGATTTCATTTATTTCCTATAACTTGAATTTATACAGAATGTTAGCGGTGCTGTATTGGATGCTCAAAATATGTGCACTGACAAACGTTCAGAACAAGTTTAAATCTTGTCCTGTAAATAATCAATGGATAATTGTTTCAGAGGGAGCTGCAAGACCCGAATGTGTGTGCGTTCATGGTGGAGCCGATCCAGGGAGAGGCGGGGGTGGTCGTCCCTCAACCCGGCTACCTGGCCAAGGTGAGAGAACTCTGCACCAAATACAACGTGCTGTGGATCGCTGACGAGGTGCAGACTGGGCTGGCTAGGACTGGCAGGTTGGTTACCCTTTATTGTTTAAGGCTAACAAAGTTCTGTAATGGAGAATAAATCATTTTCTGAAAATTATTTAGTGACAATCATAAGAATACAAGCAAAGGAAAGATTAATTAAAAGATTGATGATTAAGCTATAAAGGGGTTTAATCCAAAATTTGGACATGTGGCAGGGTGAAATAAAAGCATTCCTACTGGCTTCGGCCAGAGGGATATCTCTTTGGCTGAATCGGTAGAGTGTAAGACTCTCACCCGGAAGTCCCGGGTTCGAATCACGCGGGAGGTGATCTCACAATCACTTCTGTTCCAGACATGTAGAAAATAAAAGTGTAGTTTATAAAAACAAGTTTAATTCTTATTGAATTAAAAGATCATGATTTTGCAATTAGTCCTTGAAAAAGAGGTAAACATATGAAAAGCCTATTTTCTTGTTAACAGCTTCTTTATTTCTTATCATTAATCTTAAGCAAACTGTGTTTTCATAATTAAGAAATTAAAGGGGAAATAGATAATTAAAATATGAATTTTGATAGTGTGTCTTAAGTACAATGAATGTGACATTGAAATGTAAGGTTTAGAACTAACACAATAATCAATCAAGCCTCTTTGTGATGTTTCAGACGACTGTGTGTGGACCATGAGAATGTGAGACCTGATGTTGTGATTCTGGGCAAGGCTCTGTCTGGTGGTGTTCTCCCAGTGAGTAAACAGCTCACTACAGACTAGTTTTGCTAGATTATGTGTCTTCTTACCCAGTGGTATCCAGGAATTTTGAAGGGAGTTGGGATTTTCCTATTGAAAAGAGGGGTTTAACCCCCTGAGGTTATCTATTTAATGGTCGATTTAAAAAGAAAATTTAAAAAGGGGAGTTTGAACTCTGGACCCGCCACCTGTGTTGTTGATATCTTACGGTCTCGAGTAAGCAAGATTTACTTGATTAACTCTCACAGTGTTAGAGGGAAAATATGTTCAAAGTAGTCACAATGACTTTATTTTTTTTTTTTATTCTATTAACAATCATCCAAACAGAGCTTAGTCTCCATAGAATATAGTTTAATTCATGAATGATACTCTATTTTTGCATTGATTGATTATTAATAAAAACCAATCATAAAAATTCCAATATCCCCCACTTATTTTGTCCAATATACTTACACTGTTGAACTTTCCCTACATCATATCTTACCAAGGATGTTAAGCATGTACGATGAGTGACATGGTTCCCTCTGCCTCCAGGTCTCTGCGATCCTGGCTGACGACGAGGTGATGCTGACCATCAAACCAGGTGAACACGGATCCACGTATGGGGGGAATCCTCTCGCCTGTAAGGTGGCCATCGCTGCCCTTGAGGTTAGTTATGAGAAAAACAGGCTAGATTCTAGCATTTGGATCTTTGGCAACCTGTCTTCCAATATGCTTCGTCTACTGAATGGAATTCCCTGCCATCCATATCACACAATTTTCAAAATGCCAATATTTTAGATCAATATAATATCAATATCAAGCTATCTCCAAATGTAGAAATGTCTAAATTCTTTTTCTCAGAAGCCTTTTGTCTTAACGGACACTTTTTCTCATCATTTTTAGTAGGGAAAATTGTTTCCCCTGTCTAGTAGCCATTATTGCGCTTGATGGTAGATTTGAAACGGACTAGTTATCCTCCAAACATTTCTAGCAACTCCTTAACCTGATTCAAAACTTCTAAGATATGATTAATTAAGACTTCTAAAGGCTACTGTTTCAAGAATTAGGTGTCTATGATTTTCATACTTCATTCTTAGTGGTTGAGACTTGGTTTGATAGAACCAGATGAAAACAGCTTTTAAATTATATATAATGAGTAAATTATTTGCAAAATGGAAGTATCGTCTCCAATTTTTCCCATAGATAAGCCACTTCAATTTAGTACTTAAGATACTCCCTCTTAATTCAGGAGAAATATCCTGACTGAATGTAGACTATGAACTTTATGGAGTAAAGGGAGGTAACTCAAAATGTAATTGAAGTTTTATACAATCACCCTCCACATCTCACATCTCATCTGGTTGAGAGTATCTAATTGAGAGTATTGAAATAATTCCATTTGCAAATGTGAACTCACTTTTGTTCACAGAAAAGGTTTTGGCATATTGGCTCCACAAAATTAAGAATATTTGCAAGTGACATTGTCCAGAGGAGATTTTGAAAGAAGAATCTTTCCATCCATTTTCTGCTAATTTAGTATTATTCAAGGTTTACACTAGCCTGTACTAAATATTACTTTTGTTTACAAAGTTTCTGTAGTTCAGATAAAGACATGTGTACCACTTCTTCTAATTCAGGATTGAACACTCTGAACCTTTTCAAATAACAGTTTACCAAGTTATCTGAAGTTGCTATTTGGCTGGTGAGCTTTGTTCTAAAATTACATCACTGCTAAAACCAGAAGAATGAACCAGTGGGAGGCACTATCAACTGAAAATGTATTGTATGTTTTAACATGAAAGTCTTCAACCTAACATTGTTAAGCATGCAAGTACTAACGAGCTGCAGAGTCAATGACTCTACATTCAAGGCTTCAAATGATTTCCGTCAGAACACTCTATAACCAAGTTTTCTCTCTCCAGGTTCTGGAAGAAGAGAAGCTGGCTGAGAATGCGGAGACATTGGGTCAGTTTCTGAGGAGCGAGTTGAGCACACTGCCAAAAGACGTCGTCAGTATCGTGCGGGGGAAGGGACTCCTCAACGCTATTGTCATCAACCCCAGTGAGTTTCTTCATCAAAACTGATCATAACTGCTGCACCATTATTAAGTTCATTTTCAATAGTTTTACACTCGCTGGCAGTTATGTTACATGTAACCGGCTGATAGTGTTAAAGGAACAGTAGCTCAATTGTTTTAGATAATAAAGGTGATCTCATGAAAACAAAGAGAAATGTTTCACATTTAAAGAAAATTTATTGATCAAAAGAACACCTTTAAAACGAATGCTACATGATCCTGTAAGCTATGCTAATCAATTTCCCTTACTCAAGTGATTGATAGGTATTCACACAAAAATGGGAGCCAGTAATTTTGCTTGAAACTTGATTATTTGAGATGATCATATTGAGGATGAGAAGTTTTCACCATCTGAATATGATACATTTGGTTTAAACAAATGTTTTTTGGAACATGAAGCAATAAATCTATATAAAAAAACATGCTACTACCCCTTTAACCACTTGTATCATCATTTGCTTTGTACACACAAGCGTTTTCACATGTGAACCTATCATACATATGACCCGGTTTACATTTCAGAATGGGATGCTTGGGATGTGTGTCTGAAGCTGCGGGACAACGGTTTGTTGGCAAAACCTACCCATGGAGACATCATCCGGTTTGCACCCCCACTGACCATCACAAAGGATCAACTCTCGGAGTGCATTGGCATTATCAAGAAGACAATCCTCTCCTTCAAATAGATTGTCTCCCACTCAAACCTGCCCTCTCTCGTTATGGCTTCAAAATAATTATATTTTCATTTTTTAATCGATTTGGCTTAGAAATTCCAAAGTGCAATGCAATTTGTTGTTACTCAACATATGGAGAAACTTGGAGGAAATCAATGTATGTATAATTATTACACTACAAGGTTAAGGAACATCCTTTTTTCAAATATTGAAGTATCTTAAAGTTGAATTATGATTGATTAAATTATTTTATAATAAATACTGTAACAGTCGTCATCTTTTCATTCAGTACATTTTTATACTCTGAACAATGTTAAGATTATTGAATTATTTTTAGCCTATGTTTACAGTAATTTAACACTGCAAATGATGACCATTTTGAAGCTGTAAGGGGTGAGTCAAGGCTTGAAGGGTGAAAGGGGCATTCCCTCCTCTCGGGGGTTTCTCTAGTTCTTGGTCTCGAGACTAAGTTACCAAGATCTGAGACGTATCACATACAAGTTATACACATCAGTCATTTGCATATCCACTGAAGACATGCAATTGATTCTTCCAAATTCATCTACCTTTATGGAAAGTTTTCTTTGTTCAGTTTCAAGATTACAATTTTGACATTTCTCATTGAGTGTGTTTTAGCACAGGCTGTAAAGCAACAGTACTTCTTCTGAGAACAAACCTCTTCTCATTGCTAAGTGTCCTTGTATGAATGTGTGACTATACAGACTTGTCATGTAAAAATGTTATAAGAAATCCTAATTTTGTAATAATCCCACCCTGCGTGTTTAGACTAAATAAGAAAGCAAAACTAGTGCTATTGAGGATACCACTTTAACAGGTATTCAAACAAAATCATTTCATTTGCATATCAGAGGGCGTATTTGTTGCATAAGGAACAGCATTCCCTTGCTATAACATGTCTCTCTGGTTGAATAATAGACACAGGGATAGTGCTCAGGTTTATGGGCTGAATTTGAGAAGTGTGGACTTTCAAAAATTTGTAAAATGCGTGCATGCCTTTGAGAAAAATTCAAAAAGTTCCAAGCCAACGAAATAGTAAAAACATTTACTTAATCTGCACAATGTCACTATTTTCAGACAGATTCTTTTAAAAGATTGATTTCACTCAATAATTTTTCGGAGAATATTTGTACAGAAAACAAGCTTGCTCAGATAAAAACGGGTATTTGTCAATAAAAATGTGATCTGAAAATTGATTACAGTTTTTACCTTTGCTTCTTTAGAAAAAGTGCATTCTTAAAGGCTAGTGTATTCTAGGTTAGCTTATCTTTCCTAGTTGTTATTTTGATTTCAAAACGATAAATTATTATTACAGAATATTTGTACAGAAAGATTCCTTTCTCAGATAAAGGAGTTTGTCAAGGAAAATGTGATCTGGTAATTTAGTTCAGAAATGTTTGAATCTTCAGCATGACTGTATTCCCAGAAATTTTTTTTATCTGAAGGTTACATTGAGTTTTGGGTAGCTTATCTTATGTTTTTGGCAAAATTCAGATTACTCCTTACATCAATAAGTTATTGTTCTTTTTTTTTTCTTCAGAAACTGATTGAAAAAAGGTAATTTATCAATCTATGGATTATTAATTCAACCTTAATTTTTTTTCCATATTTGACTGATTCATTATTAAAGAAATGGCTCTCCAATTGTCCGAAGAGTTGGCAAAAGATCTGCATCTCTGAAAAGAAGCACTTCCATTTAATCCTGTTCTGTTCTGAAGAAGTCATAATTCCTATGAATAAATCACTCTGAATAATACAGCATTAATTAATTTAACAGCTCATGCCAAATATTTAAGATTTGATTTTATTTTACTGGTCATTCAGCTTTTGTGCATGTTTATATTCGATAGAATAACATTTGACAAATTGAATTCACATTCAAGATTATCAGATATGAGGAAAATTGGTTGTGATTGTTAGATTTGATTGATCTGATTGATTGTATGTTATAGAACTCCAACATCTGTTATTTTAGCCCCGGTTTAAATAATATCAATAGGTTTGTGCTTAATTCTGATTCATGCATGCTGAACTGATTGCCATGAACTGATTTACATCTGACACTTATGATCCAACATGTACAGTGCTATATTTAGCTTGCAAAGAATAACTCCCATTGAGTGTCGATTGTGTATACCCCAAGACCCAAGACGTGGACATAAGAGAGGGTACCTTTAGTGTACATGTAATGTTAACTATATTAGATATTATGTTCCTTGACATTCTTAGAAACATTATATTTATGAAATCCAAGTCTTACAATTTTGTTATTGATATGATTTTAAGGAAAGAAAAGATGGAACAGCAGTATTGATGTATGAAACAGTCTTATAGAAGTTTATACATACATCATGATTTCAATCGGTTTTCACACAATTTCTTTCTAATTATATTCTTTTTTTAAAAAAACATTGATTTCTATTCCAAAAATGGTGTGACGTTTTGTTGTAGTCAAATGAAAAGGAACTCTGCCTATTTTGATCCTATTTACATATTGATATTTGTCAGTGTATTGTTGTGTCATTGACACAATAAGTCAGAAACAATTGACTCATGTTTGGTTTCAAGAAATAAAGCAATTTTAAGAACAGTTTTGTTGTTTTGATTAGATTTTTAGGTATGATTAATCACATTTTGAGCTCATCAGACCTGAAGGGTCAGATGGGCTTATACCATGACCAGGCGTCCAGCATCTGTTAAATTTTCATATTTTCTATCTTTTACAAAACTGCTGCAACCTAAACCTGAAACTTTGTAGGGATATACCTTGCTCCCAGGGCAGACAATTTTGTAATGTTGGAACTGACCCGCCACCACTTTCAAAAATTGATGTGCCAAGCACTATCCCTTAAGTTTTTAAGTAACTAACCCTCAGAAATTGTTTTACTAAGGCAACTCCTTTTTTTAGTCATTTTTTTACAGGGCAACAAACTTTTTTAGGTTTGTACTAATAATTTTTTCAAAATCATTAAAAGTATATAGTATAGTGACATCTTAGTAATATATTGAGAGATGATTTAATTAAAATAAGTTCTCAGGCTGTATCATAGTCCTCAACATCAAACAAAACAACAGCCGATGAGATACAGAGCCCATTGCTCTATTTTTATCATGACATTGGAAAGAGGTAATTTAATAAAATTTTCAATTATGAAGAGAGTGATCTCCAATTCACAAGCCCTCTGTCCCTTGTTTTGACTCTGGACTTCGTTTTCACTCTGGACTTCCTTTTTTCTCTGGACTTCGTTTTGACTCTGGACTTTGTTTTGACTCTGGACTTGGTCTCATTCCATTGTAAGGACCTTGGACATCCAACCAGAAGGACAATACAAATGCTTGATTAATAACATTATTGCAATAATTCCATTAATGTGTTATGTCAATATAGAATTATGACCGTATACTCTAGCATTAAAGTAAAGCATTTTACAATAAAACATTCATTAATTGATGAATAAATGTTGGCAGACGCAGCTTGCTAACTGACAAACCTGAAATGCATGTGTGTCAAACATTAAATTGTTTTTTTTAGATCGATGGCATTAACGTTTAAGAATTCATGTTAATTTTGGAGTTATTTTACCTGTGCTTTTTATTCAATAACCACTATTTTCAGGATACACTTTTAGCAAGCCTTTCATTTCAAGAAAGAGATGAGTAATAATGTTCGGTCTTATCCAGGGTAAGATGGCCACCGTAATTTTAGCATCTTTTCTGCCAGTTTCTACGACTATGGTACATGATTTATTATTGTAGACCTTTGTAGGTTATTGAAGAGATGTAGAAATATTTAGCACTTTGACCATGTGGTTCCCACTTTAAAGTTACCTAAACAACAAATCTATAAATCATAATTTATTCTAGCTCTTTATTTCCTTCGACATCAGTGTATTTGGGCTCCTTCGTTACACGCATTTTTCAAGCATTTTTATCATGACTTCGGAAAGAGGTAATTTTATAAAATTCCACCCTAAACCTGCATCTAATATCTTTAAATTGCCAAAATTAAGATATTTTCCTGTTTTCAATGATGGTCCAAAAAACAGTTTTATAGATCTTAATAAGTCGAAATTCTGCGTCCACTTTACATTAATATCAGTTTAATGATCTGCCTAACACTACCAATCAATATTTGTCTTGCGTTTGAGTCATTGGCGCGCGCCACTGTCCGGTTTTCGATCACAAATTGCAACTTAAACCTGTTTATTGTTTCCATGCAGAACTGATAAGCTCTAAGATTGTAATTTTCAGATGCAACTAATGTTTCTCGATAATGAAACATTATCAATCAAGTTCGACAAATTTGACTGCTACAACATAGTCTGTGTCCCTTTAACAGATGGATACAACTTTGTCTGTGTCCCTTTAACAGATGGATACAACATAATCTGTGTCCCTTTAACAGATGGATACAACTTTGTCTGTGTCCCTTTAACAGATGGATACAACTTTGTCTGTGTCCCTTTAACATATGGATACAACTTTGTCTGTGTCCCTTTAACAGATGGATACAACTTTGTCTATCCTCGTTCAACAATTTGTTAAACTCTTAGTCAATGTCACATAGGCTTTCTCACCTTGAAAAGTATGTGCGCACTTACTATTCAACTAATCTATTCACTAGCGACAAGAAAACTTCATCAAGCCACTTTATTGAAATTAAATTGCTACGATCTAGGTGTTTATCAAGCAATCAAGATTAGTTATGGAACTCCTCTAATTAGGGAAATTATTTATTTACCTGTCCCTATGTTTAAAATCGGGTGACACCTGTCGAAATACTTGAAAGGGAAATTTTTAAGTTATCAAATCATATGAATACCAATTTGCACTTTATGTACATCAAGGGGAAGATTTGAAAACAAAGTTCAAACATTAACAATAATAGTTCAAGGCGCCATCTGCAGTTATATATTTTCATAACACTTATATTTTCACATTGCTTCACTTGGAACCATGTTTTAGTAGATATTAGACTTGACACCAGACAGGTGGTTTATTTGATGTGGTAAGTTAGTTCATTTGATCTTGTATTTATCACTGCCTCTCTCCCTTACATACACCCGATGTTATATGACTTGTGATAGCACCAGAGTATCTTCACGAGACGTTACGAGAGTTTCTATGCATTTAGTCGGCTTTGATACGCTCGAAATAGCTTCTATGTTCATTAACAATTAAATATCCCCACTTTCCATCTTTGACTGCAAATATATGACTATGAATGTTTTAAATGGGAATCAAACAACCACTCTCTATATGCATGGAAGCGAAAATCATAGGTATTAATTCATTAGTGATATTATCAATATATCAAATGCTTTCACCCCGATCTTCCCCCTACGAATCTAAAGTCACATGCGAGGGCAAGTCAACAAGTTCATGGAAGTGGATATAAAGAAGTCGATGGTTGTGAAATTGATTAAATTTTTTCAATATAATCACCTTTGATCTCAATGCACTTTGCCAATTGGCCTTTGAGACTGTTTATACCTTTTGTTAGAAGTCTTCTGACTGGCCCCTCAGTCACGCCTCAGTAGCTTCCTTCATCATCGCTTAAATGTTGCACCAAGCAAATGTGATTTGAAATTGCAAAACAGACATAAGTAGCTTGGGGCCAGATCTGGACTTTAGGGGGATGGTTAAGTTGTTCAAAGCCACATTGTTGAAGTGCAGCCTGTACCACGACTCTTGAACACTGGAGTGTTGTCATTAAGAAGCATAACTCAAACAATCCACATACCGCGCCTCTTCTTCTTGATCGCCTCTCTCAATTGATGCAACAAGTCAGCAAAGAAGGCTCCTGTTGTTGTTGTTGTTATAGGTGGTTTACAGTGTGTAAGTATCACGCCCCCTGATTGTTAGGAAATGGTCAAATGATCTTGTCAGCAGAAGACTGAGTTGATGCAGAAAGTGCTTATGCTTCCATTGCATGGATTCTTTCTAGATGTCAGGATCGTAGTGATGAATCAACGTTTCACTCGGTGGTGTCAACCTAGCATTTAAGTTTCGTGGAACCCATCTTGTAGACACCTTGGACGTGTGCAAGTGCTTATGACTAATGTTGCAAACACGTCCATGAGAAATGTCACAATCTGACGATACTTCGTACACCTTTATTCAACCATATCATCTGCAATGGCTGCAACATGCCTTCCTGATCGTTGATCAGGAAGGCATGTTGTGCTGCGACCCCGCTTAAACTCAGCTGACTATTTTGCAACGGTAGAATATTGAGGGACTTCTTTCCAATACACATTAGTCATACTTGTATATATTTCGGTCGCATTCACCCCTTCTTTCGTGAGAAACTTGACAACAGCACGATGCTCAGTGTTAGATCTTTCCATGATTACAGGAGAGTATCTGTGTTCAACAGGCTCTAAATCTCAACTAAACGACCGACAAGCGTTGTTAACTGTTAATTAACTGTTGTCAGATGACCTGTCTCAATAATGACATCAACGATGATGTCTTCGGGATTGTATCAATACTCACTTCTATGAACATATTGACTTCCCCCCGTATGTTTGGTGTGTGTGAGGAGTGTAAGCGATCAGAATTGCGACTTTAATCCTTTTTAATTTAACCATGCCCAAAACAAATGGCCATATAATGATACATTCAGAACCAGTCCTCTACTTTCAAACAAATGTCATCTTTGAAATAATGTCATTTTAATCACTCGTGGACTGTCCCTGTTCAAATATGCAAGTCGAATTAATCAAGATCATATTCCCTCATTCACTGATCAATGACGAATCAACCTATGTCCGTATCAACCGACAAGAGAAAGGTAACTGGAAAAAATATCTTATGCTGCTGCAGTTCCTTGCTAAACTCTGGTATTGATAACAATGATTATTTTTGACGTCATTAGATGATGCGTGATTTACGTGAAATTTTAACGGATGTCAAATTTTTTTGAGCACTAGATTTATTTTTCATAATAGTAAATAAAAAAGAAATGGTGTTTTAAATTTGAGTTTTATTTCGAATTTATATTACGAAGATACCCTGAGGTAGAGGATTTATACAAAGTCAACGTTTTTTTGTAACATTGATTACTGTACGTACAATTTGTTTTTTGGTTAAAGATTTCCCTTATTCTGATGGAACAGCTATAAAGACCCTTCTTAAACAAGAGGAACCAAGACCAACCTGGTATGGACCCTACAAACTCTACAACAATGATCTACTCTGTAATTCTACTGGGGCTCATCATCGTCCTCACCTTAACGCTGCTCTTCAAAAAGAAAACAAAATTCACGAATTTGCCTCCAGGACCGAAACCAAATCCAATATTCGGTAACCTCTTGCAACTTTGCAGCAACAATTTCCCTATGAAGTTGGCCGAGTTAGGGGAACCGTATGGAGGAATATTCACTTTCTATGCTTTCCGTCGTCCAGTGGTGATGTTACACTCCTTCCCATTGGTCAAGGAGTATCTGGGTTCTCCCAAATATGGTCTGGTGTTCAGCGGACGACCAAAGTCTCACATAAACCTGCACCTGCTCCCCGAGGACATCGTGTTCGGGACGTGCACCGAGGGATGGAAGAGACTGAAGAAGCTGAGCTACAGAGGCATCAAACAGTATGGTACATCTCTGGTCAGCCTGGAGGAACACATCAAGAAGGAGCTGCAGGTGATGATCTCTGTTTACTTTGTTTGAAATATTGTCGCTTATTGATTCAAATCCGTAAACTGCCAGACTGTGTGAAGTTGCCTGGCCGCCTCTACCTCCTTACCCAACGCCTTCCGATACAAATTCACTTTGTAATCTGACAACATCATAGTTTGTGTTTTATTTATGTCTTTATGTTTGACATTCTCAAACATGTCATACTGGAATTGGTAATATTCTTTAGACATCAATATCCTACTGTCCAGTTGCTGTACATGTCAAACACAACGATATGAGGTCGACAGCTTTCTTTTTATCATACTCGAACATGTCATGGCTCACAGTAGATTGTTGCAAGTATTTCCTTGCTCCAGCTCGTATAAAATACATTAATTCACCTTTATCAATAATAGATTGTGGCCTATAGTTTGGCTACGGCGTTGCTTTACATTAAAATCAAGAAATAAAAAAATAGTGACGCCAATATTTCAGGTGATGGTGACCAGCCTCAGGTTGACCAAGGGTCAAGCTCACGACCCTCTGATGGACATCCACACATTCATGTGCAATGTCGTCCTCATTCTGGTGAGACATTAAGTTATTAAAGCTATTGATACTCCTAATCTTGATTAGTGTAACAATATAATAAACCTATTGCAAAGTGATACTTACTGATGTAAATGACTGGTGATGCTTGTAAAGTTGTACAGACAATGTAACTATTAGGTTGAGTCAAAAGGAATCTTTAAACCTTTTTTAAAAAAGTCACGACGATATCTAAGTAATTTATAAGGTCAACAGCCTTATTTGTAGTGTAACAACCAGCATTCGTCTATGCAACAGTAGATAATCGGTTATCTGAATTTAAAATAAAATAGACAACCGTCTGATGATATCCACAACGTCATGTGCAGCGTCTTTCTATCTCAGGTGTGTAGACTCCTCAAGAACTTTGAAACTTTGCTCATGTTTATGAATGGTTTGTATCTCCTTATGGACACAGTTTGTAACGAACATTTGGCAACAGCAACAATCAATGCAATCTAGATGAGCTATTTGCTTTCCGAGTCTTCAGCCTTTTACTGAGTTTAGTGCCAATACTTTGATGATGAAACTTTACAATTTTGGAATGGTGAAATGCAAAATAGCAAAACAGCAAAGCATTCACTGCGCAACTTTTAAGATAAAGTAATTTCATAATCAAGACTTATTCTTAGAAGATAGGGGTTAATATTCATCTATCAAAGAAAGTAAAACAGGATTTTGAGGAGAGTGTCCAGTGAAACTCTCAATATTTTCGTTAAGTAGCTGACGTCTCCTAATTAGGTTTTTCTTTTTTATTTGTGAAAGGTAAGGACATGATGCCAAATTTCAAAGTTGCGACATGAAATAGCATAAAAGGTGGAATGATAATGATAAAGGAACTTACATTTGTAAATTATTTTTTCAAATTTATCCCCACCTCGCTACTTTACATTGCCTCTGTTTCGACCTAAATGAGCGAATGAAAAAAATCTACGTTATGAAAAGTAGCCTATAAACTTAGTTTATGTTGTCAGTCAGTGGGCCGTCGATTCGATGCCGGTGCTGAGATGTTGGACTACGTCAACGACAACGTGTCCAGCTTCACCACGCTGACAGGCTACACACACTCAATCATCCTGGACAGGATGTCCTGGCTCACCTATCTGCCGTGTGAAACGTCCAGGCAACTGAAAATATTGAAAGAGAGTGTGGCTTCGTTTATTAAAGCTGCTCGTCAATGCGTGGGGGTAGGACGTATTATTCATCGAATTTCCAATCTCGGATCTATTGATAATGAATAATGAGGCAATATATCTTTTGAGTACAAGAATCATAATGTATACTAATTATGAAAAAAAGCATTTCATCTCTATTTCAAATCCATTGACATTGACTCTGCAACAAAGGATTTCATTTATGCTGCTTTTAGCATCATACGATCAGTACTATATAAGAATACCAATGACTATCAATGCTTCTGCATATCAGGCCTGAGAACTATGTTGTTACTTTTTTTCAAATGAAATCTATATTTCAGGACGACGTAGACGAGATGCCGGAGTGTCTTCTATCACTGCTGGTCAAGGAACAGCGGGACGGGCACATCACAGAAGAAGGTGTGAAAGGCGTGTTGATGGACGGGATAATTGCAGGTGAGAGGGATATAATTTCAGGTGAGAGGGAAATAATTGCAAGTGTGAAGGATATAATTGCAGGTGATAGGGATAGAAATACAAGCTTGAGTCACACGTCTATCTACAAAAGGCATGGGGATGCACACCATTGCAGAAAACTGGCAAACCTAGACTGGTGCGGGTCTGAGGACACCGACATGATGGTGTTGTTGTAACCTGATTTTAATGTATAGTACTTACGACTATCTCAGCACTAATAGAGTTTCGAAGATTTAGTTGCAGTTATCTATCGAATAACTCTTTCATTCAGATATAAAGGCCGTAAAATTTGAAACTAGCTAGATGTATACTAACTGGTCTGTGCTGAATAATTAACAATAACGAGTTGTGACACAGTTATGACTTCTGGTGAAAGACTTTGGTACACAATGTCGAGGCATCTCCTTATCTAACACTTTTAACATTTCACAAACCATTTTTTGGTGTAGATACTAACACCACATTCAAGCAAATTTTAGTATCTTCACCGAAACGCCATATCTTTGATTCAGTATTGGAGGCCTTGTAACTAATTGTTATTACATGTTTTCATAATTTATATGTACAATTTTATGTATGATATTATATTACTTTTATATATAACAACAATGACATCATATGCAGTATCTACCGCTGTCAAATATTCACCATCACATTGACAGGTGTCTCAACTACACGCACCGCGCTCTACGCCTTGCTGCTAATGCTCGTCCACTACCCGGAAGTACAGAAGAAGGTGAAGGCTGAAATCTCGCAGGTTCTCGGGACGAGAACCCCTGTACTTGAAGACAGAGTGTCTCTCCCCTATACCATGGCCACCGTCTTGGAGATTTTACGCCTTGTACCCTCTCTTGTAATGCCGCCATTGAGAATATGCAGGAAAGATACAACAATGGAACAATACTTCATCCCCAAGAACACGATGGTAAATATACTGTTGAAAAAGGTTTCAACGTTGGGAATCTTCTATACCAATAGTCAGAGACTCATAGATTATATGTAGGTATCGGTGCATGGAATACATATCATTTCGATTGCCGATAATAAGTCACATGTACATTTACATAAACATGGCGAAATGTTTCATTAGGCCAGTGGCCAAGCTTGACAGAAACAGGTTGAATAAATGAATTGAATGGTTAACAAAGTATACTAGGCTAGGGACCCAAAAAAACTGTGCATCTTAAGATTCCCCAGAGATCTTTAAGGGGTAGTGGTATGGTTGTAAAATGAAATGATAAACTTGTTATGTCCACATTTATTTGATTGTTATGGCTTTCTCGAGAAAGTCATGCATGTTAATCATACGTGGGTATTCACTCCCACGTGAGTTACAAGTGTAACAACACACCACTTTCATCAGAGGAAACGCTTGAATGCCGATAATTTGGATTCCGTTCACATCAACCTGCTATTCTACCAGTTGAAACACAACGCCATCGACTTAGTCCGCTGCAGTGGTGCAGGCATCACATTATGTATGCTCTAGGGGGTGGAGGGACGTGCGCTTCACGTATGTATGCTCTAGGGGGTGGAGGGACGTGCGCTTCACGTATGTATGCTCTAGGGGTTGGAGGGACGTGCGCTTCACGTATGTATGCTCTAGGGGGTGGAGGGACGTGCGCTTCACGTATGTATGCTCTAGGGGGTGGAGGGACGTGCGCTTCACGTATGTATGCTCTAGGGGGTGGAGGGACATGCGCTTCACGTATGTATGCTCTAGGGGGTGGAGGGACGTGCGCTTCACGTATGTATGCTCTAGGGGGTGGAGGGACGTGCGCTTCACGTATGAATCCTCTAGGGGGTGGAGGGACGTGCGCTTCACGTATGAATCCTCTAGGGGGTGGAGGGACGTGCGCTTCACGTATGTATCCTCTAGGGGGTGGAGGGACGTGCGCTTCACGTATGAATCCTCTAGGGGGTGGAGGGACGTGCGCTTCACGTATGTATCCTCTAGGGGGTGGAGGGACGTGCGCTTCACGTATGAATCCTCTAGGGGGTGGAGGGACGTGCGCTTCACGTATGTATCCTCTAGGGGGTGGAGGGACGTGCGCTTCACGTATGTATCCTCTAGGGGGTGGAGGGACGTGCGCTTCACGTATGAATCCTCTAGGGGGTGGAGGGACGTGCGCTTCACGTATGTATCCTCTAGGGGGTGGAGGGACGTGCGCTTCACGTATGAATCCTCTAGGGGGTGGAGGGACGTGCGCTTCACGTATGAATCCTCTAGGGGGTGGAGGGACGTGTGCTTCACGTATGTATCCTCTAGGGGGTGGAGGGACGTGCGCTTCACGTATGTATCCTCTAGGGGGTGGAGGGACGTGCGCTTCACGTATGTATGCTCTAGGTGGTGGAGGGACGTGCGCTTCACGTATGAATCCTCTGGGGGGTGGAGGGACGTGCGCTTCACGTATGAATCCTCTGGGGGGTGGAGGGACGTGCGCTTCACGTATGAATCCTCTGGGGGGTGGAGGGACGTGCGCTTCACGTATGTATCCTCTGGGGGGTGGAGGGACGTGCGCTTCACGTATGAATCCTCTAGGGGGTGGAGGGACGTGCGCTTCACGTATGTATCCTCTAGGGGGTGGAGGGACGTGCGCTTCACGTATGAATCCAGATTCAACCTCTCTGATGGCCGCTAACGAATCTACCGCCGTTTGACGAACACGATGCTCAGGGCTTTGTCTTAGAATGATCTTGGTGGTGGTTCAGTCATGCCAAAATGCCTCGCTTCTAATATTGATGGGTTTTTTTTTTACCAAGCATGCGCTCTTATATTACTTATCAAGTTATCAAATTTAAGCCGACCAAAATGTTACCTTCAGTAGCATGTTTAATCTGTATTGGGTTATAATCATGTACCAATGATACATAATTTATAAATATCAGGGATGTTCTTTTGAATTTCGTTTCCATAAAACATACCCCGTTAGGACTGAGCTTTTAAGTCTTCCTGACATGTCTGATTGAGTCGATTAGTCATCACTGTAACGTAACGATTCAGCAAAATTCAGGATTTACCCGATATTGGGGTTCGAAAGTACCTCTTTTACCCCTTGTGTGTTTGTTTTTTCTCGGAACGATTACGTGCAAAGGAACGAGCCATTGACAGAATTTGCAATACAAAAAATGAATGTTTATTCAAATAGGTGCTTCATCGTGTAATATTTCATATCCCTTATAAGACGGTAGACTACTTCAATGCACAGTTTCTTTTTGTACCAAGCATACCTATATAGCTATGGGATTTCAACTAAGGTCTCTAAGCTGTAAGCGTAAAGTACATTTAAGTAAATGATATCAAAATGGTTACAGTTTTTATTTTGCGTCTTATTCTGGAAGTGTATGTTGAACTTGAAGGTGTGGTTCAACATCTGGTTTATTCACCATGATCCGAGCTTCTGGAGAGATCCTCATCAATTCAAACCTGAACGTTTCCTTGACGACATGGGTCAGCTTCTTCCCCCAGAGGACGAGAGGCGGCAAAGGTAATGAGGGAGTCCTATCGGGCGTTTCAATGGAAAAATGGCAAGCCCCGGGGCTGATACCCCGATAGAACTCCCCCACCCTCTTTCCCATCATAGAAGCAGAGTAATACTTATCTACTACTTGACGATACAATAAACAAATACAAAGTATTTTGAATTAACGCTCTTGAGGTTTCGTAATAGGCAGATACAGAACTTTTCACAGAAGGAAAGGGCTGGTGTTCTTCCTGGCTTATTGACCGGGTAATTTATCCAAACTTTCTTCTTAAAGACTGCATTGGGATTAGAACAACACGCACTACCCAAGCAATTGATATTGTACAGTTGTTTCAACGGTGACATCAAAAGCATTTTTCAGCAATGCTACATTTTGTTTCAGGGTAATCGCGTTCGGTATTGGTCGACGAGTCTGCATCGGAGAGACACTAGCTAAAGCGAGGCTCTACCACGCGCTGGTTACCATTCTGCAGAACTTTGACCTTCAGGCTGACCCCTCGCATCAACTTCCGTCACGTGACCCACGTGACTTTAAGATGTCTGCCTTTTCTCTCATTCCAAATTACAAAATCAGATTCATACCTGTTTAGAAATTATATTTTAGAATTACAGACAACGTGTTCAAATATAAGAGCTGTTAGAAAAAACATCCTGAACGTGAAACCATTCTTTGTTACAAAGAGCCTCTCCACTCTCTTTGCCTATCAACCCTGGACTAATTTGTGAAATCAAAACTATTATGGGATGCTCAAATATAAAAGCAAATGTTATAGTCAAGTCAAAGGAGTTTATTTGTACTGAGGTCAAAGGTCCATGTACAAAATACAAAACAAAAATTTATTAAATTTACAAATGAAATTCAGAGTGTTTCTATATACACATTTCTTTAAGTATAGGCATGGTTAAAGACATACTGAACACGTTTGATTAGATTATCCTGAGATGTACAGCTGCATACCGAAAGTTTGTTCACTTTCCACTGAATCGTGGTGCAAATATAATGTAATTTGGGTTTCAAAGTCAATCGAATAACTGCAGCAAGACTGACAATGGATCATCCACTGTCCATGTGTGAAATAGCTATTCTTGAACTCATTGTGGCGTTGTCTGGTCCCTCGTGCAAAAATTAGAATTTTGGTATATTGATATAGACAGGAGGGGTCACATTTTCGAAATTTCGATTGCGTTTAATGTCGAATAAAATCTTCCATATAGACTCTCTGAGATTAAAACAAACATAATCACATTGACTTTGTGCTAAGGAACAAACGTGACAAAGTTTTTAAGAAGTTGATAACTTATAAAGGATTTTATAGAGAAAAATAAAAATGAGTGTTTTCGGAATCTTGACCCCTGGTCCCTTCAATGACCTGCCAAAACTGTTACGGGTAATTGTGGGATGCTATAAACCTTTGCCTTAAAGAAGAATGGATCTGCATATGTGTATTGAAAATTCAATATGATACGTTTCTTTTTCGCAACGCTACGATCCCCCAAAGGCATCTCAAATTACATGATATTTGCACCAGTATACTCAGGTATGTGAACAAACTTTTGGCACGCAGCTGTACATAACAGGTTTCTAAATTTATGCATAGACGGTGGTATCCAAAAATATTCTGAAAAGAAACTGTTTTGTAAATGTGAATTTATATTCTCTGTACATGACATATCTGGAGCTATCATTTACAGAAGACATCGAACTCTGAGTAAATTCATTTATCAAGGAGACTTTAAATAATTGGAAAACAAAATATTTTTTTCTAAATGAAACCCAATTAGTTTTTCCGATAATACTTCAGCATGTTATACGCTCTCTGGAGTAGTCTGTTTTCCATCCTTTTAAGCCATTTGACCTAATGCCGAAATATACGCAAGAAAGCGTTTGTATATTATGGAAATCGGCCACATTCCCATACACAATATTATCAGGGATTAACGCAAAAATCGTTAGCTGGGTAGGAGATGGAACCTTTACAGAACTTCATATTGCTTTACTCCCCCATGTTATATTACTTCCCGTTATAACAAACGTTTATAGCATATGCTAGGAAAACTTCGTTGTATTTATTCTTTTCAGTATCATGTGTTAAAGGGGTAGTGTTTTAGTGACGATAATGAAAACAAATGTGACAAATAGCAAGGCAATGTTCATGTCAAAAACGGCAGTTCTCAAATGAACGTAACATGCTGCACAAATCAATTTCCCTAGCTGAATTGATGAATTGAAAGGTGTTGGCACCAAAATGGCCACCAGCGGTATTTCGCTTGATACTTGTTACCTTCTTCAATGACTACGAATAAACCCCGCGTCAGTGACCCTTTAAAAGAAATATTAGATTAAATGTTTATTTGTATATAATGATTTGTAATCATTTTATTGACATTTATAAACATATAAGCTATTTACAATCTGTAGAAAGCAAAGTGCTGATATGTTATCAATCACCATTGGTTCATAGTCATCATACACGGTCAATGTACAAAAGCAACTGTTTCTATTAAATCAAACTTTAGATATAAAATCTAACTCATACAATCAGCAGAAAAATAGACAATCAAAGCAATAACTGTGTTCCAGTATAAAGTGAAAAACAAAATAGATATGATGCAATAGATATCATCAATCGATTTTTACGACTGTTTCTTTGGCCCGAGGCCTTATACTATAATAAATTAGCATGTCTGTCTATACCAAAACACCATTCGACAGCTAATAAAACAAGTAGAAAACCGATCGTTGCATACATATCCCCCAGTCCGATTGCGGTAAAATAAGTTTGAAGTACCAATGGGCATACATCATTTTTGTTAAACGTATGTCAAATTGCATGATCGCGGAGCGTATAGGTTCCCAGAAACAATATAGAATTGTAACAATGACAAATACCTGATCACAAAGGGCACATCTAAAACAAAACCAATTTACAATTTATCAATTTTAGTGAAGCAAGTATCATACATACATACAAGACAGGTGTACGCTACAAACGACACATACTCAGACTCATACCAGTGAATATTGAAAGCCCGGTGTTCTAGCTCCTGTGGATAAGGATGTCATTTTGTTTGAAAAACATCGTCAGTATTTGACATGTTCGGCACCGATTTGAAATCTGAAGCTTATTCGAGCCTTTACTTATTTCAGGTATTTAAATTTTTTTACTCCCATGCATATAGAAGACCGATAAAGGCGGTACTATTAACAAAAAAATCATTATCACATCAGTCAAGATTTCCAATGATTCAAGGCTATGTGTTATAAAGTTGAAACAGCAATCTTTATAGATTCGGTCAGATCATTTTAGATGCTGTTCTGAACACATCCCTGTCCTTTGTGTAAAATCAATGTTTTACCAATGATATGCAAATTGTTCAAAGCTAATTCAGCACGCTATGCTTAAGACGTTCCCTGAACAAGTCCCTGGTCTGGTCGTCAGGCGGCCACTCTATGTACGTCGTTGACGTCATCAGCGCGCGAAGAGACGAAGTCACCTGACGTGGTTGTATCTGCTCCAACATGACCACAACAAGGTCCGTCTCGTGCTTGTAGAAGGAGTTGAGCGCCATCTGGAGTTCAAACTGACACCAATCACTCTTCATGTAGTCGTTGGAGAGGACCAAGATGGTTTTGTTGCTGGTATCCAAGGCGTCAAAGACGTTGTCCACGATGAGTTTTCCTCCCTCGAAGTCCCTGCTGTGTTCGCACAGACGAAGTCCAATCTGGCCCTCTAAGTAATGGAGAAGCTCATCGTACACCCAGTCGCTGTCCTCGTTGCTGTAGGACACGAAGGCATCGTACTTCACCTCCCTGGGGGTCATGTATTGACGTTGACGTCGTCTTCTTAGCAGCGAGATCCAGTAGAAGAGGTACCAGCGGTATCTGTAGGCGACCACACCTGCTACACAGACGACCAGGAGAGAGCCGAAGAGGATTGGCAGGAATATCACGTACCATGGCAGAGGAGTACACGACTTAATGGTTGGGTTGTAGTCTTTTAGCATCAGCTTTTCGGTGTTAGGTGACCTGCATTCGTATCGGTAAGGAAATTTCGTAAAAATGATACTCTTGTTGGCCATTGCATCTCTGATCCAGTTTCGGAACCACATAAGCTCGCATGTGCAGATAAAAGGGTTATCAGAGAGATTGATTTCCTTCACGTTGAGGCGAAACTCAAAAGGAAAAGATTCTTCTGTGATCATTTTGATGTTGCAACCGTCTAGAACCAGTTTTTTCAGACTTGTCACGTTGACAAAGACTTCTTTGCGCCAGTCTGAAATGTAGTTACCAGAGAGAATGATAGTTTCTAACTGAGTAAGTTCTGAAAAAAGCTCTGTTGGCAAACCCTTTATTTTAGATCTTTGAAAGTTTAGCATCCGAATGTTCTTCAAGGGAAGGAGAAGTTGGCGGAAGAAAGCAACACTAATGTCAAGCTTGGTGTTCATCATGTTCAGGGACTTAAGATTAGGAGTGTTCTGGAAAAGTGCCACTGGATCAAAGATCTTGAGAGACAAACTTGGAATATCTGTGAACACGAGCTTTTCAAGGCTCGTGGAATTGAAGGCATAAGATTCAATCTTTCGAACAGGAAGACCCTGTATGTACAAGCTTTGCAGTTTAAGTAATTCGGCAAACCCGTTGTCGGGTAAGATGTTTATTCTGTTCCCAGAGAGAGTCAATTTCAGTAGATTCTTCAGGCACTTCAAATTGGACACCTTCAACACGCGGACAGTGTTGTGACCGACATCGAGGCTCCTTAATCGTGGCATTATGACCGTTTTGTTACAAATGGGAGGGAATTCGTTGAAATTGTTTTGTGATATTTTCAATTCGGTAAGGTTAAAGATGACACTCTCCATAGTGATTCTCGACAAGCTGTTTCCTGAGAGGTCGAGATTAGACAGCAACCACAGGTGACTCAGTGAAGTGGAGTTGAAGTCTCTCAACCGTCGTAAACTTAACATTAAGTGCGTTAATCGAGGAAATTTCAATAATATTTTGGAATCCAAAGTTTCAAAATCTGAAGTTGTGGCTTGAAGTTGGAACCTTTGAAGTTGTATGTTTAAACTGGACACAACGTTGAAAACATTTTTACGGGAAATCTCTTTTTGGATCCACTTAAATCGTGTAAGCTTTTTCAAGTCATGGAAGGCAATCGGTGAAATGCTTCTGATGTTTCCGCCGTTGAGATAGAGAGAGGTCACGTTGGCATAAGTAAGGTTTGAGGCCATTTCCCACGTTATGTTGTTCAGTAGGAAATCTTTGAGTTCCACACTGGTGACGAAGGGAGGAGGTTTAGGAATGATTCCTGCAGGGCATTCTGCTCCCTTACATTTCATGGACTTTCCCTTGCAGTTGCAGTAGTGAGCACATCTGTTCCCGGAAGCGAGAGACACACAGCATGCCAGCATCAGCAAGAAGGTTATCCATGGTCCCCACATGACGAAAGTTAGGTCTGAAACAAGAGCGACCTTAATTAATTAGGTGACATTTATTAACTGGCCTTATGTTAAATATTTGTGTTTCAATAATACAAATGTTTATAAATTCTACTAGAAATTCCTCTGGAGGCTTGGGAGAGCTTGGCGGAAATTATATATATTGTACATATTTTACGGGTTGTCAGCTATATGTCAACTATTGAACTCGTGGATGTCGCCATCTAAAGATAGTATAATAGTCAGTTAAGGAAGGAAATGGCAAAGAGAAGGACGGAAAGAAACGTATGGTGAGAGAGAGACACACACAGCAGAATTTGGAACGATCCAAGTTTCGTCTAAACTCTACCCTTTGGCCTGTTTAACTTGTTTGCACCTACAGGGAACAGCTGATGTAGCTCTTTAATAGGATGACTGACACATACAAACATCCATTCTCTCCCAAAAAGATGTTGCTTCGTCATAAAGTACTATGCAACATCTGTCCAAATACGAACGATTCTCGGTCTAGAAATGAAGAGGTCTGATTTTATGCAGTCAAGGTTAGTTGTGCAATCAGCGCAGCCGTTTCAAAAGTTATCATTCAAAATGCCTCAGTTATTTTAGTATTCTTTCGGGAAACTAAATTTTAACTTTATATGCACTCTGCCTTTTAAGTCTTTTTTACACAGTACAATCGCCTTACTTAGCGACTGTTTCTTTACAAAGGCCTGTGTAACGACAATTATTTAATATACTCTCCGTGATAGTTAACAATATGCCCAATTACCCTAATCTGTCTTAATCCGACAATCCTTACACAGAGTAAAGACAGAGTTATCGCTCAAGTGAGCTGCACTCAGTGCCCCCACCAGGTGGCCTACCCTATATGGTCATTAATTTTCTGTCGGCCATTGAATCGACACGCGATTTGATAGCTCTCCATTGTGTTTCTTGTTTTTTTGCGATATTTTGCTTACCTTTAGGGGTTCAGGGCTTAGGGTTTTGTCCGTGTGGGTCGGCTACTTCTTGCGAGGTAGTTGTATCTTTTGGGCATTTTTCTAGGCTTTGGGGTTGTGTCAACAGTTGGCTGCAGTCAGCTGTTGTCTATTTCGCTCGTGCTCGCTCTGCACGTGCGGTCCGTGACGATCGGCCGGCCGCTTGTCGCTTGGTCTTCCAGGCGACAGTTGTGTCTGGCGTGCCGCTTGCCGCTGCAGCGGTATAGGTCTCAGCGGGCGAGTCGGAGGCATACCGCCTCCCCGCTATAGCGCTTGTCGCCTAGCGTGCTAGGCCTTGGTCTTGCGCTTGGCGCCTGTGTCGTGTCGCACCAGAGTTCTCTCCCTCTCTCTCCCCCCAGCCTGGATGATGACATCCGGCGAGTGGCCACCACCTCCGTGCCTCACCAGGTGTCGGATGCCCACTTGGCGCACCTCGACAAGGAGGCAAGGAGCATTTTGGGGTTGGCCAACCACGTCGCTCATGCTCTGCAGGGATCACGAATCTCAGGCGTGATGGGTTCCTAGCACGGACTAACCTTCCGGCGGAGCTCCGGAACCGCTTCCGGGCCGCATCCGCGACGTCTTCCTCCCTTTTTGATGGGCAGATCGCCGGGGCCCTTCGTCAGCGGTAAGAAATTCAGCAGCAGGAGTTGACCAACAGGCTTGCCGCTGGCGGGGGTAGAGCCTCGTCTCAGGCGCACATGCCCAAGAAGAGGAGAGGGAACACACCCACTCCCTCCGGTAACACCAAGACTGGCGGTGTTTCCTTTCGAGTGGGGGATCGGCAGGACAGAAGCCGTGGCGCCAATGCCGGCCCCTCTCCCAAGCACACACCCAACAAGGGGAACCAGCGTGGCAAGGAACGCAGTTACGGAGGCACCCCAAGGAAGCAATGACTTGTGGGTACCTACGGAATTACCTCCACAGGTGGTCCCGGCCTGGGACGGACCAGTGGGAGGGCGCCTATCTCGTTTTGCGCCCAACTGGACCCTTTCGTTTGCAAGGTATTGGAGCGAGGGTTTTGTATTCCCGTGACACACCGCCCCCCGCTAACCTGTTCTCCAAAAGAACGGCCGTTAGAGCCAGAACGGCTCGCGTTGACGTTGGAACAGGTGGAGATGCTCATCTCCAAACGGGCGGTGGAGGAACTCTCGCTCCAAAACCTCACCCCAGGATTCTATTCTTTGGTCTTTGTTCGACCGAAGCGAGATCCGAAAAAGTGGCGGCTGATCCACGATATGAAGGAGTTCAACCACTCCTTCCTAGAGCGGCCGCCATATTTTCGACTCTTGACTGTGCAATCAGTAATGCGATTACTGGAGCCATCGGACTCGATGATATCCCTAGACCTGCAGGACGCGTATCTGCACATTCCCATTTACCATGCGGATTGCAGATACCTCCGTTTCGTTCTGGCGGGTCGCCACTTTCAGTGGAACGTACTACCGTTCAGGATATCATCGGCTCCGTGGCTAATCACTCGCGTGACCCAACCCATCGTCCAATACCTGCACAAGGTGGATGTGCAGTTCGCGATGTACTTGGACGACGGGTTCAGTCACAACAGATCCCCATCTGTTCTGGAGGCCCAACGAGACTTTGTGATAACGTTGTTCAGGCGGTTGGGATGGCTGGTCAACCTAGACAAGTCAGACCTACAGCCATCGTCGTCACTGGTGTTTCTGGGCGCCCGCCTGGACACCGTGGTTTACAAGGCCTTTGTTACCTCAGAATGGATGGGTCGGTACAAAGATCTTCTGGAATTAGCGCTCCAGGAGCCCCTGTTGCTCCGCAAGTGGCAGAGGCTGTTAGGGTTCCTGAGCTCAACCCAACACTTCCTCCGAAGGGGAAGGTTACAGCTCAGACCCTTGCAGATCTTCATAAACACTCACGTCAGGGAGAAGTCGTGCCGTCACGTCTTCCTGATACCGGCCGAGTTGATACATCACCTCTCCTGGTGGCAGCAGGAGAGCAACGTGTTGGTGGGAGTGCCCCTCAGGCAGCCCCCAGCGACGTCTCAGATGTACGTGGACGCCTCCACCCAGGGGAGGGTAGCCCATCTCGGTGCAGACCAAACAGCGGGGGTGTGGTCGTCAGCACAAGCGAGACGCCACATCAACGTCCTCGAACTGGATACAGTCAAGCTGGCAGTCAGCCATTGGTCGGGCTGTGTCCGAGGGCAGATTCTGTGTGTTCACACGGACGGCCTGGGCCATAAACAAACAGGGTTCAACCAAGTCAGATGCTCTTTTGCAACTGGTGACGGAGCTGTTTCGTCTAGTAGACAGTCTCGAACTCTCTCTCCGCGCGGTGCACATGCCGGGGGCCAAGAACATTCTTGCGGACGCCTTGTCTCGTCCGGACAAACCTCCTTCCAAGAAGTGGATGCTGCACCCGAGACTGTTCGAGAGTCTGTGTCTGAGGTTCGGCAGGCCTCACATAGACCTCTTCGCATCTCGGCTCAATCACCAGTTGCCGACGTACGTGTCTCCCGTACCAGCTCTCTCTCGATGTGCTCGCGTTAGAATGGGAGGGGATGGTCGCCTACCCCTATCCCCCTCCCGCCATCCTGAACCACGTGGTAGCGAAGATACAGGAGACACAGGTACTTCAACTCCTGTTGATAGCGCTGTTGTGGCCAGCCAGGGCCTGGTACATTCCCCTCCGGAGAGCGTGCCGCCAAGACCCAGTCCCTCTCCCTCTGAGGTGAGACCTTCTTACGAGCAAACCGAGTGGGCGGGTTCACGAGAACCCCCAGGCTCTCCAGCTTCACGCTTGGTTTGTCTCCAAAGGGGTCTGACGGGGGCGGGATTTTCCAAGTCCGTCGCCGAGGCGGTAGCGACCTCTCAGAAGTCCTCCACGAGGAAGCTTTATGATGCCCAGTGGGCGGCTTTCGCAACGTTTTGTGCAAAGGAGGGGTACGAGGTCCAGACAGTAACGGTCCCTCAGGTTGCTGAGTATCTGGTGTACCTACGAGAGAAGAGGAATCTCAAAGCTTCTTCTATAAACACGAACCTGGCAGCGATCATGTCAGTCCTACGGAAGCGTGATCCCCAGGTTGACATTGAGGTCCTGAAAGAACTGATCAGGACATATCGGAATGTGGACGGGCGGAGGAAACTCAGGCCCTCAGAGTGGGACCTCTTGCGTTTTGATGTGAGAGATGGGGGGTCGGTCACTCTGGGGTTGGCGCCTGAGTTCATCTGCAAGAACAAAGCCCGGACGAAAGGGGTAGAACCTTTTCGTTACCGTCCATTTCCGGCAGCATAGATCCCACGGACGAGGAGGATCGCCTCCTTTGTCCAGTCAGAGCCCTTCGGATCTATACCGAAAAGACACGGACACTACGTCAAGGGAGGAGGAGATTATTCATTCCGCATTCCCAGACTAGTGTCCGGGAGATAGACAAACGACAGCTCAGTGTCTATCTCTGCTCGGCGGTGTTGGATGCCTACAAGGCCGCGGGTCTCGACCCGCCAGTGAACTCCAACACGCACGAGATCAGAGCCATCTTGGCTACGATGGCCCTCCACAGCAACATGGCGGTGGCAGACATCATGGCTGGCTGCTTCTGGAAGTCAGGCCTGGTGTTCGCCAACCACTATCTTCGAGACGTGTCCAGCGAGGACATAGAGGGGATTCATCGGTTGGGCGCACAGGTGTACGCCCAACAACGAGCTCCGTCGGCTTCGTTCCGAAGGAGTCACCCCCCTCTCGTTGACTCAGCAGGTCCTTTGGCCAGTTGGGAAACAATAAATCTAAGTTTCGACGAATTTAGTTGCGTGGTTGTTGTCTTTTCCTTAGTTGGCGACCATGCGGTTGCGGAACCCCTCGCATAGCGAGGTTTGGTCCAGATTAACGTCTCCGGTTGACAGGTGAACCCCATCGGGGATCATACTGGTTATATCGAACTATGGTTCACCAACTTGACTCTTTGTAAGACAGAGCTATCCCACTTAGTGGCCTCTCGCCCCCCTCCACCACAGTGGTATTCGGGCATATTGTTAACTATCACGGAGAGTATATTAAATAATAGTATGTTTTTGTTTAAACATCATTATTTATACTCATCGTTGATAGTTAACAATCGTAAACTCCCACCCGACCTCCCCTCGGTTGCGTTCGGCTTCGTGTCTGTCCGTCAGAAGAAGCAATGACCATATAGGGTAGGCCATCTGGTGGGGGCACTGAGTGCAGCTCACTTGAGCGATAACTCTCTCTTTACTCTGTGTAAGGATTGTCGGATTAAGATAGATTAGGATAATTGGGCATATTGTTAACTATCAACGGTGAGTATGAATAATGATGTTTAAACAAAAACATACTAAAATGTTACCCTTGCATACGGAATTAGAACAAAGGTAGTATAGGGATTGATAACAAAGCTTGCTCTGTGAAGAGAAAATGACAAACCTCAACACCACGATAAAGTATAGTGGGTCACATGGAGGACGCTAAACTCATACAACTTTTGCATCGTATCGAATGCTGTCTCGGACGACTAATGATAACTCATGATAGAAAATTAGCGTTGCTACGTCATAGTTGCAATAGTACGGAAGCTCCCCAGTGCCACAGTCAAAATTTGTTAATCTCCTACTTAGGACATATAGCTATTTCCTAATTAGGTGATAACTATCTCATAACTTAATCATCTCATAACTTAATCATCACCTAATTAGGACATAACTATCTCCTAATTAGGAGTCAGCATGTCCTAATTAGGACTTAATATCTTCTAATTAGGGGTTAGTTTCTCCTAATTAGGTGCTAGTTATGTCCTAATTAGGTGATGATTAAGTCCTAATTAGGTGATGGTATATCCTAATTAGGGGATAAAAGATTTTTGACTGTGGCACTTATTATGAAGGGCTAACTGAAGGACTTGTGGGGGAGAGGGTATTTGAATGACTTTACAACCCCAAGAAAGGATCACATTTATTCACGTGTTATGTATGTAGTTAATCATTTTGCAGAAGACTATTACAGCTTTGTCATACCGCTTTTAATAACTTCTGAAAAAACCTGGAATGTAATTGTTAGACGGTATCATATCACAATGCGATGGTAACCTAACCTCATAATAAACCTTCACTCGACTTCAAAGAGACATGCAAATATTTCCTTCTATGGTTTCTTCTTTTCAGTGAAAACGTTTATCGTCAGGTCTGGGATATATCCAAGACAGTAAGACACCAGTGTGTCCAGTGTGACAATACATGGATTTCGAAAACCCTTCACATCGAGCTATGTATAAGAAGACGACCCCCGGTATCGTTGATATCAGTTGTCTCTATCCTGTCGAGAATACTGTCCCCTCAGTGATATGTATGGTATTGTAATCAACATAGGCGTCATGTTCATGTTACATGAATTAGTCATTCCTTCAAGAGGCTCGTTAGGATAAAAAAAAAACTTGAACCGGAAGAGCAAGTTGATACTATTAAATTTAACAGTCCAGTCTTTATACATGTGAACGAAATATACGCAATTCAAACATGAACAGATTTGAACGATGGCAAGTTGTGTCATAAAAATAGTTATATAAAGAACGATTTACAACATTACCAAAATTTCACGAACATGACAATGATGGAATACGTTTTCAGAATATGTTAGTCTTTGTTTACTTATATACCTATTTTGTTCTCAAAGCAATTTTCGTAGATTGCCTAAATGTGAATCTCTTATGAACTAAATCTCAACGAAATAATGTTACAGGACAGATAACATATTATCCCTGGTAATACAAGTTCATTATCACTCTAAATAAGATGGCACGAACAGTGTGTTTCAAGGTCTATCGGGGATATGCTTATTATTTTGCAATATACGATATGACAGAAACATATTTATACACAATTAATGTTTACAAATTTTACAATTGTGACATGATGGAATATATGTATTAACAAATTATTTGAAAATTTATGGATCGTCCATAAACCTGACCAAGAAGTATGATTATGTCCCAGCAAAGCTTTGTACACTCGAAGGTTGTTGAATAGCTACATCTCTCTGTCTTTTTTTGTTTTGGCCTATTCGTTTGTCAAATGCGCGCCATTATGTTGTCAAATGTGCGCCACAAAAATATCACCCACAGTGGAATGTGTTGTCATTGTCATTGTAGCCTATAAACAGGAATACCCCTTGAATTTCTATTAAACCTATCTCCTTTCTTATCAAAATACTTACCAGTGTCAGAGAAAAGCATCCGAACGTTAGGTATCCTTCTTCCAAAATGATCATCAAAGCAAGCCCTTGTGATCACCAAAGCAGAATATTCCCTATGCCCAGGGAGGAAACAGGAAGTAAATGATTGTTAGGTCAAAATTTGAACTTGGTTCAAGTAGAAAGGTTTTTTACACGTAGCATGTGATACTAAAATTGATTGTATAGTGTTTCAGTTTCAAGGTTAAAGGACGTTGCCTTTTTCTCTGTGTTGTTGATTTTCTGATTCATCATGTATGAAACATTGGCCGTGATTCATTATCATGTCCTGTGAAATTATGAAATATTTATTTGAAAACGTTTGACATTTATTTAGATCATAGTGTTGTTCTCCTATGGAAGGACTGATGAACTGAATTCTTAAAGCAGCTCCCGTCGATACTGAAACCGAAATATTCAAAATATATTGTCTTTTGACTTTCTGTTTATGTTTTACTGTGTTTGCAGTCAATCTAGATTTGCTGAACGAGGGTCTAAATGACTTGTCGACACCTGACAGCACAAGCTATGTCAAGGATTTCTCTGTCACCACGAAACGCATGTTGCTAGGGACATAAGCTGCACTGATAAATGGCGTTCCTTGATAGTAAAGTTCGGTGTGGGACTTAACATTGTCAAAATATTTATTGACAATATGCCGAAAAAAAGTAAATTGTAAATGTCTTGGATTTCGTCTAAAACCGGTCAATGAACCACGGCTAATCAGTCACTCACACGTGATTGGAAACACTTATCTTTATCACACAGGAAGTTAAAACAGGTTGATAGTGTTCGATAAGTTATCGAGCCAGTATTCACATCAATTGAATAAGTGGAACTGAGCAGAAGTGAATCAGGAAATGTACAAAGGAATCTTGTTGGGGAATGATCTATCTAAAACAGACAGGATGATTAGTTGATATTGTTTGATTGGATTAATTTATATTATAGTATAATATTGGAATAAGCATTATAACTAGTAATTACTATGCTGGTCTGTGATAGGACGACTGGTACTGGCAGTTTTGTCAGAAGGAGAATAGGAAGAAAATAACGGCCTCATTTAGCATTTATTTCATAATTTCAGCCAATGAATTGTCCTCATCAAGGGGTTTGAAACACACGTATCGAACCCTGCGGCCATGTCATCCGGTTAGAGCCGCTATTGCTAGAAGCTAGTCATTTCATTGGCTAGTTACATACACATAGAAAACTTAACTCAGGCCCGTTTAATAACATTTTTTTATCAACCGAGTGAGTGGTTTGGTATTTTAACCAGCGAAAGCGACTTAGATACTGACAATAGCATTCACGATATTATTATAACATCCTATATGTTTCGTATTGAAGAGCCACTCCTTGCTTTTCATAACATATTATTTACCTTTGATACGAACCAAAACATCTTAACCTTTCATGTCCAAAAGACATATATATGACACATACTGGTTTTCCATGAAAATATAAAAACAGCCTTATAAATGCACAGAGGTGTGGATATCACGTCCAATATACATGGATTCTAGTTATATAACCTAACAAAAGCTATCAACTCCTAACTGCTCTCCTGTCTGTTTTAGGTAAGTCTCCAAAATTACGTTTGACTATTTGACGAGCGCCACTGTCCGGTTTTCGATCAAAATTGAGACGTTCTACCTTCATATTGATTCTGTAAAAAACCAATAAGCTTTAAAATGTGTCTTATTAGTAACAGTCGATACTTCGCGATCAAATGACACCATTGATTAAGTTTTTCTCTAAGAAAGACTAATATATGACAAATACTGTTTTTCCATGAAAATCTAAAAACAGCCTTATAAATACACAGAGGCGGAGATAACACGTCCAATATACATGGATTCTAGTTATATAACCTAACAAAAGCTATCAACTCCTAACTGCTCTCCTGTCTGTTTTAGGTAAGTCTCCAAAATTACGTTTGACTATTTGACGAGCGCCACTGTCCGGTTTTCGATCAAAATTGAGACGTTCTACCTTCATATTGATTCTGTAAAAAACCAATAAGCTTTAAAATGTGTCTTATTAGTAACAGTCGATACTTCGCGATCAAATGACACCATTGATTAAGTTTTTCTATAAAAAAGACTAATATATGACAAATACTGTTTTTCCATGAAAATCTAAAAACAGCCTTATAAATACACAGAGGCGGAGATAACACGTCCAATATACATGGATTCTAGTTATATAACCTAACAAAAGCTATCAACTCCTAACTGCTCTCCTGTCTGTTTTAGGTAAGTCTCCAAAATTACGTTTGACTATTTGACGAGCGCCACTGTCCGGTTTTCGATCAAAATTGAGACGTTCTACCTTCATATTGCCTCTGTAAAAAACCAATAAGCTTTAAAATGTGTCTTATTAGTAACAGTCGATACTTCGCGATCAAATGACACCATTGATTAAGTTTTTCTCTAAAAAAGACTAATATATGACAAATACTGTTTTTCCATGAAAATCTAAAAACAGCCTTATAAATACACAGAGGCGGAGATAACACGTCCAATATACATGGATTCTAGTTATCGGCAGATGCCCTAACGCCTGATCTTCATGTATAACCACAATTCACAACATGGATTGATAGCTATTATTATCAAATAGAATAAATGAATGACATCAAACTTTCAAAAAGCAAAATCTATGTTCCTATGCGCGACCTTAGTTTGTCTTCCTATTCTTCCTACTCTTATATAAACATAGCATCCAAGCCTGTGTTGATTCCAAGTTAGGCGGAAGGTCCATATATTGTCTATTAGGTAGTATAGGGATTGATAACAAAGCTTGCTCTGTGAAGAGAAAATGACAAACCTCAACACCACGATAAAGTATAGTGGGTCACATGGAGGACGCTAAACTCATACAACTTTTGCATCGTATCGAATGCTGTCTCGGACGACTAATGATAACTCATGATAGAAAATTAGCGTTGCTACGTCATAGTTGCAATAGTACGGAAGCTCCCCAGTGCCACAGTCAAAATTTGTTAATCTCCTACTTAGGACATATAGCTATTTCCTAATTAGGTGATAACTATCTCATAACTTAATCATCTCATAACTTAATCATCACCTAATTAGGACATAACTATCTCCTAATTAGGAGTCAGCATGTCCTAATTAGGACTTAATATCTTCTAATTAGGGGTTAGTTTCTCCTAATTAGGTGCTAGTTATGTCCTAATTAGGTGATGATTAAGTCCTAATTAGGTGATGGTATATCCTAATTAGGGGATAAAAGATTTTTGACTGTGGCACTTATTATGAAGGGCTAACTGAAGGACTTGTGGGGGAGAGGGTATTTGAATGACTTTACAACCCCAAGAAAGGATCACATTTATTCACGTGTTATGTATGTAGTTAATCATTTTGCAGAAGACTATTACAGCTTTGTCATACCGCTTTTAATAACTTCTGAAAAAACCTGGAATGTAATTGTTAGACGGTATCATATCACAATGCGATGGTAACCTAACCTCATAATAAACCTTCACTCGACTTCAAAGAGACATGCAAATATTTCCTTCTATGGTTTCTTCTTTTCAGTGAAAACGTTTATCGTCAGGTCTGGGATATATCCAAGACAGTAAGACACCAGTGTGTCCAGTGTGACAATACATGGATTTCGAAAACCCTTCACATCGAGCTATGTATAAGAAGACGACCCCCGGTATCGTTGATATCAGTTGTCTCTATCCTGTCGAGAATACTGTCCCCTCAGTGATATGTATGGTATTGTAATCAACATAGGCGTCATGTTCATGTTACATGAATTAGTCATTCCTTCAAGAGGCTCGTTAGGATAAAAAAAAAACTTGAACCGGAAGAGCAAGTTGATACTATTAAATTTAACAGTCCAGTCTTTATACATGTGAACGAAATATACGCAATTCAAACATGAACAGATTTGAACGATGGCAAGTTGTGTCATAAAAATAGTTATATAAAGAACGATTTACAACATTACCAAAATTTCACGAACATGACAATGATGGAATACGTTTTCAGAATATGTTAGTCTTTGTTTACTTATATACCTATTTTGTTCTCAAAGCAATTTTCGTAGATTGCCTAAATGTGAATCTCTTATGAACTAAATCTCAACGAAATAATGTTACAGGACAGATAACATATTATCCCTGGTAATACAAGTTCATTATCACTCTAAATAAGATGGCACGAACAGTGTGTTTCAAGGTCTATCGGGGATATGCTTATTATTTTGCAATATACGATATGACAGAAACATATTTATACACAATTAATGTTTACAAATTTTACAATTGTGACATGATGGAATATATGTATTAACAAATTATTTGAAAATTTATGGATCGTCCATAAACCTGACCAAGAAGTATGATTATGTCCCAGCAAAGCTTTGTACACTCGAAGGTTGTTGAATAGCTACATCTCTCTGTCTTTTTTTGTTTTGGCCTATTCGTTTGTCAAATGCGCGCCATTATGTTGTCAAATGTGCGCCACAAAAATATCACCCACAGTGGAATGTGTTGTCATTGTCATTGTAGCCTATAAACAGGAATACCCCTTGAATTTCTATTAAACCTATCTCCTTTCTTATCAAAATACTTACCAGTGTCAGAGAAAAGCATCCGAACGTTAGGTATCCTTCTTCCAAAATGATCATCAAAGCAAGCCCTTGTGATCACCAAAGCAGAATATTCCCTATGCCCAGGGAGGAAACAGGAAGTAAATGATTGTTAGGTCAAAATTTGAACTTGGTTCAAGTAGAAAGGTTTTTTACACGTAGCATGTGATACTAAAATTGATTGTATAGTGTTTCAGTTTCAAGGTTAAAGGACGTTGCCTTTTTCTCTGTGTTGTTGATTTTCTGATTCATCATGTATGAAACATTGGCCGTGATTCATTATCATGTCCTGTGAAATTATGAAATATTTATTTGAAAACGTTTGACATTTATTTAGATCATAGTGTTGTTCTCCTATGGAAGGACTGATGAACTGAATTCTTAAAGCAGCTCCCGTCGATACTGAAACCGAAATATTCAAAATATATTGTCTTTTGACTTTCTGTTTATGTTTTACTGTGTTTGCAGTCAATCTAGATTTGCTGAACGAGGGTCTAAATGACTTGTCGACACCTGACAGCACAAGCTATGTCAAGGATTTCTCTGTCACCACGAAACGCATGTTGCTAGGGACATAAGCTGCACTGATAAATGGCGTTCCTTGATAGTAAAGTTCGGTGTGGGACTTAACATTGTCAAAATATTTATTGACAATATGCCGAAAAAAAGTAAATTGTAAATGTCTTGGATTTCGTCTAAAACCGGTCAATGAACCACGGCTAATCAGTCACTCACACGTGATTGGAAACACTTATCTTTATCACACAGGAAGTTAAAACAGGTTGATAGTGTTCGATAAGTTATCGAGCCAGTATTCACATCAATTGAATAAGTGGAACTGAGCAGAAGTGAATCAGGAAATGTACAAAGGAATCTTGTTGGGGAATGATCTATCTAAAACAGACAGGATGATTAGTTGATATTGTTTGATTGGATTAATTTATATTATAGTATAATATTGGAATAAGCATTATAACTAGTAATTACTATGCTGGTCTGTGATAGGACGACTGGTACTGGCAGTTTTGTCAGAAGGAGAATAGGAAGAAAATAACGGCCTCATTTAGCATTTATTTCATAATTTCAGCCAATGAATTGTCCTCATCAAGGGGTTTGAAACACACGTATCGAACCCTGCGGCCATGTCATCCGGTTAGAGCCGCTATTGCTAGAAGCTAGTCATTTCATTGGCTAGTTACATACACATAGAAAACTTAACTCAGGCCCGTTTAATAACATTTTTTTATCAACCGAGTGAGTGGTTTGGTATTTTAACCAGCGAAAGCGACTTAGATACTGACAATAGCATTCACGATATTATTATAACATCCTATATGTTTCGTATTGAAGAGCCACTCCTTGCTTTTCATAACATATTATTTACCTTTGATACGAACCAAAACATCTTAACCTTTCATGTCCAAAAGACATATATATGACACATACTGGTTTTCCATGAAAATATAAAAACAGCCTTATAAATGCACAGAGGTGTGGATATCACGTCCAATATACATGGATTCTAGTTATATAACCTAACAAAAGCTATCAACTCCTAACTGCTCTCCTGTCTGTTTTAGGTAAGTCTCCAAAATTACGTTTGACTATTTGACGAGCGCCACTGTCCGGTTTTCGATCAAAATTGAGACGTTCTACCTTCATATTGATTCTGTAAAAAACCAATAAGCTTTAAAATGTGTCTTATTAGTAACAGTCGATACTTCGCGATCAAATGACACCATTGATTAAGTTTTTCTCTAAGAAAGACTAATATATGACAAATACTGTTTTTCCATGAAAATCTAAAAACAGCCTTATAAATACACAGAGGCGGAGATAACACGTCCAATATACATGGATTCTAGTTATATAACCTAACAAAAGCTATCAACTCCTAACTGCTCTCCTGTCTGTTTTAGGTAAGTCTCCAAAATTACGTTTGACTATTTGACGAGCGCCACTGTCCGGTTTTCGATCAAAATTGAGACGTTCTACCTTCATATTGATTCTGTAAAAAACCAATAAGCTTTAAAATGTGTCTTATTAGTAACAGTCGATACTTCGCGATCAAATGACACCATTGATTAAGTTTTTCTATAAAAAAGACTAATATATGACAAATACTGTTTTTCCATGAAAATCTAAAAACAGCCTTATAAATACACAGAGGCGGAGATAACACGTCCAATATACATGGATTCTAGTTATATAACCTAACAAAAGCTATCAACTCCTAACTGCTCTCCTGTCTGTTTTAGGTAAGTCTCCAAAATTACGTTTGACTATTTGACGAGCGCCACTGTCCGGTTTTCGATCAAAATTGAGACGTTCTACCTTCATATTGCCTCTGTAAAAAACCAATAAGCTTTAAAATGTGTCTTATTAGTAACAGTCGATACTTCGCGATCAAATGACACCATTGATTAAGTTTTTCTCTAAAAAAGACTAATATATGACAAATACTGTTTTTCCATGAAAATCTAAAAACAGCCTTATAAATACACAGAGGCGGAGATAACACGTCCAATATACATGGATTCTAGTTATCGGCAGATGCCCTAACGCCTGATCTTCATGTATAACCACAATTCACAACATGGATTGATAGCTATTATTATCAAATAGAATAAATGAATGACATCAAACTTTCAAAAAGCAAAATCTATGTTCCTATGCGCGACCTTAGTTTGTCTTCCTATTCTTCCTACTCTTATATAAACATAGCATCCAAGCCTGTGTTGATTCCAAGTTAGGCGGAAGGTCCATATATTGTCTATTTGGATATTCAGCTTTTCTACCACGGATAACTGACCGGTTATTTCTCACAGGGGCGGTGGGTAGGGAGTTTTCAGGTTTTCAACTGATGCATATATTTAAAAAATCACCGTGAATTCTCTGCTTTATTCATTGTTCTTTATACTTATAGAACAAAAAGTAGAAAAGTAGTTCTGTTGGACTGAGAGTTTATACAAGTAGTTAGTCACTATATAAAAGGCGTTTGCTACTGTTTGCTATATTCTTATGCAACAGTTGCATATTTGACACTAGAGAGACTCATACAGTTAAACCAGCTAGTCAAATTATTAATTTTTGAATGATTATATTAATCTTTCTCAATGTTACACATTAATGCAAGCTAAACACTTTGTCAAATGGCTTGCAAATGTATTTATAGAGCTATACTTTTGACAATATCTAAATATTTAGTTAAATAATTTCCAATGATGATTTTTAAAAATTAGGAACATTTGCTAAATTTCATACCTCAGCTTCCATACTTCATATGTATTGTTCCGATCATACCTCGAACACTAAATGTTTAAATGTTTTGTAACATGTAACAAATGTAACATTTTTAATTTCTATGATTCCTAGATGTTCCTTTATTATACTTATGTACCTTGATGGAATTTTAAACTAGTGCAAGATCTTAAACTCTTTTTATATATATGAGTGAGCAGTGCTTGCCTAGTCTCTTATTTATCGATAAAAAGACATTGTGAGTTGAATATTTAAAATGAATAAAGAATGGGCCTTTAAAAGTAAAGTTAAAATGCGTTCATTGAATTTTAAAACATAAAATTTACACTATGTTAAACATATCAATGTATTATAAGCGATGGTATTCAAAACCTATTTTGATATGCAGTTGATGATCTAAGATGCTGGCTGTAAAAATAATTCTAATGAAACTGAATTTAAAACATTATAGACAATTATTAAACATCATGTTAAACCTATCAATGGAAGGGTAAATTTGTTTCTTTTCAACATGATTTTAAGATTTATTTTCATAGGAGAACCTTCTTTAAAGTATCAAAGAAAAGATTTTGACTAAATATAAATCTTCAAAAGACCAAATTCAAAACGTTTCGTAGATATGATTAGGGAAAGGGTCATGAAAAAACTAGCTTCAATGGGAAGGGCCTTGAAGAAAATTACGTCTATTTGGTGAGGGCCAAATTTGTATATACAATCCCAAGAGAAAGGCCACCGGCCCAACCACCACGCCCTGTAATAATAGAGGTTACTAAACGACCTTCCATTTAATACTATTTTGAACAAACGAGTTAATGATTTAAGAATGAAACGGCCGAAAGCGACTTGGCCGCAATGTGACGAGGGTGCTAGCATTGTGACGTCACATCCACACAATATTATGACGTTCAGCAGTATTACACTAGTTAAATATCGCCCTATAACTGCAGTATCTAACAGGGGCGAGTAATAAATGAGCGGTCCCTAACATGTCACGTCATTTTAAGTTAGTTCTAAATGGGGACGTTTATAAAAGTAATAATATTTATAAGAGGGTGGACACAATCGACTCCAACAATTGTATTTGAGTATAAACGCGAGAACGAATATGCAGAAGTGTGAGATTAAGAAGGTACAAACACATGCTGTGAGGAATGATTTCCGGGATTTTTCTGTTTCGCAGAAAAAAGATGAAAGTTAATTTCATAGCGGGAAGTAGATACATAAAAGACAAAGTTTGCATGTATAGAGGACTTGTAAAGGGGTGGGGTTGAGGAAGAGGATACAAGGAAGAGTAACGTTGAGTACCGATCCCTCAACTCACGGCACGTGTTGGTTATGGATTTGCTTAGAATTTTCCTTTCAACATTCTTCCTTAATTAAATATATAATCGCAATCTTGTATAGCTGAGACAAAAGCAAACAGGGACACAAATTGAAATAACAAAGACAATTTCCAAGTGCACAATAAGTAAACAGACATTTCTGATATCGGTTTTGGTGCCCAATACCATCCATCAAGGCAAACAAAGAAGACTTTAGAGATCTACACGCATGAAGGTTTTCAGATTAAAAACCTCCCTGTGGTTTCACCTGTAGATATCTGGGTCTCTTATAAATGTACAATTCAAAATCACTGTTTTGATTCGTATCAATAGGTTCTTATTTCCTCCTAAACCTAAATGGGTTTTCTCATCATCGGACCTTACAATGGGAGTAAGTCCAAAATGTTTCTTTTAAAAAGGACATACAGAAAGAAAATAACGCTTGTTTTTCATGACACCCCGGTTTGTAATTTGTAACATCTGAACATGCATAAGAAAAAGGTTTATGTAAGCAAAATCGATGTCCAGGCAGTATGTTATATACAGCCTTATCCCTATGTAAAGAGCCTGAACACCATGAATATGTTTGGAAGAAATGAGTGAAGAGTGTTTAGTCAATATTGGTCAAAGAATTCTAGAACTGATAATCGATCCACTCACGTGTAGAGCGTCGATGAAATCACGTTATTTGTAAAGAAACGCTTTAACCAGATTTAACCAATGTCGATAGGGAAATAACTCAATGTCCAGCAAATTTCCTGCATAATACCACTTTATGTCCTCTTTCGTTAGATCACGTTTTATCTGATTTATCAATACTGTTAAAATCTTATGTCGTCATTCACCTTGTCACGAGTCATTCGATTTATCAACAACTATAAAATCAATAGTGCCCAAAGACCTTAGACCACATGCCCTTTTATAATGCTTTTATTAATGGAACCTGGAACCATATTAGTTGTATCAACTTACATTAGTCGTTTTTGGATAGATTTACATCGAAATATATAATATATGTTATAAAAGTAAATTCCATGGACAGCTCAAAATGTATTTTTTTAAATTTTCAATGGACACAATCAAGACAATCATTTTCAAAAACTGATTAAATAGCTGAAAATGAATTAAGTACACTTTGCCCTAGCAACGATTCACAAAACAAGTTATTAGCGCAATAGTTAACTTTGTTACCCTAGGATCAAGACTGAATCAAGCAGCGATTCTGAAGGGGAAGGTGCAGGCAACATATAAAAAAACTGACTTAGCCAGTAATTCAAGTCATCATAGATATCTCGTTGGGTCTAGTCAGAGCCTGCCGCCTCGCTCAGGTCACTGTCATCATAATAATCATCACCACCACCATCGTCGTCGTCGTCGTCATCGTAATCGATGACAATGATGTCTTCTTCATCAGCTTCTTTGGGGTAGATCATTTTGTGGGCATACATGATGAATTCAATGTCAAAAAAGGGTTCAGTCTGGTATCCATAGGGACCAGTAGTGCAAAAGAGGATCCGAATCACACTTTTGTGATTAATCACTCTGTGTTTTGATTGGTCTATTTTTGGGGGCTGATACATACTGATTTGTCCTGAAAGAAGGATGTTGATTGCTCCAATTGTTTACACTCTGCATGCCGATTGGTCAAAATGCGGGATGCTGATTGGATAAATTTCAATCCTCTTTTTGGTACACTCAGTCTGTTTTTGATCTCCTTTAGGATCTCTATGAAATATATTTATGCAAGAGAAAAGTATACACTACAAGTTAATCCGTTAAATGTCCTTTTTTACATTTATGAAGTAATATAACTCATAAAGAAAAAATAAGTTGAAAATACCTGCTCTATAAATAGCTAGAGCTCCAGAGAGAAAAAACGACAAGCTAAATTTAGATGTTCTAAAATTGGATCTGGGCAAAACGACAATCTAAATTTAGATGTTCTAAAATCATATCTGGAAAAAAACAGAATTAAAAATAGCACACAAAGGTTATAAAAGGAGCTCAACCCTGTTCAACAAGTCTATTGTTTCTGTCTTTGAATGAAGATGGATGCGAAACAGACTTCTGCTTGGATGTACAAGGCTTGTTTTGGGTATGTTCCTGTGTATGCAGATGGAACTGATCTCTTTCACGTGACTTATACTCGTGTGTATTGTTAGACCAAACTCAAGGACACCTACCATTGGAGCCTGACACATGGTGGCAAATCTCCCATAAGTAAACGGGTGATGGCCACATCATCCAAGTGTTCTTGTTACAGTTAAGCCAGTGTTTGACTTTTTTTTAAAACGGCTCTTTTCAGGGCCACCTTTCAGGAGGAGGTGATTGCATTGTTGAGACTGCCACCCCATGTATCAAATCAGTTGTGCAAGGTCCATGCCCCAGTATTGTAGGTTCCTTCCATAGCTGTCCATAACCTTTTTTTTGGATGTCGTCTCGGTTGTATCTGTTGGGGTTCCCTTGTTTGGATTTGTTCTTGTTCTTGTTCTTGTTGGGTTCTTCTTTCAAATAAGTCTGCCAAAGTACCGCTCCCACTTCTTTGCATCAAGTAGACTAGACATTCATCCACAGGGAGAGAAGAATTTGCTATTTAGGTCAAGGCGTCATAATGTCATTTCAGCCATTGCTGATGCGGTGTTTTCAAAGGCACCCGTCCTGCTCGGAGGTTTCTGCCGGCAATGACAAACCCTTGCAGGAAGCAATTTCTCCCTTTCAAGGCCAATTTTTCCGCTGAGAGGGGATTATGGGGTTGTTTTGCTGATCTTGCTGCTACTGCTGCTCTTGCTTTTGTTGCTCTTGTTGATGATCTATATCTAGATTTAGACTTTCTACGCCAAAGATAAAAACTAAAATGATTATTCTGAGGGCTTCTGCTGCTGAGGCGTTGTTGGAGGAGGTGGTGTGGTGGGTCGTTTTAGCTTCAAAGCGTTTTCAGCTAAAGCTTAAACTTTTTCCTTGCTTCTTTCTCCATTCTTCATTAAGGACTTTTTTCATGCACTTGTCTGCCACACAGATATTCAGGAGCGGGAGAAATGAATTTTGACTTTTGAATAAACCCTCATTCATTTTGTACATGTCTTTTCTGATTTGTTATTGTTCTCTGTTCTTTGTTTCTTGTTTGCATGCGTTCATGAGGATTCATACCTGAATTAAAACAAAAAAGCCATAGTATGGCTCCAATTGCCAGTTTTGCTTCGTTTTAAAGGTAGTTCCGTACCATTTTAGAGGTTTCCGGAGGTTTCCAGAGCTTTCCGTTAATTCCGGAGCTTCCCGAGAATGAATGCAATGTCCGGAAGTTTCCGTAGTTCTTCATAACGATCCGGACGTTTCCGTGAGAGTCCGGAGATTTCGGAGAGGGTTCATGAGCTTCCATAGGGTTCCAGGACCTCTGACGTCTCTTCCGTTGTCATAACCGCGCTTCCGGTGTCATGACGTCCCTTCCGGTGTCATGGCCGCAAATCTGGTCTCCCTGCGCATGTCTGAGACGCCACTTGACCTCTTGCGCATGCGCACTCCCTGGTCCTGATAGTTAACTACTTACGCTTATCTAATCTATATCAATAGTGTGACATAAACTTTCTGGATGTACACAACACATATTAGGTTTAAACATTTTATTTCAATTGAAGATGTCAACGTATATTGAAGTCAGCGGCACTAAGACAACGATATGCCTACTCCTGATACAACGTTCAATTACCTTATTGCTTGACTCGTTATGCCCATGATGGTTGCCTCAGTTCACTCCAATCAGATAAAGAAATAGATAATTACTAAAATTCACAAATCTTTTATATCTAGCATCAGAGTGAATCAGCAAATATTGAGAGTCGATGTAACCGTGTTAACAAAAACATCGCCTTCATATTCCATCAATTTGACATCATTTTACATTAGTTTCTCTGATATCCGTTTCTAACTCAGTTCAGTGATTCAATTCGGAAATCTATTTACGACATACGCACATTGATAAACTTCAGTCTTGTATATTTGAAAGATTTAACACGCAGGTGAACGAGTTTGGGTTCAAACCTAGTGTACCAAAAGACGTTAGACATGGTAATCTTTGCTTTCTGCTCAGCTTTATGAAGGTTCAATTAGCCAACTACGGGTACATCTGATTGTTTTACTGAATTCGTACACGATGACACACAGAAATGTGACATCCTAAAGATTACAACTTGTACATGTACGTTAAAGTCAAACATTCTCATTTTCAACTTTTTTGGAAAGTTTGTATCCGAAGTTCAAACCTATTTGTTTACTTACTATTTTGATTATTTTAAAACTAGATGAATTATATTGATAACTGAGTTGTTAAGGAACATCTGGTCGATTAGACACAAGAACGTTGGCCAAATATCTGCCGGAGGCTGAGGAAAGTACTTCCGGTCATGCGTTGTTCGATCTCATTAGATAGAGCTGATTAAAACGAATTGACCAAACATCATGACTTGTAAACAGGGCGGGAGATATTTTTTAACATTTACTTTTCACTTTCTGAGTTTTTACTTTTGATGTAAACAGTTTTAAGTTAACAATCAATTGTATATAACACAATTTGAATATCATTGAGGAGGTAAATAAAAACATATTCTGCTGGAAGTCAACAGCATATACATAACGTTTATTCAATTAAAGATCTATAATCATTTATCAACAATCTAGATAAACTGTGATATATAATTTTGCCGCACATAGGTTTAGTTTTAAGAAAGCATATCGCATATTAATCATACATGAATATACACATACTGGTGGCTATCGGCACAATAGGAAATTGTGACACTACCAGTTTGACGGGTTACCTAACCACATTCCACAAATAACTTGAATGCGTTTCCCAACGCTATCTTGAGACCACTATTCACCATCATTTGTATGTGTAGGCTTGTGGTTACACCTGTGAGGTATATCCCGTCTTCTGCTCTTTATGAACATCAGGACCCGTTTCACTTAAAACATCGTAATTTAGATTACTAGTGTTTTCATACGTAAACGTACATCTACGATTTTGATGTTTCTAAGTTTACAATATTCAATAAGCATCTTATGCTTAAAGCATGAGAGTTGCTATCCACGTCACATTATTTTATGAACAATGAAAGACTTAAAGCTTTTCGGTCTACAAAGTTACGAACTAGAGATACTATTTGATATGAAATAAATGCCTCACCTTAAAACATCTGGAGTGTATAACTGTCTGTCTGTCTTTTTATCTGAGTGAAACCCGTCGCCCCATGCTAGAGTGGCACATGAACTGTGTCTTCACTCGTCTACAGCAGGAAAACGAAACTACACGCTGGAAAGACCACAGTTGGTATTTCTTCTTAAAATGAAATTGTGGTTATAAAGAAAATTTCAAGCATGGCTTACATGCAAACATATTTTGGAATAATACTTGCAGATTCATTAATCTTACAGATTTCTAAATACACAGTTCTGAATAAATAACGTAGGTGTAAAGCGTATGATCGGCTGTTCAACATTCAAAAATCGATTCCCCAATCAACACTACATTCTACCTAAGATTTGATACGTGTGACTAGCGATAAAATCGTTGGAAAAATACATCGTTTCTTGATTTTAAGGACTATAGTGGTTTAAGACCTTAAACGAAATACTAAGAAAATGGAAATTATAATTCCTGCTGACTTAGCTTTCTTAAAACGCATAACTTGTTTTGTAAACGTCAGACTTTAGTGTTACATTGTGTTTGAATGAAAAAAGTATTTATAAGAGATAAGTTTTTCCCTTTCTATTTCCCATAGTTTCAGTATACTTATATGCAAAACGTAAAATCATTCACTTGTATGATTAAACGACACATATTTAGAATGTAACAACAAGTGAATAATGAAAGCCTTGCTTGGCGCTAATTTGAGATCCGAGGCTTATTCGAGGCCTTTACTTATGTCAGGTAGTTACAGTTGTTTTACTCCCGTGTATATTGTAGGGCGATACAGGCGATACCATTAACAAAAGAAGACTACTTTTCTTACCCAAGCAGGCACAAATATGCCGGGTATTAAAGTTATCATAAGGGTCCCGGGAATTATAGTTTTTTCTAAAAATAACCCGTGATCTAATTGGCTGTAAAACTATTTTCTATTCATTCGTTAAGTGAGTCTAGCATACACGTGTCAAAGAGACTTCAAAACCAACATTGTTTTTCATTTCGTATGGATTAATAATAATGAATCGTAAAATGTTTTATAAGTGGTTTGTTTACTTCGTCTTTTAGGATCGTCTTGCTAAATATATGTTCCAAAACATGTTATGAATTCCTGAGACTACATTTAACTGCGCCATGACATAAGCGTTGTTCATCACGCATGAATACAATGACAGAGTTCACTTGCAATTCTCCTTCACCTACGTATTTTCCAAAATTACCGTAAATATTTTTAGATTTGACTTGGGTAAGAACAAGAATACCCAACTCGAAAGTTGGAAGTACGGTTTATCTGTTCCTTGTTAAATATTGTGATAAATTCCTCGTTAAGGCTCGTAAATCATAACAATAATACATTCAGGACAGATAAACCGTAATTCCTCGCATCTTGTTGATTATTCTTATAATCTCATCAAATCACGATTTCCAATGCATCATGGTTATGTGTTAACAGCCATCTTTATTGATTCTGTCAGATCATTTAAGATGCTGTTCTGAACACATCCATGTCAGATTATTGTTGTACCCAAGATTTGAAATATCGAAAAACTAATTCAGGACACTATGCTTAAGACGTTCCCTGAACAAGTCCCTGGTCTGGTTGTCTGGGGGCCACTCGATATACGTTGTTGATGTCATAAGCGCGCGAAGAGACGAGGTCACGTGACGTGGTTGTATCTGTTCCAGCATGACCACAACGAGGTCCGTCTCGTGCTTGTAGAAGGAGTTGAGCGCCATTTGGAGTTCAAACTGACACCAGTCACTCTTCATGTAGTCGTTGGAGAGGACCAAGATGGTTTTGTTGCTGGTGTCCAGGGCGTCAAAGACGTTGTCCACGATAAGTTTTCCTCCTTCGAAGTCCCTGCTATGTTCGCACAGACGAAGTCCAATCTGGCCCTCTAAGTAATGGAGCAGCTCATCGTACACCCAGTCGCTGTCCTCGTTGCTGTAGGACACGAAGGCGTCGTACTTCAATTCTCTAGGGTTCACATATTGACGTTGACGTCGTCTTCTTAACAGTGAGATCCAATAGAAGAGGTACCAGCGGTATCTGTAGGCGACCACACCTGCTATACAGACGACCAGGAGAGAGCCAAAGAGGATTGGCAGGAATATCACGTACCATGGCAGAGGAGTACAGGATTTAATGGTTGGGTTGTAGTCTTTTAGCATCAGCTTTTCGGTGTTAGGTGACATGCATGCATATCGTTTAGGAAATGTCGTGAAGATTACACTCTTATTGGCCATTGCTTCTCTGATCCAGTTTCGGAACCACATAAGCTCGCATTTGCAGACAAAAGGGTTATCAGAGAGATTGATTTCCTTCACGTTGAGGCGAAACTCAAAAGGAAATGATTCTTCTGTAATCGTGTTGATGTTGCAACCGTCAAGAACGAGTTTTTCCACACTTGTCACGTTTATAAAGACTTCTTTGCGCCAGTCTGAAATGTAATTGCCAGTAAGGACGATAGTTTCTAAGTGAGTCAATTCTGAAAAAAGCTCTGTTGGCAAAACGGTTATTTGAGATCCTTGAAAGTTTAACATCTTGATGTTCTTCAAGGGAAGGAGAAGTTGGCGAAAAACAGCAACATTGATGTCAAGATTGGTGTTCATCATGTTCAGGGACACCAGATTAGGAGTGTTCTGGAAAAGCACCACTGGATCAACAAGCTTGAGAGACAAACTTGGAACATCTGTGAACACGAGCTTTCTAAGGCTGCTGGAATTGAAGGCATAAGGTTCAATCTTTCGAACAGGAAGACCCTGTATGTACAATTTGTTCAGTTTATATAATCTTGCAAACCCATTGTTGGGTAAAATCCTTATTCTGTTCTCAGACAGAGTCAGTTTAAGAAAATTTTTCAAGCATTCCAAATTCAGCATGTCTAAAACTCGGACAGTGTTGTGGCTGATGTCGAGGCTCTTTAATCGTGGCATTAAGATAGTTTTGTTACAAATGTGAGGGAATTCATTGAAACTGTTTTGTGATATTTTCAATTCGGTTAGGTTAAAGATGACACTCTCCATAGTGATTCTAGATAATCCGTTTCCTGAGAGATCAAGATTATAGAGCGACCACAGGTGGCTCAGTGAACTGGAGTTGAAGTGTCTCAAAGAGCCGAAACTTAACTTCAAGTGCACCAAATGAGGAAATTTAAGGAATATTTTAGAATCTAAAGTTGTCAAATCTGAAGTTGTGGCTTTAAGGTTGAAACTTTTAAGGTTTTTCTTTAAACTAGACACAAGATTTAAAAACATTTCCTGCGAAATCTCTTTTTGGAACCATATGAATCGTGTCAGGTGTTTCATGTCATGGAAGGCGTCTGGTGAGATGGCCTGAATGTTTCTACCGTTAAGAAAAAGAGAGGACACGTATGTGTGAGTAAGGTTTGAGGCCAATTTCCGCGTTATGTTGTTTAACATGAAATCCTTGAGCTCCACATTGGTGATGAAGGACGGAGGCTTAGGAATGATTCCTGCAGGGCATTCTGCTCCCTTACATGTCATGGACCTTCCTTTGCATTTGCAGTAGTGAGCACATCTGTTCCCGGAAGCGAGAGACACACAGCATGCCAGCATCAGCATGAAGGTTATCCAAGGTCCCCACATGATGAAAGGTTAGTTCATCCGGTCTGCAACAAGAGAGACCTAAAGTAATCATGTGTCAATTATCAACTGGCTTAATGTTAAATATTGATGTTTCAGAAAAAGAACGATTGTTTATAAATTCTACCAGAAATTCACCTAAACAGTGTAGACGGTTTTCTTTAAGGAAATTTGTTATTTCCTCTGGAGGCTTGGATAAGCTGAAGAATATACTTTTGTACTCGTTACTCAGTGAATGGGTTGGCAAGTACAGTTTAAGGGTTGTCAGCAATATGTCAGCTACTCAAATCGTGAATTTTGCCAAAGAGAAAAGACTGATCAGAAATGGAAGGAAAAGGGAAAGAGAAGGACGGAAAGAAAGGTATGATTAGAGAGAGACAGCAGAATTTGGAACGATCCAAGTTTCGCCTGTACACTACAGCTCGTTTGCACCTACAGGGAACAGCTGATGTAGCTCTTTCATAGGATGACTGACACATACAAACATCCATTCTTACCCCAAAAGCGGTAGTTCCGTCATACATTCCTCTTATGCAACCTCTGTCCGAATACGAACGTTTCTCGGTCTGGAAATGAAGAAGTCTGATTTGATGCAATCAAACTTAGTTGTACAATCAGCGCAGCCGTTTCAAAAGGTATCATTCAAAACGCCTCAGCTATTTCAGTATTCTCTTGTTCAGCTAGATTTTAAATTTGTCCGAATATGCACTATGCCTTTTAAGTCTTCTTTACACAGCACATTCGGCTTACTAAGCGACTGTATCCTTACAAAGGCCTGATTCATGCATGCAGTGTTAGTACATTGGTCATATAGTGATTGATAACGAACTTTCCTCTGCGGAAAGAGAATGACAAACCTCAACACCCTCGATAAGATAAAGTTGGTCACGTGGAGGAAGCTCTACTCATATAACTTTTGAATAGTGTTGAATGCTTTCTCGGACAACTAAAAGGAAATCGTGAAAGAAAATCATCGTTGCCAGGTTGAAATTATAGTTGCATTAGAGCTTGATGGTTAAACTCAGTGATCAGATTCGACATTTGTGAAGGGCCATTGGAGAGACTTGTGCAGGAGAGGGATATAAATGACTTAAAAACCCTAAAAAGGATCACATTTATTAACGTGTTACTCGTAGGTAGATGATCGTTTTGCAGTTGACTTTTACAGCTTTGCCATAGCTTTTTTAATCCCTTCTGGAAAAAAATGTGAAATATAAGTCATTACAACTCTGAATAAAATATGCTCAAATAAGGAAGAGATAGGATAACCTACCTATGTTTAAACATCAAAACATAGTTAAATATGACATTGTTAACACATCAAATATTGCATGGAATGTATAAAATAAATGTTAGACGACTTCAAGGAGATATGAAAACATTTCCTGTTATGTTTTCTTGTTTCCATCGAAAAAGTTTACAGTCAGGACTGGGATATCGCGAAAACAGTAAGACATTTTGTCATTGCATCCAGTAGTGAAAATACATTGATTACGATATACCTTCACATCGAGCAATGTATGTATGCTATGAATACGACCCCCGGAAATGTAGATACCATTTGTCTCTATCCTGTCGAGAAAATTATCCCGTCGATAATACTAGCAAAGGTATTATAATCAACAAAGGCGTTATCTTCATGCGATGTGAATGTGTTCTTAGTCAACCTTTCAAGAGTATCGTTGAGGTCAAAACTCAAACGGGAGAACATGTGAAGGAAATCCACGCAATTCAAACGATTTTAATGATCGCAAGTGTCATAAAATTATTTATATAAATAACGTCTTGCATCATTTATAAAAATTTCACGAATATGAAAAAAGATGGAATATTTGTTAAGAATAAGTAGTTAGTCTTTGTAACTTAAATACCTATTTTGTTCTCAAAACAATTTCCGTAGATTGCTTAAATGTTAATCTCTATGAATTGAACCTAAACGAAACGACACATAACATATTATCTTATATATTATGGCAACTTCAACATTCAAAAGATCCTTTAAAAAAGATGGCACGAGCAGGACTAACGGGGATATGCTTATTAATTTCCATTATGCGATATGACAATAATGACAATATAAACACCTTATTTGTTAACTCATTTCATTTCTTTTGCTAAGTGTGCGCCATTATGTTGTCAAATTCGCGCTATACTATTGTCAGTTCGCAAATATGACGCCCACGGTGGATTGTTTTGTAATCACGTATTGATAACAGGTAGCCTTTAAAGAGGAATATCCCCTTGAACTTCTTTTAAACCGCTCCTGTTGAACAAAAGATACTTTTCAGTGTAGAAAGCATCCAAACATTGGGTAATCTATCCTGCTATATCGGCGTAAATGAATCCGCTCAGCTCATTCCTTATACCGTGATCTCTTTCGCGATTAATGCTTCGTATGGCTGGATCGGCTTGATATTCTTAGCTTAGTTCACCTATTAATTTTTCTGCCGACGAAGCTACTATCTTGAACTCAACGGATTTTTCTATCCGGGTTGTGCCGCTGCTGCTTGATGCAAGTCGTCTTAATTGCTTGTTAACTAGCTAGCGATGCGATGCTTTTAGCTCGAAAGTAATTAGGTTAGGAATCAGCGGAGCGGATTTATTTACGCTGATTTGGCATGCTGTGGGTAATCTCCTCCCAAAATGATAAAAAAAATTAGCGAGCCCTTTTCATCATCAAAACAGAATATTTCCTATGCTCAGGTAGCAAAACAATAAATAAATGATTGGTTCAAGGGGTAAAGCTTTTTTCACGCAGACGATATTATAATTCATTGAATGGCGTTTCAGTTTCAAGCCTATGTGAGGTTGCATTTTCCAATTCTGTTGCCCGTGATTTATTGAAATGTCCTGAGATTTTACATGTTTATAGGAGTTAAAAGTTTATTTTGTTGTACCTTAACAACGTCGACCAAAATCTAAAACTCGCTACCAAATGTACACTTCTCTTTTTCTTCATTGTGAGAAAATTAAAACAATTGAATTGGCTTCTGTAATTTCAGATTGTAGGCAAAACCTACGAAACAAGCAAGTGTTTGGAATTCTTGTTCAGGTAGTATGCAACACCTTTTCAACTAGTAAGTGCTTAGATTTTTCTGTAATTTCAGATTATAGGCAAACCTCCAAATCAAGCTAATTCTTCTCTACGTTAAGTTAGTGGGCAACATCTATTTAACCAGTAAGTGCCTAGATTTCTTCTGTACTTTCAGATCGTGGGCTCAAAATCTTAAAAAACCAAGTGCATGTTTTCTCCTGTACTTCATATCTGAACCTTTCATAATACGGGCTAGGAGTCTAAAAAACAATTTTGGAATAGATAAGAATCATATGATAAAATATCCTTTATCGGTATCCTAACCAGCAAGTTATCAATTAAGAGTATTCCTACAGTTTTGACGTCATCAACGACGTCAATTTCTCTTGGAATAGTTGTTACTGATCTACCTGGCTTTAGATGTTCAGATTAAGTGGAGCAAGAAAGATGAAAGAATGCGATAAATTATCAACGAGGAAATGGATAGAATTGAATTTGTAAAGATGTATGAACTGATAGATTAATCGTTCTGAAATGATGACTATATTGCAAGAGATGCAAAATACAATTTGAATAATTCATGCATGATAGGTAACACCTCTACAATCAGCAATCAATGAAACTTCCAATAAAAGGGACAGTGTTTCTTAGTCGGTCTACCTAAAGTTACCTTGACAGTGTCTGAGGCACATATATGCCAAACATTTTAAAAAGATTATGAGAAGTACTGACTGATCCTGTAAGTTAGAATTTAAAGCTTATCGGGTCATTATAAATTTTTCAAGTTCAAGAGTCGTGATCTGATAAAAAAAAAAAAAAATCTAAAAAAAATAACCAAGTGCATTTTTCTCCTGTACTTTCATATCTTAACCTATCCTAATGTAGGCTAGAAATCTAAAAATAATATTTTGCAATAGATAAGAATAAAATGATAAACTTTCTTTTACCTGGATACTCAACAGCAAATGGTGACGTCATCAATTCAAGTTCTCATAGAACCGTTATCATTGATCCGTTTGGTTTGAGATGAAGGGATTTGGTGGAGCAAGAAAGAGGAAAAAATAAGATGAATTATGAACGAGGAAATGGAAAACATTGAATTTAAAAAGAATTAACAATTCAACTCCGGCCACATCAATTTGTTAAGCATGAATTTGGAGACCTGTCCATTTCAGACAAAAACATATGTTAATTGTTACCTTTGCATAAGTTCTACACCTTATGTTGGCTACATGTTAACGGTATTTGTAATTTGTATTCCCTGAACACGAATAAGAAACACATTTTATGTTTTATGTTACATTGATGTTCAGGCACTATTTTTAAAACAGTCTTCTGCTTATGTATTGAGTTTGACCATTGTGAAAGCTTTTGAAAACATTAGGTTTGAGACCAATCGGTGAAGGATGTTCAGTCTATATTGGTCAATGACTTTAGAACACACCATCGATCTATTCGCAAGTAGAACGTCAATAAATTCATGCTATTCGTAAAGGAATGCTTTAACCAGCCTTTAAAGGTATTCACGAAAATAACTTTATGTCCAGCAAACTTCCTGTATAAAACCACTTCATGACCATTGTCATCAGGTCAAGTTTTATTTGATTTATGAATATTTATTCAAATACAACGACTTAATCAAATGTCGTATTTCATCGTAAATCAATATCATTTGGTTTATGAATACTCTGAATACATTGTTTTCATCATAGCACGTTTCAATTGATTTATCGACACTTATAGAATAAGATCTCATCTTTCATCTGAACACGTTTCATTTGATTTATAAACAACTAAAAATCAACATCTGTCCAGGTACTGACACTCGCACTTTCTGTACATTGTGTGGAAACGAGGGACTCAACATGGCCACAGCGAGAAATATGAACACAAAAAAACTTAGAGCACATGCTCTGTTATAATGCTTTTATTAACGGCAACTGGAAGCAAATATGTTGTATCAGTAAATTTTGGTCGTTTTTGGATGGATATATATCGAAATGATAATAATACTACTTATAAAAGTCAATTCCATGGACAACTAAAATTTCATTTTAAAAAAAAGTTCAGGGGCATAAAACGGCCGTTTCAAAACAGATATTTTCAATAAGTAATTAAATCACTGAAAAACAGTGAAAATGAAATATACCTTCTAGATGTTATGACACGTATTATGTTTTAACCTTTGATTCCAGTTGGAGATTTCAACGTCTATCGAAGTCAATTATAATTATATTAGGTATTCTTGACAACGGTCAATACCTGATTTCGTGACTCCTTAGCCGTTGATGGTTGCCTTGATGCACTACAATCGGATCGGAAAATAATAGATCCAATGAAAGAGGTACCAGCGGTATCTGTAGGCGACCACACCTGCTACACAGACGACCAGGAGAGAGCCAAAGAGGATTGGCAGGAATATCACGTACCATGGCAGAGCTGTACACGACTTAATGGTTGGGTTGTAGTCTTTTAGCATCAGCTTTTCGGTGTTAGGTGACATGCATGCATATCGGTAAGGAAATGTCGTGAAGATTACACTCTTGTTGGCCATTGCCTCTCTGATCCAGTTTCGGAACCACATAAGCTCGCATTTGCAGACAAAAGGGTTATCAGAGAGATTGATTTCCTTCACGTTGAGGCGAAACTCAAAAGGAAATGATTCTTCTGTGATCGTGTTGATGTTGCAACCGTCAAGAACGAGTTTTTTCACACTTGTCACGTTTATAAAGACTTCTTTGCGCCAGTCTGAAATGTAATTGCCAGTAAGGACGATAGTTTCTAAGTGAGTCAATTCTGAAAAAAGCTCTGTTGGCAAAACGGTTATTTGAGATCCAACCGTTTTGTCAGACTTTTTTCAGACTTGTCACGTTCATAAAGTCTTTTCGCCAGCCTGAAATGTAGTTGCTAGTAAGGACGATAGTTTCTAAGTGAGTCAATTCTGAAAAAAGCTCTCTTGGCAAACCGGTTATTTTAGAACATTTTAACATCTTGATGTTCTTCAAGGGAAGTAGAAGTTGGCGAAAAACAGCAACATTGATGTCAAGATTGGTGTTCATCATGTTCAGGGACACCAGATTAGGAGTGTTCTGGAAAAGCACCACTGGATCAACAAGCTTGAGAGACAAACTTAGAACATCTGTGAACACAAGCTTTCTAAGGCTGCTGGAATTGAAGGCATAAGGTTCAATCTTTCGAACAGGAAGACCCTTAATGTACAATTTGTTCAGTTTTTATAATCTTGCAAATCCGTTGTTGGGTAAAATGTTTATTCTGTTCTCAGACAGAGTCAGTTTAAGAAAAACTTTCAAGCATTCCAAATTCAGAATGTCTAAAACTCGGACAGTGTTGTGGCTGATGTCGAGGCTCTTTAATCGTGGCATTAAGATAGTTTTGTTACAAATGTGAGGGAATTCATTGAAACTGTTTTGTGATATTTTCAATTCGGTAAGGTTAAAGATGACACTCTCCATAGTGATTCTAGATAATCCATTTCCTGATAGATCAAGATTATACAGCGACCACAGGTGGCTCAGTTAACTGGAGTTGATGTGTCTCAAAGAGCCGAAACTTAACTTCAAGTGCACCAAATGAGGAAATTTAAGGAATATTTTAGAATCTAAAATTGTTTAATCTGAAGTTGTGGGTTTAAAGTTGAAATTTTTACGGTTTTTCTTTAAACTAGACACCAGAGTTAAAAACATTTCCTGTGAAATCTCTTTTTGGAACCATATGAATCGTGTCAGGTGTTTCATGTCATGGAAGGCGTCTGGTGAGATGGCCTGAATGTTTCTACCATTAAGAAAGAGAGAGGACACGTATGTGTGTTGAAAGTTTAGTTTATCCAGTCTGCAATAGGTGAGACCTTTAGTACATATAGGAGGCATTTAGGAAGTGGTCATATGTTGCAAATCGACTTTGCAATAAAAAATTATTGATAAATTCTACTATTCACTAAACACTGTAGGAGGATTTCTCTCAGGAAATGAATGTTTACATAAACTGTTACTGTAGTTGAATATTTTGAAAGTGTAGAGCCTATCTACAGATAAGTTATTGAATTTGTTTAACAGGAAAGCAATAATCAAGGTATAAATTCCTCTTGGAGCTCTAGGAAAGTGAACCACTAGGGCACGCATTCCTATATCGAATACTGAGTAAAAATTTACTTTTTGTCACCAATATATCAGCACATTGATAATGCCATAGCTAAGGTTTGGACTAAAAAACTTACCAGTGTTAGAGAAAAGCATCCAAACATTGGGTAGTCTCCTTAAAATTGATCAATAAAGGTTTGCATGTCCTTGTAACCAACAAAACCGAACATTTCATATTACAAGGGAGAGAAGCAGGACGTAAGTTTGGTTCGAGGAGTAAGACATTTTACACATTGCATAAGATTTCAATAGTCATTTAAAGGTGTTTCAGTTTCAAGTAAAGGGAGGTAGCATTTCCTTTCCTTGGTTGAATAAATAATCGCAATCTTGTATAGCTGAGACGAAAGCAAACATGAACACGAATTGAATTGACAAAGACAGTAATTCTACTTGTGTTTCAGTTTCCAAACTAAGGAGGGTTGAAATTTCCTCTGTATTGTTGTTTTTCAAAATCATCCTGTATGAAACTTTCGCCAGTGGTTCATTATCAAGTCCTGAGAAATTATGAAATATTCATTTGAAAACGTTCGACATTAATTTAGATCATAGTGTTGCCTTCTTATGGAAAAATAACTTGATATCTTAAACAAGGTAAATCAAACTTTGATAAATTGTGTTAATTGAATCGAAAAGTTTGGTTGGTGACTTAACATTATCAACAAATTTATTGACAGTATGTGGTGAAAAAGTACATTGTAATATCTTGGATTTGATCTAAAACTGGTCAATGAACATTTGTTAATAAATCATTCAAACGTAATGTGAAACATTTATCCATGGCCCCAAGAAGTGAGGACAGGTTGATGGTGTTCGATCGGTTATCGAGCCACTATTCACATCAATGGAATTATTGAAAGTGAGCAGAAGAGAATCAGGAAATGAACAAAAATATATTGGTGGGACAAGTAGAGTAGATGATATGTTTGATTGGTTAATGAACATTATTCAAATAGATTTGAACTGCATATAATTAGGAGGTTCGATTTTCTTAGAAAAATAGTAATCATCATAAATTTGCCATTTGGGAATGAACATGTGAAGTGTTTTAATTCATGTCAAATCATAATAGGTTCGTATGAAATCATTCAAGAATTTGCTTCTTGGAGGTATAAACTTAAAAACCGATGTGCAAACTGTGTGAATCCGCGTTGAAGTCAATTCTTATAAATAAATATATACATACTAGTTGTTTTTAAAACATTTTATTTCTCAAAATATACATATTTGCATCTAATAGAGCTGCACTATATACGCAAATGAATTCAACGCTCAATAGCATGAAAGAGATAAAATGTCAATCAAAACGTCATCGAATCCTTAGCCCCGCCTACAAAACGTTCATCAGCCAATGAAAATCTACAACGCACGTGGCCATGAACTTATTGGACGTCCGTCACACGTGGCCTTGACATTGCTAATTCTCACAGTTGTAAACACAAATCGCGAACGTAGAACTCGGAGAGGAAACCAGCCGAATTTACCCTCGTAGATGCCATATACTGGTGGTGTTATGATCTCGATCTAACGGAATCTGATTAAACAGCACACAGTTCTTAAACTTGTTGAGAAGCCAAGCTTAACTCTGTTCATGAACATAACGACATTACTTTTCCAACCTCCCTGCAACGGCCGCAAGAGCATTGAACAATGACATTTGCCTTCTGTGTGGTGGAACACGATCGGTTGTAATTTCTGATAGAGCTCTCTTGTTTATTATGAAAAGGACTACCTTTAGAACCACTATAAGTTGTATACATCCCCATAGGATACGTTGTTCTATCCCTAATTGTAACACCCCTAATTCACGAAGTTCTTCTCTATTTTTTTCAACCAGTTTATATTCTCCATCTTTATATTGAATAATGTATTTACAGTTTTCTTTCCCTATATCATTAAAAAGATTTGTGCTGACTTTTGTACAACTTCATGTGTAGGTCCGCCAGAATCTGTCATCTTTATTATTAATTGTTTATTCTCTTAAGTTCATTTATTCAACCCAAGAAATGCAATGTTAGAGTCATGTAACCCATATTTATTAGTTGGTTTTCTGTGTCTAATATTGAGATTGTCAAGTTAGGTATTTGCCCGAGCTTAAGTCTTTTGTACTGAAGATTAGTAAATGAAACATATTTTCCGCTGTTTAAAATTTCATTTCCCACCGGAATAATTCTCAATATGGACGAAGGTTTTTCTCCGAAAATATTATCGCTAGTGCTTATACAGTCTAAATGAACGCAAAGTTCTGTGTATGGTGCCAATTTAGGTAAAGAGTTTGCACGATGAATGCCAGTAATATCTATCGAAGAATCAAACCCAAAAGTTTTAGCTAATGGGGTTGGTAATGTAATTTCCACAGTTCCAATCTTTTCTATTGTTAGTTTTCCATTAGCCGTATTAATCGACACTTTACAACCGTGCTCTTTAAAGTAATCGTTTAGCATACAAACATTATAATAACCATCCGGAATAGTCATAGTTGTTTCTCCCTTTGTAAACTCATTATTTTCTTCACTTATGTTATACCAATTAGGATAGTATAAAATTTCGCATAATCCTACTCGCATCTCTCCATTAGCATTATCTATAGCTCTTGTAAGTTCGAACGTTTGCCCATTCTCAAAATTGGGGATAGTTAAATACATTTCTGGCCTCGAAGAGGACATTTTATTATTTAAAAGTTTAATCCTTAAATAATAAAAATGGCAGCCTACAAGTATAACGATAAGGCAAGTTATAAAGCTGGCGGCGTATACGATTCCTAAAGGTGGTATAATAATTCAACGTAGTTATAAGTTTCTTTCTCAGCATCGTCATTATAAACCCGAATTTACCATAACTAAAAAAGACATAAACCTAATAAAACAATCTATATGGGTAGATGCTAAGAGTTCTGATTTCGAGGTAAAATTTCTCGATATATTAGACACAAAACCCAAAGACAAACCCCCCAAAAAAAATAAAAATATATAAATATTATGTTACTATTTCTAACGAAGGTGAAATAGAAAAATGGAATAATAACCCCATGCAATTTTGGCAAAACCAACTTCATTTTGCTGTGTGGTTCGCTACTACAGGGTGTGGGGTATCCTATAAAGATCATCTATCTTCGAAAAGAGGGTTAACGAAGGCAATATTTTTATTTCACGTATATTATCAAGTTAGGCGTATTTCAAGCGTGATGGAGGTACCCTTACCTCAAGATAAAGCATGGGAAGCCAATAATAACCCGTACAATGTCAGAGTCTACGAACGTATCTGTAGTGAATTTAACGTCTCAACGACTACTGATTGGCGTACGCGTGGAAAGAATAATGGAATGGGGTACATATTTGTACACAGCGAAGGTTTTGATAATGATCCTAATCATACCTCGTATGTAAAAGATGATTACTCACCTTCTAAATGGTCCTTTTCACCGCAACCAAAACCTAAATTAAAATTTGATATAAGGGATGTGTATGCCATGAAGTACGGAGGATTAAGTAAGCATATTAAACGCGAATACGTGTATCCCGATAAACAACAAGTCGCAAAATTTCACCAAATTTACGAGCATTGGTAATCCTTTGTTTTGGATACATCAAATGGGTTCACTAAACCAGGTGTTCGAAGATTGAACGATTCTATTAGAACGTATGTCTGGGCTTTACTATGTGCTCAAGCGGAAACTAGAACATATATCATGGCTGATGGAACCAAATTCGATGCCGAGAAACAGTTCATTGCCAATGTAGAAGACGCCATTGCTAGCCCAGTAGATATCCCCAATTCTATAAAAAGATATCAAGACGTATTACAATATGCCAGTTCTAAGGTAGATTATGTTATCGGCTATGACTTATATATGGTCCCCAGTGATATGAAACTTAAGGTAGGCCAAGCGAAAGGTTATAATAATAAAATTATGATTGCGAGTGCTGGTAGAAGTTTGGGTAAGAATGTTGAAATCAATCAGCCACCCATTATAGACCTTAATCAACAGCGTGCTATTGCAAAGCCAAGTAACTCAAACCTTCATCAACAGCGTGCCAGTAACTCAGACCTTCATCAACAGCATGTTTATACTAAAACTTTAATTATACTCAGTGGGATAGCAGTTGGATTAGTCATTATTTGGCGATTCTAGTTTTTATGAATACAATTATTATACCTCCGATACCTACCATTATTGCCCATATATTTTGACTTAACCAAGTCGCCGTTTTAGACAAGAAGGTTAAAAGCCACGATAAAATACTTCCTATTATTCCTGGTAAAGCCGCTGCAGCCTTCCCTGCTAATTTAGATAATGCTTTACCTATATATTGCAACCACTCCTTAATTTTGTTGGGTTTCTTATTATTATTAGGGGGCACCGGCCCACCTCCTCCTGTTACAGAGAGAACCAATGTTGAAATTATAAACCCTATCGCCGTTATAATAGAGGCTATTGTTATGCCCTGTTCTCGGAATAATGTCTTAATACGCTCGCCTAACGATTCATCTTCGTCTAAGAGTTGTCTAATAGTCTGTTTTATACGTTGAATTTGTGAACGTAGGGCTCGTTTATTTATTGATACAGCATCTAACCTAGCTGACCTTTCGAGTTCCCAATCCCTTATTCTGCCTTCAACGAGTTCTGTTTGTCTTTGGCCTTCCACTTGAGTTAATTTAATTTTTTCATGTTCTAGTTTTCTAACCAGGTGCGTTAGTCTAGATAAGTTATTAATTAGTTCCCCTCTTTGAGTTTTCATAGCTCGATCGAGTCCCCTCAACTCTCTTATACTAAGTTCTAATCCCTCAGTATTTAAAGGTGGGTCATGTATAGTTTGCATGGCGTTGTCTATTGCATTAATAGCTTCATTAGTGGCTTGTATTGGTTGTTCGCCGAAGGAATTTTCTACTTCATCCACCTGTGCCACTTGGTTATCAAGTTCTATTGGAGTCCTTTCGGGAAGTTTTTGCCTAATCTTTTAATCCACAAACCCCAATTCTTCACGAATAACCTTTACCACTAGTTTTTGGCGTAAACTTTCTAGAGGCTTTACCTTACCTTTATTCTCACCTCTTTGGTAATATAAGTCCACTTCAGGATGACTTCTAAGTTTAAGCTTTCCTTCTTTATCTACCATAAACTTTTTATAATCTATACCACCACTAAGTTCACCGACATCATTATAAAAATCATCCACAGATGGGTTAACCAATCTTGTTCTTTGATCTCCTAGTTCATCTCGTAAACTAGTCACATTAGGCGATAATCCCTGTCTTGGGATTGAACTTTCAGAAGAAATGCTTTCATCCATTTCATCAAAATTACCTAAGTTGTCCATTTCATAAGATTCATCTCTGTCATCTCTGACATCAAAATGACCGAAGTTGTCCATTTTATAAATATATGTTTTTCCCTTTAAACATAAAAATATGTATTAATAAAATGTCTAACTACAGTCAGAAACTCAATCCATCGGGTAATTTTAGAGAGGCTTTTGGTATAAAAGGAGAAAGGTCCAGTGTTCGGGTAAGTAACAATCTGAGTACTATTGATCAAAACGAACAACTATTAGTTCGCTTTCCTAATCTTGGAAGTCATGGTGTCATAGTCCCGGGTACGGTCAGATTTGCTTTTGATTTAGTCCTAACATCGGATGGTGATAAAGATGAGAACAGTAGCATTGTACAGAATATTGGTCGTTCCATTGTGACGAAAACAACCGTTAAGATAAGTAGTAATGAAGTATTGTCTATAGATGATAGCGATATATATTACACTTACGTAGATCTTTGGAGAACTACACAAGAAAGAGGCAGTTTACATTACCAAGGTATTGACACAACTGTAAATCGAAATGTCACCAGGTTAAGAATGGGATCTGGTCTTGGTGATGCTTCCATTGTAGAAGACAAAACCATAGCCGATAACCTAGGAAATCGTTTTTATATTCCTCTAGATTTTGAATTGTTAGAGACTCACATGCCTTTCTATCAAGCTGCATTGGGAGATAGATTAGAATATGAGCTGACATTTAATGAGTATGTAAAGGCTAAAATGATGATTTTTTCATTTTTTATACAAAGATGGTAATTAAGTTCATTTATAAGCATAATTTCTTTTGATCATCATCTTACAGTCATATTGATTTCCAATATCATATTTATCTAACTAAATTCAGTAATCAAAACAAGAGCACATGGTCAATGTTTACAAACAATAGGTCAGCTGACCTGATTTACTTGTCATCACCCCTGGTGGTAGTTTTTAAGCCATGCTGCCTTGCACACCTCAGTGACACTCCATGTTGGAAGGACATGTTGTCCATGTGGTTACACAATGTGTAAGTACAATATTTGGCTATGTCTTACCATATCTAGTTCTATAATGGTTTATTGCTCTAAAGATTAGCTTTTGTCAATACATTTGTGTATTTTGTTGGAAATATGTAGTTTGAAGGGAAAGTAATTTTTCCTTTTTATTTTTGTTACTTCATTGTTTTCATTCATATGAGCCTAAATGAAATTTATCTGTTAACAAATGTTTGTAAATGGATAAGTTAATGCTGGCAGAAAACCATAAATGTTTCCTTTACATTAGAGTAAAAATTAGGAAAATATATAGAAGACTTCTCTCTAACTAAATTGTATGGTTTTCTTGGTATCCATCACTGAGGTTCTTTTGTTTGTTTTATTATAGTTTTTGAACCTCGCCACATCATTACGCATGAAAGATTCAACGCCATGCATGCTGTTCAACTCGAAATATGAACACTGTAAAAGCCAAAGTGAAATTGAATAAAAGTTCTGTGGCGCGAGTATCAATCTTTGTGTTCTTGCTGCTACAAAGTTCAAAAAACATTTGAAGGTGAAGATGGACAGGATACAGTTATGCCATAGCAGAAATGAAGTGTCGACTTAAGTAAAGCCAGGACTAACGTGACAAGTGAGAAACTGTGGATTGCAGCTTGTGGTGACCGGTGACTTCATGAAGTTCTTGTGAATTTGTGTTTCATGTCAAATTTTGTAGGACATATTAAGTATTCATGTGAATATGTCTGATAAAAGTGGTATTAGTGAATTTGATTCTAGGACTTATGATGAACTAAGTATTAGACAAGTATATAATGAGGTCCTAGACAATGAAGACACAGAGTTCAGCCAACGTCCCACTCGTCAAAGGACTTTAACTGAGAGAGGAAGGGCGGAACGTTTAAGTAGTTTGAGACGGGATGCTACTACTGCATTATCTGCTGTGACAAAGTGTAAAAATGAACTCAGTAGACTGTTGCATGAATCTAGTACAGACAATTTGCACTTAATTAAGACATGTTTTAGTAGATATCATGATTTGTGTTTCAGCTATGAGAAATCTGTTGAATCATACACTAGGGAGATGGAGTCCGCAGAAGAGATGCATGTCTACACAGTCCAGGCTCAAGAACGTTTACAGTCAATGAAGGAGTTTAGAATACAGGTGTTGGAATTCATCAGGAGACAAGAGTGTGAGTTATTAGATGAAATAGAACATGATTCAGTATCCAAAAGAGGCTCGGAGCACAGCCGTAGATCAAGAGACAGAAAGTCTTCTGTATCAAATGTAAGTTCTCAAAAATCTGCTCGAACGTTTGAGAAAGCTAAACTTGCAGAATTACTTGCAGAACGTTCCATGATGGGTGCTGCACAGAAGGTCAAGGAGTTACAGCTGGACATAGAAATAGCCAAGGTACAGGCGCGTGAGAGGGTGTTTGCAGCTGCTGAGGATAAATGTATTGAAGAAACAACGGTGAAAGGTGTATCCAAGGCAAGTGAACAGATGAACAGCCTGACCCTGCAAGACATGGATTCCCGTAAGCATACACTTCCGCAACGTACTGCTACCTTTAAGTCAGACCCACATCATGGTGATTATGTAAGACATCCTTTTGCATCTAGTAACTACCCCAGACAGTTCCCTACCAGTACACCAGAACAAGAAACTATGAACCAGGGAGAAAGTGCAAGTAATATTTTGGTTGAAGTTCACAAGCAGATGACTAGAGCAATGTTGTTGCCACAGCCAGAAGTTCCTAAATTCAATGGGGATCACATGGAATTTGGAACATTCATCATGTCTTTTGATACTCGCATTGTACCGCACACAAGTACTGATGCTGATAGACTATATTATCTCGATCAACAGCTGGAGGGTGAGGCTAAAGATCTGATCTCGGGATGTCTGTATATTGAGTCCACAGAGGGTTACAAGACTGCACGTCGGCTATTGCAAAAAGAATACGGTGACCCATATTGTGTCTCCAGAGCCTATTTGAAGAAAGTACTCTCATGGCCAATGATAAAGAATGATGATAACATTGGACTTAAACAGTTATCCGTCTTGCTGTTTAAATGTTACCATATCATGCATAGCATTTCCCATATGTCTGTGTTGAATCATGCTCCAAATTTACAGGCTATTGTACAGAAGTTGCCTTTCACTTTGCAAAACAAATGGAGGGATAGGGTTACGAAACTTAGAATGGATGGATGTCAAGCTGTTGATTTCAAAGCATTGGTAGATTTTGTTGATTTTGCAGCCAAGTCAGCCAATGAACCCATCTTTGGTAAGGATGCTTTAACAGCCGGTCACGATTCATTGCGACGTCGAAGAGAGGATTATAAAAAGGGAAATCAGTCTTCTCGAAAACAAGAATTCAGCAGTTTTGCAGCCAAGGTGAATGGAAACGAACAAAAAAGTGGTAAGCCTCTTACAGATAAGGAGAAACAATCTCTGCCACCCTGGTTGTGTTTTTTCTGTAATAAACAGCATGATATTGATGATTGCCAATCTTTTAGACAGAAGTCGCTAGCTGAAAGACGAGCTTTCCTTCGTGACAACAACAGGTGTTTCAGCTGCTATGCTACCAACCACATTTCGAAGGGATGCTTGAAACGTCGTACTTGCAAAGTTTGCGAAATGCGCCACCCCACAGCCCTGCATGATTACAACTTCAAACCTGGGAATACTACACTGATGAATCGTAAGGTCTTCTCTGGTTCAGGTAGTCATGGTACAAGTAAGGAAACAGTCTGCAACATCACAGGAACAGGAGTCATCGAAACAGTTCTACAGCCTATCATTCCTGTCAAGGTAAAGCAGAAAGGTCAAGACAAAGTAATCATGACGTATGCCTTTCTAGATAATGGAAGCACTGGATGCTTTATTACCAATAACTTGAAACAGAAGCTACATGCTCAAGCCATAAAGACTACACTAAAGCTAACAACAATGAATGGAACTGACATGATAGACACAGATGTGGTAAATGATCTCATTGTTACTGACCTGTCTGATGACAACGCAACTGCTCTCCCCAAAACCTTCTGTAGAGAAGAGATGCCTGTAGACCATAGTCATATCCCCCAGCGTCATCTGCTGAAGAACTGGCCTCATTTCCAGGGTACAGCTGACATGTTACATCCATATCTGCATAATATGGAAATTGGACTTCTGATCGGAATCAACTGTTCTTCTGCTCACCAACCACTTGAAGTACTGTCAGACGACACGTCAGATTTAATCGCTGTTCGCTATCGACATGGATGGACTATAAACGGCCCAGTGCAGATGAAGCACAACAAAGAAGACAATACAGTGACATGCAACAGAATTCTGATACGTCCTGTCACTAAAGCTAATGAGTGCATGTCTAAAGCAGTTCTCAAGATGTTTGAAAGAGATTTTAGTGAGCATGATGAAGGGAAAACTCCTGGTGAAAAAGGATACTCAGTTGAGGATGAAAGGTTTATGGAGATTGTTAAATCCCAACATTGTTTCATTGATGGGCATTTTGAAGTTCCACTCCCGTTCAAAAAGTTAGATCAAACCATGCCATACAATCGAGAGCTTGCTGTCAAGAGAGCTTGGAGCCAAAAGAAAAAGATGTTACGTGATGAAAAGTACTACCGAGATTACGTAGCATTTATAGATGCTCTACTCAAGAAAGGATATGCACGCAAGATCTCTCCTGCTGAGCTGAATGCAAAACCTGGACGCATATGGTACCTACCTCATCATGGCATTTACCATCCAAAGAAACCAAACAAAATCAGGGTGGTCTTTGACTGCAGCGCAAGATGTAAAGGTCTCTGTCTAAACGACGTCCTGCTTCAAGGTCCCGACCTCACAAACACCTTGCTGGGTGTTCTTCTTCGTTTCCGAACAGATAGAACAGCGTTCATGGGAGACATAGAGGCTATGTTCCACCAGGTTAGAGTTCCCACAGAGCACCAGGACTTCTTACGATTTGTATGGTGGCCAAATGGAAATCTCGACACAGAACTCGAAGAATACTGTATGAATGTCCAGGTCTTTGGAAGCGTGTCATCACCATCTATTGCCAACTTTGCTCTAAAAGCAACTGCGGAGAAAGGTGAAGAGAAATTTGAGGAAAGTGTGACAGAGACTCTTAGAAGAAATTTCTATGTAGACGACTGTTTAAAGTCTGTAGACACTGAAGATGATGCAATCAAACTCATAAAAAATTTACAGTCGGCAAGCCAGGAAGGAGGATTCAAACTGGCAAAGTTTGTCAGCAACAGTAAAAAGGTGGTGTCTTCTATTTCTCCGGAAGATAGATCAAAGGATATGCAAGCGATAGATATAGATTATGATACATTGCCTGTAGAACGAGCACTTGGTCTTCAGTGGCATACTGAATCTGACACATTTCAATACGCAATTGCACTTCCAGACAATCCCCTGACAAGAAGAGGTATATTGTCGACAATGTCATCACTGTACGACCCTCTTGGGCTCGTATCACCTGTGCTCTTACCAGCTAGGAAGATATTACAGGATTTGTGTAAAGACAAAACACTTGACTGGGATGATGTAGTCAATGACGAATATCAGCAAAAGTGGAAACAGTGGCTTGAAAACCTTCAATCACTCAGCTTGTTGAAGATAGATCGTTGTATGAAGCCAAAGGTTTTTGGAAACATTGTCTCAAAGCAGCTGTACATATTTTCAGATGCTAGTACAAGCGGATATGGGTGTTCAGCATACGTTAGATTGTCTGATGACTGCAACAATATTCACACAGTGCTTCTCATGGGCAAGTCACGTCTCGCACCCCTGAAAACCCAGAGCATTCCTTGACTTGAGCTTACAGCAGCTACTGTGGCTGTTAGGATTGGTCGACAGCTTCTATGTGAATTGAACATTGACACTGAAAATATCACCTATTTCACAGACTCCACTACAGTCCTTCACTACATAAAGAGTGAGCATAGAAGATTTCCAGTCTTTGTAACCAACAGGGTTAAGCTGATACGAGACTTCTCAAATCCTCAGCAATGGTTTTATGTGGACTCGAACAGCAATCCAGCAGATATTGCCTCAAGAGGATGCAGTTGTAAAAGCCTATTGCAGTCGTCAATGTGGTTTGAGGGTCCACAGTTCCTTAGGCTACCCCATTCACAATGGCCGTCCCAGCCTGCAAACATTTCATATGATAATGATCAAACTGAGGCCGAGGAGAATGTTGCTGTCATAAGCGTCAAACAGTCACAAACATTTTCAAGCGGTAGTGGTATGACAAAATTGATAAACTACTACTCATCATGGTATCGTTTGAAGCGAGCTGTTGCAATTTACAAAAGATTGTTCAAAATATTGTATCATAGAAGAATGAAAAATGTTTTCAAATTACTACAAATTGATCAGAAGTTCACTGTTGAGGAGCTGAAGGATGCTGAAATGGCTATTGTCAAATTTGTACAATCAGAACATTACAGGTCAGAGATAAGCGCTTTGGAGAAATCGAAATCTGTGACAAGAAAAAGTGGAATTCACAGATTGAATCCAGTTCTCCATGATGGACTCCTTCGCGTTGGAGGTAGACTATCAAGAGCAAGTATGTCAGAAGAGATGAAGCACCCTCTCGTGATTCCAGGTTCTAATCATGTTGGTGTCCTAATCATTAGAGAGATCCATGAGAAATCTGGTCATATTGGAAGAACACATGTACTGTCTGCCTTGAGAGAGCGCTACTGGATAACAAAGGCAAATAGTGTGGTCCGCAGCGTCATCAACAAGTGTACAATATGTCGAAGGTACAAGAGGCAGACAAGTAATCAACTCATGTCAGATTTGCCAGAGAAAAGAGTAAATCCAGCTCCTCCATTTCTATATTGCGGAGTTGATTTCTTCGGCCCACACATAGTGAAAGAAGGAAGAAAATGCATTAAACGTTATGGAGCTCTCTTTACATGTTTCACCAGTAGAGCTATCCATATCGAAACAGCCAATTCCTTAAGCACCGATTCCTTCATACAGGCCTTGCGTCGATTCATTGCTAGAAGAGGACCGGTGAAGGAAATCCACTGCGATAACGGTACAAACTTTGTTGGGGCAGCTAAAGAACTTGGACAATCCATAAGAGAAATGGATCAATTTAAAGTACACGAGTACTTGTTGAAACATGACAAATCATGGAAATTCAACCCACCATCTGCGAGTCACATGGGTGGTGTATGGGAACGGCTTATCCGTTCAGTGCGTGCTGTTCTTAATCCCCTACTGCGAGAGTTTGGAGAGCGTTTAGATGACGAGTCCTACAGAACACTGTTGACTGAAGTAGAAGCTATTGTAAATTCTCGTCCCTTGACAACCTTGTCTGATGACCCTCTCGATCTCCAACCCTTGACACCTAACCATCTCCTCATGATGAAAACACAAGTCTTCATTTCTCCACCTGGAGAATTCCAGAAAAATGATGTATACATGCGTCAACGTTGGAGACGTGTGCAACATTTGGCAAATATTTTCTGGACACGATGGAAGAACGAGTACCTCCTTGCATTACAAAAACGTCAAAAGTGGAATGTTCCTAAACGTAACTTTAAAGTTGGTGACATTGTGCTAATGAAAGACGATTCTTTACCACGAACCTACTGGTCTATGGGACGCGTCATAGAAACGGAGCCTGATCAGCAAGGTTACATCCGAACTGTGACAATAAAGACACAAGGATCTACCTTACGCAGACCTATCCACAAGCTTGTCTTGTTATTAGAAAGTAACCTGTAGAATTTGCAGGTTTTCTGTTTGAATATCAAGTTCATTGATGTATAGAATGAAGCCTTTATTTTTGTGTGTTAAACATGCTAAGTATGTTTAAGAGGCCGAGTATGTAAAGGCTAAAATGATTATTTTTTCATTTTTTATACAAAGATGGTAATTAAGTTCATTTATAAGCATAATTTCTTTTGATCATCATCTTACAGTCATATTGATTTCCAATATCATATTTATCTAACTAAATTCAGTAATCAAAACAAGAGCACATGGTCAATGTTTACAAACAATAGGTCAGCTGACCTGATTTACTTGTCATCACCCCTGGTGGTAGTTTTTAAGCCATGCTGCCTTGCACACCTCAGTGACACTCCATGTTGGAAGAACATGTTGTCCATGTGGTTACACAATGTGTAAGTACAATATTTGGCTATGTCTTACCATATCTAGTTCTATATTGGTTTATTGCTCTAAAGATTAGCTTTTGTCAATACATTTGTGTATTTTGTTGGAAATATGTAGTTTGAAGGGAAAGTAATTTTTCCTTTTTATTTTTGTTACTTCATTGTTTTCATTCATATGAGCCTAAATGAAATTTATCTGTTAACAAATGTTTGTAAATGGATAAGTTAATGCTGGCAGAAAACCATAAATGTTTCCTTTACATTAGAGTAAAAATTAGGAAAATATATAGAAGACTTCTCTCTAACTAAATTGTATGGTTTTCTTGGTATCCATCACTGAGGTTCTTTTGTTTGTTTTATTATAGTTTTTGAACCTCGCCACACCATTACGCATGAAAGATTCAACGCCATGCATGCTGTTCAACTCGAAATATGAACACTGTAAAAGCCAAAGTGAAATTGAATAAAAGTTCTGTGGCGCGAGTATCAATCTTTGTGTTCTTGCTGCTACAGAGTATAAGAATGTAATTATAGGGGAGGCCAACACGAAGTATGAAATTAAGAATATTGCTTTGGAATTTGATAAAGTCAAGGAGTCAGAGTTAGCCAGTGAAATCCATTCGATGTATAATAGTTCCATACCAATACACTATGATCGTATACTTCGGCATCGTATGATACCTTTGAATAAAAGTGATACGGTGTGGAATATTAATATCAATGTACCGGCCAAGTCTATGAAAGGAGTTTTGATGTTATTTAAAGAGCCCACCTCAGGGTTTGATAGAATAACTGAATCCTTTTACAATCCTAAAATTAATAACGTGCAAATGACCATTGAAGGAATACCAAACCAGTTGTACAGTCAAGATATGTGTAAATATAACTTATGGGATGAAATTAAGAAGCTTCCCAGCATAAAACGTAATCCATTAATGAATATGGTGATGAAAGATCTTTGTCTTACGGATATGACTATTGGTAAGTTCTAAACCGACAAGCATGCTCTATGGCTTGATCTTAGGACAATCGATGACGATGAATTACACGGTTCTGGTAGGCGAATTTAGAATGGTAGTGAAGGAATGACGATAGCAATAACTAAAAAAGCAGAAACAGCTGGACCAATAAATGCTTACGTGTACGTCATTATGGATGCTAAATTGATTATCAATAATGGTAGATTTGAATCAGCTATTTATTAGTTAAAATAATTTTAATCGATTTCAAACGCAATTGTGTTTGAATTTTTTTTAGCAAAATCGAGCAAAAATCAAGCAAAATTTAGCAAAATCGAGCTAATCTAGCACTTTATACCATGATGGTGTGTCAGTGCATAGGATCAGTTTGGAGTATTTCCCGTTGAGCCGTTTTCTAACCTTTTCTATTTCGGATTTACTTTCAATAACATAGTTCTCTCGTAAACAATCATCAAAATTATCTTTATCCTTACACTTAAATAAGCAAATCCAGCGAATTTGCTCTCTGAAATCTGTGAGTATAGAATTATATTTCTGGGAAAGAATCCATACGCTATGTTTAGTATGTCTGCCTGAGAATGCTAGCTTAGATAATTCGGCTTTCTTTCGAGTTAAGTCCCTTTCAGCACTACAGTCATCGACTATGAACAAGGTAGGTTCATTCTTGAATTTCTCGTGAAAATATTTCAAACAATTGTTAAGTCGTTCCCCTGGAAGAATTTTATGTACATTTGTATCATTATTTACTCACAATTTAGACTTATAAGTTTCGTTATCATTAATGGTTGGACAAATAATAATAATGTGTTCAAAATTTTCGTAATAAGGTCTAACATGAATTTAGTTTTTCCGCATCCAGTCTTTTTACAAATGATAGCGCAATGCGGATCTTTAGGTAGTATCTCTGGCTTCGGCATTTCTTTTATAATTAAAACATTAATTCTTAAAGATAAATGTTGGCACTTGTATTATTATTGATATTTTTAGGTTTTGCGGGCATAATGTTATTACTAATATGTCTAGGTTTTGCAGGCATTATTGCTTTAAGCATTTGTCGCATAATATTAAAAATGGAATTAAGCGAAATCATGGGGGAGATGTATCCCCAAGAAATTATTGAGGATAAGAGAAACAAACTAACAAATGCTGTCTTGGGGGTGGGAAATTTGTGGATAAAAAAATTTCTACGGATATAATAAGCGGTATGACCGATGAAGAAATAATAGCAGAATATGAGAAATATGAACGTAGGCTGGGCGCGACTATGGTAAGAACACTAGGGAAATCTTTCCTACATTTATATTCCAAATTTGTTGTGACCTTTATTCTAAGTGGGGAATGTACCTGGCTCCCATTACAATGATGATTACAACTGCTAAGCATGTTGATTTTAAGAATATGAGTTTAAATAATAAAGATGTCGAATCCAGAAATGTTGAATCCAGAGATATCGGAGATAATACAACCCAATCAGGATATTCAACTTAGCGATGGACAAGTCACTAAAAAGGTAGATAAGAAGGTGGTTAAAAAATTAAAACGTGGCACAAAAGCTAATGTTCAACTCATTGATGAGCCTCAACAAGTCACAAAAAATCCTAAAAACATAGAAGCTGGTAAGAAGGGTGCCATGGTTAAAAAATTAAAGCGTGAGACTCGAGTTATAAATCATGGTAATCTAGCACTTCCCATCCTAACAGGAATTTTAAGCATAGGTGCAGTGATTGTCTACACTAAATTAAATAAGCCATCTACTGATAACAGTACTGATAAAAACACCTTTAAGAAAAAGGTATATGATATATATATATGAGTGAACAAAAAAATATCGTAAATACCCTTTACCATGCCGCAATAGTAACTGGACTAGCTGCAGGTTCGGTAAAATTAAGCAAAATGGCATTAAAAACGAGTACACCAAAATTAGATTTCCTTCCCCAAGATATTGGAATGATGACGATTTATATCGGGGGAGCAATGATAATTAAAGATTACCTAGTCAAAAATAAATATATTCCCGCTGATATAACTCCCTGAGTTAATGCCTCTTCAGAGGTTATCACTCCCTGAGTTAATACCTCTTTAAGGATAAATACATTATTTATAAAAATGGCTAGTATTGCAGTAATGGTGGGTGGCGCAATAGTTAACGCTTTGGCCTTCTCCGGAAGTAACTATCTATTTTCAAAAATGGATAAGGGTGAGAGAGAAAGACATGATAAAGCTTTAGAGAAATTATAAACTGCTAAAGTTCAATGGGAGAAACGTAGAACTGAGAGACTCGATTTCGTAAATGAGCAACTAAAAAGACAATATCATTCTATCAAAACTTTTAAAGATGTGGATGAGGCGATGCACGAATATTATATTAGATTTGGTAAGCCCTTACAATCATTAGAACCTCAACCAACTCTGACAGATTTTTATACTCCTTCGAGTAGTCAAATGAAAGGAGAAATAATATTCATTATTTTAGGTATGACTGGACTTATCATATTTGTTTATAAAAGCCTTTAAGGAATTCGTAATATATTATAAATGTGCTCCCATAAGGAAGTAATAATGTTTCAGGCGAGAGAATTTTGTGAGAACTGTTGTCAGTTTATCGGTATTGATCCCGAAACTTGTATTCACAGGAATATAATCGATGGCTACAGATGTCTTTGAATATGAAATACTTAATTTTCACGATCGATATTGGTTAATGATAATAATATCAATATCCCTAATCATAAACAAAGGGATGTCCAAAAGGCATTGCAATGATATAATTTGAGCCTATGCTTGCAATTATTAACCGCAAAAAAATATATTAACATATGTGAGAAGTTAAATCTAATTAAAAGAGGCAAGAATAGACTAGGAGTGATCGGTGTTTGCTTAGTTCATACTTATAAAGAACTTAATGTTGACAAAAGTTACAAGGAAATTGCTAAAATGTTAGGCATAAGAATTCATCATATCAGTAAAGGTTTATCCTTTTATGAGTTATATAAACGCCTCTCACAGTGAGAGGAAATAACAATATTTTACGTGTGCTTCAATATTGCTACTACATTTGACACCTATCTAATTGGAAATCTCATTAGATTTACTGTCAAAATAAAGCGTGTTAAAAGTCCTTTAAAGATTTGAGAACTATAATAAATGGCATCGAGTCGCCGAATTATCGGATATATGTCACGGTTTTTGGTGTTGGCAAAGTCTTTTATAAAGAGAGCATCTGTTTCCACCATTAATCGTATGAAAAATATTACGAATAAATTGAAAAATTATATTGTAACTCAAAATGAACCTATAACTGAACCTATAACTGAACCTATAACTGAACTTGATATCAAATCTAATATCAAACCTGATGTGTTTTATTTATCAAAAACTTTTAGGAAGTATTTACATAGTTGGGTAATGGATCTTGATTGCAAGGATCTATTAATACTATTCAAAAATACGGAAAAGCTTGTGGTAGAAAAATTAACCGAGGAATTACAAAATTTGACTAATATTAAATATCAGTTAGCGATTAAAGTTCAGCTCAGTAAGGAAGATGGGAAAACTGTTAAGCATTCTTATCTTAGAAAAGAACAGATGGTATTAACCGACTCGAGTGATATTCCTACATCTTTATCCAAATGTCAAGAAGTGATACAAGAAAGATTGGAAAAGTTTACGCATCAAGGGTCGGGGTGGGTTGTAAATTGCGTCGAAAAAATGTGGATAGACGTAGCGAAATATAATCCGTTGAAAGGTGGGTCCTATATAGATTTACCCAAATATTATAAGGATAAGAAGGCCATCATTAATGTAAAGAATAAGGATGATAACTGTTTAAGATGGGCTTTGAGATCTGCCTTATTTCCAGCAGATTCACACTCCGTTAGGGCATCATCATATCCTATTAATGATGGGCTTAATTTTGATGGTATAGACACTCCTACTCGAATTTCACAAATTTAAGAGGTAGAAAAATTGAACAATTTGGCTATTAAAATATTCGGGAATAATAAAGAAATTAATGGTTTCATTATTCATAGGATTAGTTCCGCTAATGAAAATATTCCTAGAATTAATGTGTTTCTATTAGAAGAAGAAGAAGACGCAATTGATAAGGTTAGAAACAGGGGAAAATACAAAATTAATAAGGAAAGAGCCAAAATTGATAAGAAAAAATACAAAATTGATAAGGAAGACATTAAATATCATTATATGTGGATAAAGAATTTCAATAGACTTCTATTCGATCAATCTAAACATAAGGAGAAAAAATATTTTTGTGAAAGATGTCTTCACGGGTATTCTAGAGAGGACCTACTGCAACAACATAAAGCTGACTGAGTGTCAGTAAACCTGCTGTTAGAATTGATATGCCTGAGGAGAAGAATAAAATACTCCGTTTTAAAAATTATCAAAACCAGATGCCCGCGCCTTGGGTTATTTACGCAGATTTTGAGAGTATCAATAAAAAAGTTCATAATGTACAGCCCAGTAATAATAAATAAAGTTTTACTCATAAAATGCAGGAACACGAAGCGTGCGGCTTTGGATTTATTGGTGTTAGGTTTGATGGAAAAACGATGGAACTGATAATTTATAGGGGGCCAAATGCAGCGGAGACATTCTTAATACGCCTTCAGGAAGTTGAAGACAATATTAGGAAACAATTAAAAGATATAAAACCTATGACTATGACTAAGGACGAATCGAGTAAATTTAATAAAGCTAGAAATTGTTGGATTTGTGGTGGGTGGTTTAATAATAATAAAGATTGGAGAAAAGTACGCGATCACTGTCATATTACAGGAAACTATCGTGGTGCGGCTCATAGCAAATGCAACTTACAACTTAAAATAAAACCTGAACAGATTAAAATTCCCGTAGTAATTCACAATCTGAAATTTTATGATGCAAACCTTATTATGCAGGCTATTTCTAAGGTTGATGGCAATATAGAATGTATACCTAATAATATAGAAATTTATATATCATTTATTTTAGGTCACCTTCGTTTTATAGATAGTTGTCAGTTTCTTCTAATGTCGTTAGATTCTTTGGTAAAGGCTAATGGTAACTTCCCTATAACTGAACAATATACTCGAGAACTCACGCGGCAATTATTATTTAAAAAAGGAGTATATCCATACTCGTATATGGATAATTGGGATAGGTTTGAAGAAACCGAACTACCACCTATTGAATGTTTCTATAACAATTTAGCCGAAAGCCATATAAGTGATAATGATTATAATCAAGCTAAAAATGTGTGGAATTCATTCGGTTGTAAAAATTTAGGCGATTATCACGATCTGTATCTAAAAACCGATGTATTATTACTGGCTGATATATTCAAAACTTTCAGAAAGACTTGTTTGAAACAATATAAGTTAGATCCCGCACATTATTTTACGGGTCCAGGACTATCCTGGGACGCTTTACTTATGAAAACCGGAGTAAAACTAGAGCTACTAACCGACTATGACATGCACTTGTTTATCGAGAAAGGGCTTAGAGGTGGAATATCCATGGTGCCCAAGAGACATGCCAAGGCTAACAATAAATATGTAGAGGGATATGATTCGAGTAAGCCATCGAGTCACATACTTTATTTAGACGCGAATAACCTTTACGGGTGGGCGATGAGTCAATATTTACCTACGGGTGGGTTTAAGTGGGTAGAATACGAGGATCTCGATATTATGAATATACCTAAAGATTCAGAGAAGGGTTTAATTCTCGAAGTAGATTTAGAATACTCGAAAGAGACCCACATTAATCATAATACCTATCCATTAGCCCCTGAAAGACTTAAGGTGAAACAAGAATGGTTCTGCGATTATCAAAATAAATTATTAAACAGAGAAAAAATACCCGATGTAGAGAAATTAGTGCCCAATTTAATGAATAAAAGTAAATACGTAATTCATTACAGAAATCTCCAATTATATCTTTCATTGGGTATGAAGTTAACTAAAATACACCGAATTCTAGAATTCGATCAGAGCCCTTGGATGGAGCTGTATATTAGAATGAATACAGATTTGAGGACGAAAGCTACTAGTGATTTTGAAAAACATGTTTACAAATTAATGAATAATTCTGTATACGGTAAAACGATGGAAAATGTGAGGAATAGAATAAATGTAAGATTATTCAGGACAAATGATGAAGAAGAAGAACCATTAAGAAAGGCTATTGCTTATTCTGCTTTTAATGAATTTAGAATCTTTGACCACGATTTAGCTGCTGTTCATATGAATAAAACAAAAGAACAAACCAATATACGTTGGTATGAGTATATTAGACTTATCGAAACACTTAATGTATGACTTTTATTATAATGAGATGAAGAAACAATATGGAAATAAATGCGAAGTTTTATATACCGATACGGATTCTTTGTTATTAGAGATACAAACTGATGATGTTTACGAAGACATGAAAGAAAAAATTGACTTGTACGATACTAGTGATTTTGATAAAGCCCACACATTGCACAGTGTAAAAAATAAGAAGGTTTTAGGTAAATTTAAGGACGAATGTTCGAGTGTTCCTATTTCTTAATACGTCGGATTAAGACCGAAGATGTATTGTATTAAAAAATCTGAAACAGAAATAAAGAAAGCTAAAGGAATTAAAAAGTATGTAGTAAAGAATCATACCAACCTTGAGCAGTATAAAGAGGCATTATTCGATAAGAAGACTTTTAAACATGAAATGAATACTTTGAGAAGTGAAGGACATAACATGTACGCAATGCGACTTAAAAAGACATCATTATCTCCATTAGATACGAAAAGATGTATTGCTGATGATGGTGTAAATACATACGCATATGGGTATTTAAAAACATAATCCTTCTTATAATAAGAGATGTCTTCTTCGAAGAAGATAGAAAAGATTTATTATAGTCCCAAGGGGTATTGGAAAGGCCTAGCAGCTGTAGATAAACTCGGTCAATAAGGCAGAAGCGAAGAATTGGTTAATGAAACAAGCCATTTGGCAAATATATTTACCCCCTCCTAAATACGTACCAAGGGAAAAATTTGATATATCCGTACCAAATGAAGTTCATGAAGCGGACCTACTATTTCTACCTCACGACCAAGTAAGAAGAAAGACTTATAAGTATGCGTTAACTGTGGTAGACGTTGCCAGTCGATATAAGGAAGCAGAGGCATTAACTACTAAGAACTCCATAGAAGTAGCTAAAGCTTTAGAGAAAATATATAGAAGAAGTCCTTTGAACTGGCCGAGTATATTTCAAGTAGATCCTGGACGTGAGTTTATGGGAGATGTATCACAACTTTTATCAAAACATAACATTAGAATTAGAAGAGGCGAAAAAGAAGCGCACAGAAGTCAAGCCCTTGTTGAGAGATTTAATAAGACACTATCCGAACGCTTATTCGGATATCAGTATGCTCAGGAATTAAAGAATCCAAAGACAAGGTCTACCGAGTGGGTAACTAGATTGCCCAAGGTTATATCGGCAATAAATAATGAAGAGACTCGTCTTATAAATAAGAAACCTATAAAAGCTATTAAATTGAAATCAGTTGTGGCTGAATCTTCTGCACCTTTATTGAGAGATACAAATCATACCCGATAGAGTTAACGTAAGATATTTATTTCAACCGGGTGAACTCGAGGGTGATCAAAGATTTAGAGCAACGGATCCCATATGGTCTCTTAAAATATATAAAATTAGCCGATATGTTTCTAAAAAAGGTGAACCGACACTTTATTACTTACAAGATGGACCAGGCAGAGGCTTTGTTAAAGAAGAATTATTAATCGTGCCATCGGATACTGTCCACAATAATTAGGGTAAAAAATATTTTGGTCCCCGGTGAGAGATGAGATGTATTTCATACATTAAAAATACGTTTGGCCTATAACCCCCCTTTTTTTACAGTATTTTTTAATGTATTTCATACATTAAAAGATATGTGTGTATAAAATAAACCTTTTTAATGTATTTCATACATTAGCAATACATTGAAAATTTCCCGTGGTCCAGAAACCCCCTTTTACATCTACTAATGATTCATGCATATTAGGTAACACCTCTACAATAAGCAATCAATGAAACTTCCAATGAAAGGGATAGTGTTTCCTATTCGGTCTGCCTAAAGTTACCTTGAGAGTGTCTGAGGCACATATGTCAAACAATTGAAAAAGATTATTGACTGTTCCTGTAAGTTAGAATTTAAAGCTTATCAGGTCATTATACATTTTTCAAGTTCAAGAGTCCTGATTTGATAAAACAAAACTAACAATTTAACTCCGGCCGCATCAACTAGTCAAGATTGGTTTTGGAGACCTGTCCATTTCAGACAAAAACACATGTTAATTGTTACCTTTGCATAAGTTCTACACCTTATGTTGTTAACGGTATTTGTAATTTGTTTTCCCTGAACATGAATAAGACACGGATTTTATGTCACAAGTTATATTGATGTTCAGGCACTATTTTTATTACAGTCTTCTGCTTATGTATTGAGTTTGACCATTCTTGGTCAAATGTTTCAACCGGGTTTTTGATAATGGCTTGTTTCCCCAAAAATTGGTCTACTTCAATAATTATCCCTTTACATGAAAAGGGTAAGCTTGATGATCCGAACAACTATAGAGGCATTTCACTAATGAGTTCTTTGGGCAAAATATTTACAACCATACTAAATAATAGAATAACTAGTTGGGTAAATATGCGAGATTTAATACCAGAAACTCAGGCCGGTTTTCGAAAATGATATTAAACTTCAGACCACATCTTTACATTATTTGCAATAATTCAGAAATGTCTTTCACGACGAAAACACAAATTGTTCGTACCATTTGTCGATTTTAGAAAAGCATTCGATTCTGTCGATCGTCCTAAGATATGGTATTGTTTAATTAGGGCTGGATTTCGTGGGAAAATGTATTATATCTTAAAGTCTATGTATGCTAACATAAAATCATGTGTTCGGTGTGATGGCGATCTTACAGACTATTTTGATTGTCAAGTTGGACTAAGACAGGGATGTATTTAAAGATTGCTAACAATGGAAAACATGGCATTCAAATGTTCCCGGACTTTATTGAAATATTAATGTTGCGTTGAGTTAAGTTTGACCATTGTGAATGCTTTTGAAAACATTAGGTTTGAGACCAATCGGTGAAGGATGTTCAGTCTATATTGGTCAATGACTTTAGAACACACCATCGATCCATTCGCAAGTAGAACGTCAATAAATTCATGCTATTCGTATAGGAAACCAGCCTTTGAAGGTATTCGCGAAAATAACTTTATGTCCAGCAAACTTCCTGTATTAAACCACTTCATGTCCTTTGTCGTCAGATCAAGTTTTATTTCGTTTCTGAACACTTATTAAGTCAAATGTCGTCTTTCATCACAAATCAATATCATTTGATTTATGAATACTCTGAATCAATCTTTTTATCATAGCAAGTTTCAATTGATTAATCTACACTTTTTTAAGATCTCATCTTTCATCTGAACACGTCTCATTTGATTTATCGACACTTACAGAATAAGATCTCATCTTTCATCTGAACACGTTTCATTTGATTTATCAACAACTATGAAATTAACAGATTTCCAGGTACCGACACCCTGCGTTGTGTGGAAACGAAGGTCTCCACATGGCAACAGTGAGAAATATGAACACAAAAACCTTAGAGCACATGCTCTGTTATAATGCTTTTATTAACGGCAAATGGAAGAAAATATGTTGTATCAGTAAATTTGGGTCGTTTTTGGATGGACATATATGGAAATGATGACAATACTACTTATAAAAGTCAATTCCATCAACAACTAAAATTTCATTTTTTAAAATCTAAACGGAATAAAACGGCCGTTTCAAAACAGATATTTTCAATAAGTAATTAAATCACTGAATAACAGTATACTACGAATAGAATATATATAACCCTGTCCGTAGTAACTAAACCCTGTTCATTTAATCTATATCATTAAAATGAAATATACCTTCTAGATGTTATGACACGTATTATGTTTTAACCTTTGATTCCAATTGGAGATTTCAACGTCAATCGAAGTCAGCGCCAGGCTTACAATTATATTAGGTATTCTTGACAACGGTCAATACCTGATTTCGTGACTCCTTAGCCGTTGATGGTTGCCTTGATGCACTACAATCGGATCGGAAAATAAATCATTACTCAAATTCACAAATCTTTGATGTCTAGCATCAAGTGGATCGGTAAATAGTGAGTGTCTATGTAACCAGGTTAAACAAAGACATCACCTTCGATCTGGTAACAACTTCATATTCGATCAATTTGACATCAGTTCCGCCGATATCCGTTTCTAAATCAATACTATGACTTCATACGGAAAATTACTTACAACATACGCACGTTGATATAATATACTTTCAGTATTGTATCATAGAATGATTTAACATGCAGGTAGTGTAGCCTAACAACAGAGCGATTGATCACCATATGTAGGAAATTTGGTTCAAATCAAGCTCGAGTCTACCAAAAGACGTTAGACATGGAAACTGCTGCTTTCTGCTCAGCTTTTTAGAGTTCAATTAGGCAACTACGGGTACAGCTGGTTGTTTTACTAAATACATACAAGATGGCACACAGAAAAATGACATATTAAAGCTAACAACTTGCATATGATTGTCAAATATTTTCAATTTGCACCTATTTTTGACAGATTGCATCCGATATTAAAACCCATTTATTAACTAATTATTTTGATGAATCTAAAAAACTAAATGAATCATATTGATAACTGACTTGTCAAGGTACATCTGCTAGACTTGATACCGGAACGCTGTCCAAATACCTGCCGCGGGCTGAGGAAAGTACTTCCGGCCATGCGCTCTTCGATCTCTTTATATAGAGCTGATAAAACGAACTGACCATAAATCACCTTAGTGTTTGGTGCAACGTGACCCTGGACGGTTAATTTCAGTATGATTTTTTCTCTGATGAATTTTCCAAAGGTAGATAGTGAGGAGTATCGGATCATAGAGCCCTGTGTGACCGAGCATGTAAATCAATTTCTTTCATTATCTTTCTTTCGGTGTAATAAAGTATAATATTATTTTTATTATTGTTGTTTTTACTCAACATGATGTTTTCATGTCGACCAATATGCCCTTCTCCTTATTCCAATGAAGCACTCCAAGACCACAATATTCAAATGATATGTCACAACATTCATGAAATTAGAAAATTAGAAAAAGTAGCATGAACAAATGATTATGGTTGCAATCTTTCAGTCAATGCTTGAGTCACTGAATAGGTTTGTGTGTGACTTATTCCAAAGCTATTGCCAATTGGAATCGATTCAACAAGAGATCGAATTCTTTGCAACAAGAGATATCGATAATGTCTTTGAAAGGCATTGATAAATTTGTAGCATAAAGACGGGAAGTAAACTTCATTGATATATTTCCACTGTACAGTAAATTGTTAGGGCATATTTCGTTATCTATACAAATTTTCTATAAGCTTTATGTAAGATTTTAATCATAAAATTGGTGCCTGCATTTTTTAATGTATTCAAAGAAATTTTAAGATTGTCAACAGTGTCAAGAAAAGACGATGAGAAAAGGAGTTGTAGTAGACATCGCGAATCATTTGATCTCCTTGATACAAATGGTGATAAGCGGAGCCGAACCCTTGGACCTCCTTGAAGTCAGTGATGATAAATCGATCTGTAGCGGACATCGCCAAAACCTGGACCTCCTTGATACAAGTGATGAAGATGAAGCTGTGGTAGACATTGCGAATCCCTGAAACTCCTTGACAAAAGTTATGACTATTGAAGCTGACGTAGACATCGCCAATCCTTTGGCATCCTTGACACAAGTGACAATAGACCGAGCTGTAATCATTGCGAATTCCTAGAACTCCTTGACACAAGTGATGATGAACAGAGTGTAGTAGACATCGCCAAACCGTTTAACTTCTTGTACAAGTGATGATAAATGGAGCTGAAGTAGACATCGGAAAACCCTGTACCTCCTTGACACAAGTGATGATAAACGGAGACGTATGTACTGTAGACATTGTGAATCCTTAGGCCTCCTTAATACAAGTGATGAAAATTGGGCTGTAGTAGAAATCACGAATGCCTGAAACTCCTTGATACCAGTGATAAAAATGGAGCTGAATTAGACATCGCAAACCCCTGGAACTCCTTGACAGAAGTGATGGCATAGGAGGAATTACTGACATCAGATCATACCCCAAATGAATTGAGGCCAAACTCATTTCTTTTCCTTATTAATTTTTATTGTATCATAAATCTTTCAAACTTTGAATATGTTTTTCTTTTGAAGTCGAACGCGATGAACATTAAGAGTGAACAATTTAGATATACTACATAAGTGATAAATCATACTTTATATGCTGAGCCGTGAATCATTCTATTAGCATAAAGGCACATACGTCGACCAACAATATAGAATATATGATAATATGAATTATGCACGTTCAGATAGTCCATATCTCGCAATATTACTAACGATCCGCAATCAGGTATTCTACTGCGATCGCGATTAAGGTTTTTTGGTAGTATATACCTATTTTTTTAGCCTGGATTAAAAAAAACGGCAGCCGCTATGGTTAATGTAATATTGAACAATTACTGTGTATGAGAATTCGGTTAAGTTACCGAATAATTAAATCAATAAAATATCATCCTTTTTTCTCAGTTTAAGATTTGGGTATATCAATCAATATCTTCACAAACAACTTGTTCAGTCGTTTTCAACGATCTTTTTTTTATTTTGTGCACATTCGATCTTCGGTTTCTTATGTTTCCCCCTTAGTGACTCCGGCCGTCTTGACAATTTTCATTATTGATGAAATATAAGTTGTAAAGAATAATAATTACGTTATTTCATCGATTGAAAGCTGATATGAGTGCTTGTGTCCTCATATGTCTTTAAAAAGCAATCTCTAGCGCGAAAATATGTCTTTTAGTGCTTTAATATATGTTGTAAAACGTTGATCAGAAGTTGAATATGCTTTATGCTCTATGAGTCCTTCTCATAAAATTTATATTTTTGAATTATTACAGGGATAGTCATACCGAAATGTTTGGATTACGCAAATACACATGTTTATGTTTGCAATTAGTCCTTGCTTATAAAAAAATAACATATGAATTGGATGCGATACTACTACATGGACGTAAATATACGAATATATGTCTAAAATGTTTAAAATGTTAATAAATGGAACAAATGCGTTAGAATAAATCACAGTGTCAATAATTGAAAAATTAGGCTTGATAATATGGTAAGCGAGTAATAAATATAATACGTAACATCCTTTATAGTAAAAACTTTAAAAACTAACTCATGTAGGATTTGGTAAGGAACTCGGCTTCGCTGGTTCTATAGAAAATTATTGACTTGTGTGGAAAATAGTATAACACTGAAGGTCGTTTAGTTACCACCACTGATGTTCAAATACCAGATATAAGCAAACTGTTTCTGTATCAGCCAAAATGTTTTAACAGCCATTGTCCTCAGAATGATGTTTGTTGTTTATAGTTAAGAGTCATTGGACCATTGGCATATATGCTCGTCTTAAATTAGTTAATGGATACTGTTGAATAATATTGTTACACAAGTTCCAATACAAGGTATACTTTTGTTACAACGCCTTCCTAATGCTTTATCAATTACGTGTATTGAACCCGAATGCTTGATTATAAGAACTCCTCTCATGAAAACAACATAAAACTCAGTTGCTTTGTCATGTGGATTAAACGCCCGCATGTTGATATGTACGATAAATAGCAAGAGTGATTATGAAAAGCTATTGATGACAAATACGAATATTCTACAACATCAATGAAAAGTTGCTTTTACGTAACAATTATCGATACAGTTTAATGCATTTACTAAAAATGTACTGTGAATAAAAGAAAACACGTTAATGGTATCAATCAGTGGTCTGCCCAGGCATGATCAGTTTTAACACATCAGAAATCACTAGAATGCGACAATCGAACTCTTTCATCCAAATCTATGTTAAAAGCTAATGAAGGTTGAGAATATCTTTCAGAGTATATGGATTACTAGTATAGATATAAGCTGTCGCCATCACTCCCTTGTCACGTTAAGCCACGCGAGAGTTTCCGAGAGCGCAGTAGGGGAGCGTGACGTTGGTATAATGTTACTTATCGAATGATAGAATATCAATATCTTACAATCACATGATGGGGCCTGTCAGTGTGTGAAGGTGTGTTCGTCATACTTCCTGATATACGCTTAATGGATGGATGCTGGACGCAATGACAAGGAACGCTCTCTCCCTCAGCCCGTCCCTCTGTTTATGAAGTCGGAACCAAACCAAAAGAAGAGGTAAACCTCAAGCACAATAGGCCTAAACGATGCAGATGGATTTAATGGACTATCTTTAAATGTAAGTTTTGCGTTGTGCAAGTTTGACAACTTTAACGCATTTCAAATTGCGATGGCTCTGTAGCTCATCAGGCTTATATTGTTGATGTTCATAACTAAGATACATACCCGTTAGTTCTCCAGGCAAAATACAACACCACGGTTATTTAGTGCCAGGCCCATTGGCCCGATGTCTTAAAACCAAATTGAGAGTGAGTCGGTAAAACCATATGATATTGCTAAAATTATGATACAAGTTAAACAAGTACTAAATTATAATCAGCTGACATGGTCGATTTATGAAACTGGTAAAATGTTTTAGGTATCAAATATTTTATCAATTCAATTTCTATGACTGTGTTAATTTAACGAATCCTCCATATTATTTTGCTTACATATATATGTCATTCATAATAGTTTAGGATTTCAAACAGTTTTCTAGAGTCTCTATTTTTGCAAAAACTCGCATTTTACAACATATTTTTTTCAAAATTGATACACCTTCATGTTACTAAATGTTTCATACCAAATTTGATTAAAATTAGATAATTAGCTGAGAAGTTACAGGACAGAACTTGTTAACAGTTTTCTTCCAAATTAATCTCTTTTTCGCCACTTTCAGATAAAATGATTTGAAGATATTTCGAATAGTTAATAGTGACATATGAGTATATGTTTCTGAATTTGCCTTGTCACAATGAATTGACAGAGTTCATTCGTTAATTCGAAAATTATGAGCCAGACACAATGTGTAACGGACGATCGGTGCCCATTTTCATCCCAAGGAGGATAAAAAAAAAACAGTAAGGGTGTAACTTAATTTTGATTCAATAACACACTCATATAATTTTGCTTTTATATCTTGTTGAAATACGCTTTGTAAGCACTAAATGAACGTAAAGACGAGTAAAAAAATGCTCTAAATCTTCCAAATATAATTTCTCATCAACATCCTACCTCAATCTTCTGACTCCCACGTTTGTTGTCTACCTATGCAAAATTGACATAAATAAAACCCAGGGAAAGCGCACAGTTAAAGTTGGTCCCTGGTTAGTGTACTGTCAAGTGCAGGGTTAGTGAAGTGCAGTGTTAAGGGGGCACAGAGTATGTTGTCAAATAAGTCAAACTTCATAAATATATTTATATATGTCATGTTATATGTATAATGTTTATATTTTATCTAGAAGTAGTGGTTGTTTCAGGGAATCAGAACCTTAATGCTTATCAGTTCGGGTTAGAGTCGTATTTTTTTATCGAAAACCGGACAGTGGCGCACATATGACTCAAACGTAATTTGTGAACTTATTTACAGCAGACACAAATACTTACATAGGTTGCTAGTAGTTCGTATAACTAATTTACACGTTAATTGGATATAGAATTTCGAAATTTTAACATTTTTAGAGCCTTTTTCCGATAATCAATGAAAACAGGAAAATGTTTAAGAGACAGTGATGTGATTTGAACTTTACTCAGCTCTTTTGGCTCTTACTAAAGCAACATTAAGAATCATTAAACATACGCTGTGAAAATTTAAGTTTATTTTATAATTTGCTTATTAATTGCTACAGGCATGAACTTGGGCTCGTCTGAACCCTTGTTACCACATCAAAATGCTTCAACTGAGCATTTTGCAAAGCTTTCAAAAGTGGTGAACCTCTTTTAATTACAACCCCGCCACACCCTCATTGTTGGGGTAAGTCATAGCAATTAATACCCGAGGAAGTGTGTCATATGACTTTTACGAAACGAATGTGCATTTTTGTATTACCCGAGCGTTAGCGAGGGTTATGCACAAATTTCGCACGAGTTTCGTAAAAGTCATATGACGCACTTCGGAGTGTGATCATTTCTTTATTATCGATTCTGTTCCTTCCGCAATAGTGACGTAATGAACAATATACCATATCCTAATACCCCAACTTTTATCTATGTTATATTACATCGTATTTTTAAATGCTTTACCATGCTTATCATAAACTAATTCGCACGATAAATTGATTTGACATCCCACGATACAATACACCACACAATGTTGTCGAATCAACAGAGATTAGGCCGAATTGCACATAACACATAATCAATAACACACGTATATGATTGATAAGATGATATGATATGATCAGACAAACGCCATTTTAAAAAGGTATCAAGATATTAATTGTTGAACTTCATGAATATGGGTGTGTCATTAACGACATCGTTCTTGCGTGACGATAACAGGCAGAATGACAAGGGTATGTTTTGTATAACATTTTCATCCCGCTAAAGGGCCTTTTGATCACGCTATCGTCTCTATGAATGAATATAATGATGGTGTGATTGGTGACTCCATCCTTTGATGACAAAAATTGTGATGAAGTGGTGTTTTAAGTGATAATTTTTTACGTTAATCATGATAGATCTTTTTTTTCAATCCTATTTCGATACATGCACTGCATGATAGATGTAATATTTAAGCTGGAGTATGAGTACCTGGTTTCTTTTGGCAGTACTGGGATAAATATTCATGCATTTTCCGTTTATGAATTTTGACTCCTCAGTTACTAAATTCTGCTACGACTCAGGATCTGTGTTATTATTTCAGATTGAAAGTGATTTTCACACCTAGTATTCCTAATTAATGTAATGAAAAAACATGATTTGCTTGAAACTCTTTAACGATGTATACTTTGGCAGTGTAAATACATCTCCTTTTCTTTGGTTCCCCTTTGAAAGAGAAAAGGCACACAAAAAATTAAAATTTAGATAACTGTCTGTTTATGAATTTAATAAGAGATCACCATCTCCAAGCAGTTTTCTTTATTCCGAAGCGATCCCACATCTTCCTTCGATGAGCATATCATTTCATTCTCGGATTCCTTATTTTAGTGTTAACCGTGTTTTCTGAAATTAAAAGTCACGTATTGCATCGACGTTTGCAATAATTTGTTTTAACATATTAAGATGGTCGTGAATATTTTTTTCCTACAGTATCAAATTGTCTCTTACACAGCTTTTACTTATCATTTATTATGCGTTTATCAAAATGTACAAGTATCTAAGATTTTGTTCATAGTTTTAATGTTTTGCTTCCCAGATGTAGCGCATATATTTGCCAAATCCTGTGTAAAAATGCATGGTATTATAGCACGCTCTAATTTTTGCTTTCGGTTTTTGTCTCATTTTATGTCTTATGAGGATAGAGACGCTCACTTTAGCTTTGTATCGAATTATTGGAAGTACTTATCATTCTTTATAATTGGCCTGTATTCTACCATTAAAAATCTAACGCAGCCGAAGTTGATTTACACAAATAAAAAATAATGGTCAGTTACCCACCAAATTAAAAAATTATGGACAGTTGTACTGTAACTAGTAATGTATGCAGCTTTTGAATTGACCTCTGACCTGTGAATAAAGGAGGAAATATATATCCTCATAGCAATATCGTAACTTTACCGATCTCAGAAATATAGGCAAGTATTATTATAAATTTAGGATAACGGCTGCCGTTTTCGCTTTTCTGGGTGTAAGCAAAATTTGAATTTTTCCGAAATCACAGGTCATGAAAATTTAGTGCAACGTTGCACTTAGACTTCTGGTCTTTTAGAACACACTTTATAGCCTGTTCACATTTTTTATATAACTTACGAGGCAGATTACTGAGTGGGGATCGTTAGTAATATCGAGAGATTTGTACGTTCGTTGTATGTATACGAAACATTGGTGTGCACTACTGCCTTTAATGTAAATTCCACATGTACTTATTAATATATTCACAATATTTTATAGATTTTTACTTGAAAATTCTATGACAGAATGTCTTTAATGAAAGAAATTGTTCAAAGTTGTATTGTTCATTTCTGACACTGCATTATGATATTGTTGTATTGTTGAGGCGAGAGTTTAATAAAATTTAAAAAATTGTCTTTCTGTCTGTTTTCTAGATATTTGAATTATTTATTGCAGTTGTTGCATAGTTTAGTTGCAGATACCAAAACCTTTTTTCAAACAAGTGATCATACAAATAAACGTTGATTTTGGTCGAAATTTGTCTTATTATGTTGGGATTCAGCTATTTTTACGAATTTTTTCGTTGACATCACCTATTTTCATGCTTTACTATTACACTATTTCTTTTATTATTCATCATCTCAATGTTTTGTGGCCTTGTAATATAGAAATACATTTTTTGTAAAAAAAATCACTTTTATTTATCTTTTACAAATCTTATAAAATCGCAATATTTCAAACATCAGGGTTTTTTTAAAGCGCCAATGTATCTATTTGGTGTTACTTGATTATTTGTACTTTGATCAATGCTGCTATACAGTTATGCTCAAAATAGATACAGCGTCCAAGAACTGTAACTATGCTCGCTGAACTCAACGATTCGTAACACTAATTTGATCTGAAGTTCGATGATGCTTTGTATGAAAACTTACAATCATTAAACACGTTATGGAGGATAACGGAGGTCAGTGATTTATTGGGGTACTCGAGGTTTACTTACAATGTGCTTCTTTCATTGCAGTGAATCACTATGCTGGCAGGTATCGGCGTTCTTGGTCTACTATTGATTACAGGTGAGCCTCGGGCTATTGAAATACTCAACTAGCACCTCCTAACTGACCGCGTCCTACTCAATTAGGAATCAAAATACACCTTTGGATTTTATCAATACCTTTTATGTTTAAATAACGAGTAGAATGCCAGAAGCTTATCATTATTCATCAAACATGTCAATCATATAGGAATACATGCTAAAAATATAGATTTATGGGTCCATTAAGACCAAATGTGAAGAAATTATCATTAATGACTTAGTTAATCGTCCGCTTAAATTTGTAGGCATTCTTTATGTAAAAAGAAATGTGAAATTAAAAATGGTGTATTTAAAACAGTTTATCCGGGATTTTTTATATTCCAGATTCACTTGAATGCGATCCAGTTATTGCGAATTCTGTTTATTTCATTATTATGGAAATTATGGAAACATTTTTTATTGCATTTCTTATCTCCGTCTCTTGACGAGTGATACACGTGTGAATTGAAAACAGTTCATGAAGCAAATGATAGAGTGTACCATTTAAGTTTAAGCATATTTCCGACGCTTGTACCGTAAGATTCAGCAACGACAAGGAGGCTTAAGAGAAGATTACTCTACTATCGATCATATATCGACGCTAAAAGCACTTATCGAAAACTGCTTATGTAAGAAGAAAAAATTGTTTTAGTTCTTGTATTGATTTTTCAAAAGCTTTTGATTCGTTAGAGAGGTTTAGATTGTCGAGCCTGTTTTCAAGTTGTGGTTTGAGTGATCAAATGGTGCATGCGCTGAAAGGTATTTATTCTTCCCTTTCATTATGTCCCCTTTTCTTGATTTATAAATGTTTCTTTAGAAATTACACAGAATGGAAAACATTAAATTATGTTATATTTTCAAAATAATAATGATGTTATTTCTCGCTGTTGAATGTTATATCAACTTCGAGTATCTAATGTGGTCTTCAGAAACGGTTGAATAGTTTATTCGGATAATGAAGGTTTAAGCCTTATTCTTGACAAAACTAACTGGTTGTTTTCAGGCAGGAGGTATACTTAAAACATTAACACATTGTCAATTAATTACGATTACTTTAAAATTCTAAACAGTCATAAATATTTCGTTTTTCATTCATGTGTACCGTTTGCCTGCGGAAATCAATATGCGATTTTTCCTACGTGAAAAAAAATACGTTATTGGAATAAGATTTAGAATGATTGGGTATAAAAACATAAATGCATCGAAACGCATCCTGCTTAATCAGCGTATGGGAATCCACTTTCGCGATTTCTAATACCCTGATCTCCTACAAGCCAAAACCCTCGTATCGCTAGCTATCTAACCAGCCAATGAAACGACTCGCATTCAGCAACATAGTCACAACCCGAATGAAAACCATCCGTTGAGTTCAAGATAGTACCTTCAAGCTCCTTAAATAACGATATTGCATTGGCTGAAAAATAACGTATGAACTTAGTCACGAATATCCAGCCGATACAGCCGTACGAGACATTTGGCCCGAAAGAGATCAGGGTATAATGAAGGATCGGAGTGGATTCATTTACGCTGATTTACCAGGATGATCGAAACGATGAACCGCTTAGTATGTAAAGAATGACTAGATGTCGGATCCCAGACACCCAACATTGTACGGTGAATATGTATCATGACACTTGGGCCAATGTATTTAGTTTTAAGATTGTAGTTATCCAAACCAATTCCATAGTTTAAAAACGTTTGACCTCTACATAATGCACACATTAGAGGGAAGATGTGAACTGTTAGATTAATGATAACCTAGAAGGTCGTGATATATTCAATGTACCATACAGTATATTATATTTTGTGATATTTGATGTATCAATATTAATCCACATTGTATTCATATGAAAATGTGTAGATTGATACATGCAGATGAGCGTATACATACATATCTAAATGAGCGACATAGCCTTCATAGTGAATAAAGTGTACATTGATTCACCAAATACATTTACCTCTCATAACGATGTACCATTTATTATCTTAACATTCAAAGTTCCAGGAACCGTTTCCGAACCAAGTTCACGACTAACCTTGACCTTGTTCACAACGAAACGGACCTGGAACGAGGCTCGATTGATCTGCGAAACGCTAGGCGGCCATCTTCTCTTCATGAAGAACGAGGCGAAGGAAGCGGCGGTTAGGGAATTCGTATCAGGGGTCTGGGATACTGGGCTAAGCAGGTGAGAATGACTCACCAGATAATATTTATAAGACTTGCAACAGTTCGTCAAATCATTTTTGACAGTCTTAGGTCTAACCAGCAAAAGCTGACAGTCTTACCAAAAACCTCCCGAAGATTGCCTCTGTGGCCTATGAATGAGCTACCATAAACCAAGAACTTTAAGCGCTAAGCAGTAAGACTAGAATTCACCAATTGGCTTTGCAGGGGAAGTTGTTCGTCGATGATTTATAATATAATATAATCCCTTACAGGCAACTGAAACCAAATTATTTTTTGTCAAATATTCATAATTTTTTCATGTCTTGGCTAACAATAATTTGTTTGCAGGTTATAAAATTATGTTTTGTAAAGCTTATCATATCAATTTGGTTGCAGCAGACTTCAAAGTTACCTAAATTGACGAGAAAACGAACAAATCAACAGTTTGACATGTTCCCTCTGACACAATGTGCCATGCGCTACGTAACACGTCTTTCAATTGGCTAATTCAGTATGAAATATTGACGTTCCTTTTTACTTATTCATGATTGATTTTGTACGGTGTTTAGATAGAAGCTAGTTATTAAACTTTCTTGCTGATGTTTATTATCAAAATTACTCTGTTACAGCCAATGAGAATTGTGTTGAGATTTGACAACAATTCGAATTCGTCTCGGGGCCATGTTGTAAAAAAACAAATGACAATTTAGGAATAATTTGGTCAAGGAATGTCATAGATACTTACAAAGACATGATAGAGAATGTTAGATTTAACAAGGTTAGTAGAAATTTTACAGTTTACAGTTGTTATAGAGACCCGTCATCGGGACCCCTATATTACTCATAGGCCCCCTTTTTCAGTGATCACAACGTCAATAGGTTAAAGAAAATGCATTTTTAAAAACTTACTGGAGTGTGAGAAATGGTTGAATGAGGTTGGTGAATGCAATGTATGTGGTCTCTTCATATATGAGAGAAAAAACCGAACCAACTACATCTGCTCCACTAGTTTTCCTACATTGAAAAGGTTCTTCATCCTTGATGATCTTTCTATGATTTGCATCTCAATGAGTATAAAGTGTTTTAAGGGAATTTATAAATGGTATACGTAAGGGATACACAATTTTCTGGATAAAAACTTCTTTATCATGAAACGTATTTCACGTTAAATAAGTTGTGATCTGGAAAATCGTGTTTTCCTCCTTTGGTATGCATCACCAAAAACGGTCAAGATTTGCATATTGTGCAAGTATCATGAGTAGTATATTAGTGTATGAGTTGTAAAGAAAATGAGGACAACGAGCATTGTGGAACAACAATGGGTGGTCGGCAAGGCAACACAATGCGGTAATGTGGTATTTGTAGATTAACAGAGACGCATTCTTGTGAATTTGTGTCGTCATCGCATTATTTTCCGCTTTCAGTAGTTCAAAGTAGAAGTCCTTAGCGTGGAAATGTTATAAGAAAACAATAAAGAACTGTCCTAGCAGAAGACGAGGGAACTACTGATAGATATAGTGATAGTTGGCATAGTGAGAGTTTGCGTATCAACTGCCATGCAAAGAGTGGTTGGTGATATGGCATGTAACAACTAATTATATTGAGGTGATCAAAGTATATGAGTATGATTGTTTAAGCACACCTTCGATTGTCAATACGTTATTTGCATATCTTTTTAGTAAACTACATCAAAGGTTCAAAATGCCAAGACATAACTATTATCTAAGTTTTATTTCAATCTTATCTTAATCGACAGTTCAGACACGTTCCACCTGGGTCTGTTCAACAAGGCGGTGAGCCCAAGCGTGATGACGTGGTTAGACTGTGAGGAACTCGGCACGCTGCAGTATTGGCGAAATAGCTATCAGCCGTCCAAACCGGATGACAAACCCTGTGTGAAGTACAACACGAATGAGTGGTTGTCATCTGTCATGGGGTGGGAGACTGTGTCATGTTACACAGAGCAGAAGTTTGTATGTGAAACTTATGGTGGTAGGTTTAACTTTCAGCCCATTTGTTTAGACATTGAAATATATTAATACATGATACAATATGTTCAAATGTTTTTTCCTATTTCATTTCATTATGTACATGTATATACATGAAGAAACGGGAAATCTTACCAAACAGTCACACAAATAAAGACACGTCTATAATGGTGGCCAATCCAACATTGATTTGGAAAGTTGTAAAGAACCTTTCACACTCTAACTTTTGCATTTTTTGACGCCGAAAGATTTCTAAAAATGGAAAACAATCTAAATGAAATATGTTTTAATCAATAAGTTATTTATGTCATATTTTATACATAGGATCAAAACATGGTTCCCCAACCCTTGAAATGTAACAACTTTACACATGAATGAATCTTTGGATTATAGTAATAAAATGATACATAAGGATATGCTGACAAATGAACATTTGTATGGAAAGAGACGTCAGTTTTTACTTACTCATATGGAACGGTTCATAATGTGCATTTTCAAAGGCAGAACACGTCTTTACATTCTATCTACACGTGTGTTTACATTGTCATCAGCGATATTGTTCCATGCATTGACGAGAGCGTTTGATCATTCAAATGGGTTATCCTTACGTCGAATGGCACAGTCGATATGATCCCAAGCATGTTCAACGGGATTCATATCTAGACTGTAGGCTTTCATGGTATTCGATCAATGTACTATCTATGCAAGAATTCTTTCATTATGGGGACTCTGTAAATATGTGCATTGTCATCTTCCAGTAATTATAATAACACATTTCGGTTATATTTCTGTATGTCACGCAATTGTCATTTCCATTTCAAACTATACGGTTAGTTTTACCGTTATAGTTCATTCCTGCCTATACATGAACCGACCCATTGTCAAAACACCATTATGGGACATTCTTATTTGAATGTAGTAATCACTACAGCTGTATTCTCTTAACCGTCCAATAGGCTTTCTTCTTTCTTCAAAACGAAGCTGAAAACAAGATTCACCAGTAAATATGACGTGACGCTATCGTTATAGTCGAATGTGGCGTTAGCACTGCGCCCAAGCAAGACGTGCCCGACTATATCGACTGGATGTTGTGCTGTTCAGTTATCCAGTTTTAATTCTTTGCAAAGTTTTGTTTTCTGACATGACAGTTAGCAACAATTTGTTACCCTTTGCGACTCATTCCAATACTCTAATTACAATGTACGTATTTATGCAGTTGTTGTAGGACTAGGCAGTGATTAGATGATTTAAAAGACAAAGAAATGAGCCCCATATATATTACACCAGCGACTCGATAAAACAAACAAACTTTTTGCAGGAAGAATCGAATTTCACAAGACACAATCGATAATCGTTTCGGAATGGAAAAATAGAGAAATAGATCCAATTACCAAATAAATGATTACGATTGTTTGCCTTAGTCATGAATAAACATTGGAAACACTACGATCCACCTGCTTCCTGGAGACAAACCCACATAGGTGTTATCAAATATTTGCTTGGAACCAGATCAACTGCTTCACTGTTAATTTATCCTACTCGTATCACTGAATCGTGAATGGACAGAGGTCTAACATAGGAGTCTAAGGCTAATAGAGGGAAGATCTATTTAAACATCATGTAAATCCCTCAAAAGGAAGGAAGTTTTCTGATTGATATAGTTTTACTTTTTTTTTCAAAGAAATTTTGACATTAGCATTATTTCACTTCATCAAGTTTAAATTGAATTTAATAAACCCAAAAAATGGAAGATAATGATAGAAATATGAAATATCAGTCAGTAGTGAACTGAAATTTACTCAATTCATAGGTCTATAATGAAGACTTGTAGTGGCCTTGCTTCCTTAACTGATCAACAAATTTATTTTTATCTCCAGTGGAACTTGGACATTATTCCTTAAAATAAACAGACAGATGCTAGATGAATACAAGTCCGTAGGTTTGTCTATGTGGACAGTTGGTTCTAAAGGAATTACCATAAACAGGCGTGAGAAGAAGCAGCTAGAAGCCTACGTGTCGTGGGACGCTGTAACAAAACTCGCCTGCTGTAAATCAGTATTCACGAAACTTTCATTGTTTTCATATTGGTTGACAATATCCCTTGCTTCCAGTAACTTGTTGTCACAATGTTATCAACGCTTCTACAATCGTATATGCGGTACTACATAGGGATGTACATTCAGCTATTTTATTGCACTTTTGCACGTCAGCTTGCGAGTAACTCAAAGGAAATAGTAAATCTTTAGGAAACCCGTCAATCGGGACGATATGTAACCTGATTTCGTTCATTAAACAGAAAGTCACTGACTCCCGATATTGAAAATGAAAAAATATTGTATTTTCTTTATATATTTCATATCAGCAAATGTAAGATTTGCAGTTCGTACAGGCATATTCAATTAACCCGTTATAAAGGCCAGTGAAGATGTTCTTCAACGTTCTATAGAAACGTGCACACACACACATCAGAACTAACGATTAATACATTTAAGCAAAGCGGACTATAATAAACTATCAAATGCAGATAACTGCATACGACTGCCTTAAAAGATACGGGTCATGTACTCTACTATGCCTATACATCTCATTACATCTCTGCATTCACCAAAGATCGAAGTAAAAATATGATCAATTGCAGTTTTTTTCCGGCTCTCTGAAAGCATTGCCCAGGTGATATCCGGTGTATTGAAAACCCTTCCTGAAGGAACTTGATTGTGTTGACTGACCCAGTCATGGTCATGTATTCAAGACACTTAGAATAGTTCATCCCGTTGAATCAGCGTATATGACTCCGCTCAGCTCCATCCTAGTACCCTGATGTCTTTCAACCAAAAGCCTCGAATCGATAGCTATCTAACCAGCCAATGAAACGACTTGCATTCAGTTACAGAGACACAACTCGGATGGAAAAATCCGTCCAGTTCAAGATGGTATCTACCAGCTCCTTGAATGACAACATTTGGCATTTGGCCCGAAAGAGATCAGGGTATAAGGAAGGAGCGGAGCGGATTCATATACGCTGATTTAGCAGGATGAGAATAGTTTCTACTTGTCCGTATTTATCCAATGCACATGTAGGAAGAACCGACCGTTTCTAAAGACATGATTTATTTTTGTTCAATGTTGATAACGATAGCATCGAACTTTCCGGATTGGATAACTCGGATATCCTTGAATTACATTCTATCATAACATTTGTCATGTACTGGTTGTCTGACATTCTCTATACGTTCTAAGGGATGTAGCATTTTCAATTTCAAATTTCTTTGGCAATTAAATTGGGTTTTTGTGCTAAGGATAAACGGATGGTAGTGTTTTGTCAAAAGTTACTTTAACATAATATCAAATGAAAAATGGACACTTTAAATAAATTCTCTTACGTAAAACCTGAAAGAAATTATAAAGAACCAAATCTAAACGATTAGCTGAAGATAACAAAATGTATAAAGTCAATAATGTCAGATTAACATATCGACCACACTCCCGATCAATGTCATAACAGATACCATAACAGATACCAATTACGATCATGAAATTCTAATATCCCCAAATCGTAGTCTTTTGAAGGTCTAACCTGGTTGTCCCATTCAAAATTGACTATGGTCAGCTAGAAGCAGGTAATTTTGAACACAGTGTCGTTTTGAGTGCATGCCAACTGTTCACTTTCATTCACTTGATCATTAATAAAAACTTTAGGCCTCTCTGAAGAATAATATGGTATGGTGCCTCTCTAGATTTCAGGTGCTTTCAACTTTTAAAGTACTTAAATGTTACAGGTGCGTGTGAGTATGACCAACTGGACGATACAGAGGGGTTAGAGAACCCTTCTCACAACCTCGGCGCTGTTAGCCTGGGTACCTGTCAGTCCTGGTGTGATACCACGGTGAGTCAGGACATGGAATGTTGGGCTTTCTCCTGGTCTACGTCAAGCTGCGTGCTCCACTTCGCCCCAGACTCGTCCTACTTCGACGCCACACAGCACTCCCAACCTGCTGCTGGTGTCACTCTCTTCACCAAGAGGTGCATCGTGGGTGGGTTATAGAGCTCATTGCGTCGTTAATCCGTTTCATTACATAAATCTTTATATACACATTATATTAACATTAACCAAATGAAAGATATGTAAACCACTCAATGACCAAGCAGGTCAATATCTAACACACATTTTAAACAAAATTGCCGCGTCTTGTTCAGTGCTCATTTGTTAATTTTTCTTGCCCAACGAGTACTGAATGTAGAGTCATTTTCAACTTATGTTCCATTCTTATACTTGTTATTAACTTCGCATCCTAATTTCCGAAATGTGTTCATGAGAGCAGGTTTACTTTTGACTTCGTTCTCCACCTGGCCAATGAGATTGTTTCTATTGGCAGGTCACGTTGACACCTCGACGCACGTGACTGCAACAATGGCAGTGACAAGACCGTTCTCCACGTGTCCCGGGACATACGACCCAGGGAATGGGGGCGGGAAAGGTGAAAACTGTTGAATCCCAACTATGGAATCTTTCCAAACTTAAGATTGGAGATCTTGTGGTCTATCCAAACCGTTAATACAGCACGTTTTTAAGTTGAGACATGCCATCTAATGGTATAGCAAGTTCAAGATTTTATCCATGTCATGTCAATTTCCAATGTAGTCAGTCAAAACGGAAATATTCTTGACATATAGTAGTTTCATCTTTAAAACTTGAATTGGTAACAAAATCTGTGATATTTTGTTATATTGTTCAGCCTACCAATCAATCACTATCAACTTCCGAAATGTCTATTTGTCTATTTAGATAAACTTCCAAAATAACGTCACATTTCGGTTTTTCGATCGTTTCCCGAGTCAAACATTCATATTTTCAGATGCAAATCCGACTAGCCTTACAATGATGCTTCAACAATAGTCTGTCCTCGATCACATGGCATCATAGATTAAGTTTTGCATATGTGAATCAAACGTCACAAGGAGTGGCTATAATCTTTATTGAAGTTCATTTCTGTTTTTCACAGTGTACACGCTGTTTGACGTCAACATGACGTGGACTGAGGCTGCGCAGACCTGTGACGTCATTGGTCAACAGCTCCTCGTGGTGGAAGACCTGGAGGAGTCACTCAGGTTACAGGAGATGTACGGAACTGCAAGGTATAGAATGAAATGAAATATCTTACTACTGAATATTTTGGAGGAAAAAGTTGACAGATACCATAGAGATATAAATGTTGTTATCCAGAAAGCCTTTTTTGGCTGTATACAACCCCTTCCTTTTCTTTAACATAAACCAATCAATCAATCACTTTCATCATCAGGACATCTCTCCATTTCTCAAAAAATATAATCGAATCTGTTAACCTAACAGCGGAAATATCTGGCTCGGTTTCAATGGGTCGGACACAGCTGGTCTCTACTGGCTAAATGGGTCAGAGGTCACGTGGGATCTCCTGGAAACAGGTCATCCCCCACCGGGCGGTTCGGACACAGTGTGTGGGGTGGAGCACCCGGTCACCAATACGTGGACCACGAATGACTGTGGGGGGAAACTTCCTTTTGTCTGCGAGTATTCAGGTAAGGTGCAGAGCTATCAGAGGGGCGGGTTTAGTGGAACACAAGGGGTTGGGTATGGGTGAAGGAAGGAACTGGGTGAGATAAGGGGCTTGGTTGGCAAAGGTGAAAAGTGGGCTGGTTGAGAGGCATAGGTGAAGGACGGGATTTGATGAGATAACGGGTGGGGTAATCAAAGGTGAAGGGTAGGACTGATGGAGAAGCGGGGGTGCCAAAGTTGAAGGGCGGGGTTGGTTGAGAGGGGCGGTGAGCATTGGTGAAAGACGTGATTTGATGAGATAACGGGTGGGGTAATCAAAGGTGAAGGGTAGGACTGATGGAGAGGCGGGGTTGCCAAAGGTGAAGGGCGGGGTTGGTTGAGAGGCGCGGTTAGCATTGGTGAAGAACGGGTTTGGATGGGATAAAGCAGAGGATCAGCAGAGGTGGAGGGTAGGACTGATGGAGAGGCGGGGTTGCCTTAGGGGCAGGGTTAGAAGAGGGAGTAGGCTTGATGAGATATTTGTTGGGGTAAACATAGATGAATGCCTTGGCTTGTTTAGATAAGGGACGGGATTTTGAAAAGTGTAGGAGTAGGTTAGGTGAGGGGTTTGTTCAGCAGGGTAAAGGACGAGGGTTGTTGAGATGAGGGCGGGAATAGCATAGGTGATGAACGGGCTTGTTGAGTGAAGGGGCAGAGGGATAGCAGATTGAAGGACCTGGCTGACTGAGATGAGGGTTAACTGTGTGAAGGATGGGGCTGGTTGAGACAAGACACTCGATTTGGAGAAGGAGTAAAGTTAGGCGGGGTTAGCAGGGTGGTGAGGTAAATGGCAGTTATTGGAAGGGTCGAGCTGGAAACACAGGAGTATAGTACACTGGATAAAGAAGACATGGACTACAGTGATGGATAGTCACGGGGCTACACATTTATTACAATTCCAAAAAAGTTTACCTACCTAAACATGATATGTAATTGGTTCTTAGAAGTCGTCTTCTCGGGACATAAAATATACCAGTTTCTTCAATCAATGTTTATTCGTGAATTAGGCCATTCAGCCCATATTACAGAAGTACAATTCAATGTTACATCCTGGTGTACAATACCAGTTTCATCTATATTAATCACTGACCATCAACAACTGACCATACACTGCCCACAGGTCCATGTCTTTACGAGCATCTGGACAGCACATCGGGTGAAGGAGGGGATGATCAAGGCTCGGCCTCTAGGGTGGATTGTGAAACTCTGTGTGACGGTACCCCCCAATGCGTGGGCTACACCTCCTACTACAAGTTCCTTAGCCTCAAGTGTCGGCTCCACGTCAGCACTGACCCCTTTTACCTGTTTGACCCGAGCCATTACTCGACTGCATCGTTGAACACGCTCTACAGAAGGTCTTGCTATACAGGTGCGTAAAGAATAAAAAACAAACTAAATATATATGGCAGTAGGAATTTCTTCCTGTTTTCATAAGAAAATAAACATAATTCCTCAAATTTTATATAGGGAGAGGGAAAGTGCTGGAATACTTCCGTGACGAACATTCCATTTAAATTCCTAGAAATATGAGAGTGTGTTCAATTTATCATACTTGTGACACTTGCGAATGTGGATTATCAGCAATAGTCATTCAAAACATTTGAATATCTTGCTTATTAAATATTATGGCGGTTTTCAAAATCTTCTTTCATGTCAACAACAATATGATTGTATTCCTTCTCGGCAGACTAAAGGCAAACCAATACAAACCATTCAACATGTTCCGCATACGAGAAGAACAACAGGACTTCTTATGCCCATCTGCATTCGAAATGCAACCCTAACGTACTTTCTCAATTCTAAAAAAGATTCTACAGATTCCTAACAAAGACTTATCTCAAATGAGTAGCACGAAGTCAAAATATTGTGACTCTGCTAGCTTCCAAAAAATCTTTATAAGGGATCCTTGATAAGGGTATCGCAACCAGCATTATGTTAAAGAATATACGATTTATTCATTTCAGGTGCAAGCCTCCAAGAACTTCCTGATAATCTGGGAATTCTTCAAGGTACAGTTTGACTAAGTTTTTTTTTTAAACAAATACGTCAATTAGATTAAAATGTTATTGTTTTCAGTTTCTTACTTTTCTTACTTTCTACAGCTTTCTTTTTTTTTTCTTTGGAAGGTATTCAGTTTGAAATCAATTGCACTTTTGGGTTTTTCTTATTTTGATGGTGATCATTATGAAAAATTTGATATTTACAGGAGTCAACGTCAGCTCCTTCTCAGAATCCTCATCCATCACCTCTGTATCATCCTCAATGCAGACAATGTCGACCCTGTCATCTCAAGCATCAACAGACATAGCGACGGTTGAGTCAGCTGCAGTAACTACATCATTCGTAGACATCTCAGAGTCGACGGTTGAGACAGCTGCAGTAACAACACCATTCGTGGACATCTCAGAGTCGATGGTTGAGTCAGCTGCAGTAACAACACCATTCGTGGACATCTCAGAGTCGACATTTGAGTCAGCTGCAGTAACAACACCATTCGTGGACATCTCAGAGTCGACGGTTGAGTCAGCTGCAGTAACAACCCATTTCGTTTACATCTCGGGTTCACCCTTAAGTAGCTCTGTACTTTTAAGTTCTGATACTCCACATCCTCTCTCCATTGATCCATCTTTGGACCTGAGGACGTCAGTATCCGTTTTCTCTGAGGCGACTGCCCCTCTCAAAGATTTCTCGTCAGTGCCAGATATCACTGCAGTCACTGTAATAGCATCTGATGAGATTTTGTCAAAATCTATGTTGTCATTTCAAACATCAAAGCAATTGTCATCAATTTTATCAACATCTTCACAAGCATCGACTGAATTCTCTATTCAGTCACCAATTCAATCGTCACTGCCTATGTCTTCACCATTATCAGTACAAGCATTTGAAACTACATCATCAGAAACTGGTTATGTAGAGTCAACATCATTTTCACAGACTCATTCACTTTCCCATATATCAACAGCATCATTTTCAAATACTGAAACATCTCTGTCACCATACTCTACTTCACAACACAGTTTAACAACGAATATGCATCTATTGACAACCATTGCTGTCACAAAAGGACAGGGCACAGATTCGAGTTTCTTTACAACAACAACCACAACAGGAGATTCATCAGCAACGACAAGTTCAACAACAGTTCCAAATTATTCATCAACAACAATTGTTTCGCCCGATTCGCCAGCATCAACCTCTGGAATATCCTCGTCTGCATCAACATCAATAACAACTTCTCCCTCAGCCTCGCCAAGCGCTGCAGGTGAAGGTACAACAACAGCCTCTCCCAGCAGAACTTGTCCCTGTAAGTGTATTCAACCAACCACTGAAAGCGAGACCGTGAAACTCGTGCAGGAAATCCGCAAAAAGCTCCTTTTGGAGAAAACTGAACTCACACGAGAAATCAGGAGACGCACCAGTGCCCCGGATGTACGTCCGAGTGCACAGAATATAGGAGTTGTTGCTATCAGTTTCCTGTCTATAACCTTTGGACTCGCTCTTCTTGCTGATGCCGCTCTGCTGTATAATCATCTCAAGATGTTGCTGTGGAACGTGTTCGCTATAAAACCCACACAGTACAGATGATGCACAGAACGGCTGTAGTCAAATGGAAAGAATAACAGAAGCTGTCGAGGGAGTCGTTGTAATACGTTTGTACAATAATGTTGCAACCTTTTAGTTAACAATCACGTCCGGTTATGACGTCACGAAAAATGAAATGATACGATAAATGAGTTCGAATGTGCTTTTTTGGTGAGGGATTTTACAACATAGATCAGAGTGTCATGTGAACAGAACAAAGGACTATACCGGACTGAATTAAGATGTAGTGTATTCTCAAAAACTGAGTGAATAAACGACTTCTCAAGCGAATAAAATATCCAATCCCATGCTTGCCCTTTGTAGAGACAATAGACGGTGATATGTATGAATTGGAACTCGTGATGTGACGTCATGACGGAATGGAACCATATATCAACTTCCTGGTACAATCCGAAATAACTAATTAATCTACTGTGTACCGGTGTAAAATGGTATTGTTTTAAATACCTCAGAAATATGTGTCGTCGGGTGGTGTAGAAATATAACATGTAGAAGTAAACGGGGAAGTTCTGTCCTGTTTTTGTTTTAATCCTCTTACTTGAGAAACCATTTGACCAAAGGCTACAGTTATCTGCATGATCGGTGTAGGTATCTCTTGATAAGAACTTCCAATCCAGATTTAAGTTAAACTTTGGGACCTAGAAAGTAATGTTGTAAATTTATCTAGATGGACGAACTTACCCTGCTCTCGGGCACGTCTGGGGTAGGTTCACGCCGCTAATGGCTGAAATATTGCCAAAGCGTCGTTTAACAATAACTCACTGGGGGTCCTGATTTTACCCTACAAAGAAAATGGGTTTATACACAAGAACTTTAACTTCGGATAAATCTTTTGCTTTGTCAGCTTTATGCCTTTAATTCTTGACATGTGTGCCCATTGTAATGTAATCTTTTAAAATGATTCCTGATGTTTGACCTTGTAACCTTGACCGATGGTGTTGCAGAATGTGCACTCGTCCATTAAACTGGGGTTCTCTCATAGAATGTATGATCTCAAATGTTGTAACGTGGGTAGAAACAAATTTTCTGTACTAAGTATTTGTGCCTATACAGAAATTTCAAGATGGGATACGTATCACGATATCGCCCAACGGTACGATACATGTCACGGTACCTTCAAGGGGTGTGTTTTATTTTTTAAATTTACTTTGACAAACGAGTGTTATTAGTGATTGTTATTAATGCTGTATACAAGTGAAATTTGGCCAAAGAATCATTCTCTCCCAACAGAGGTAGCTCCGTCATAAATTCCTATACTACCTCTGTCCTAATACGAAGGTTTCTTGTGCTTTAGGCATATGCCCCTACCGGCGCGATATTGCAACTTAAACTACCTGGCAATATTTCAACCAATGAAAACACCGAATGCATGAATAACATATTTGTTGACACACAGACCTATGTAATGATGCAGTTGCAAAAATGAGGCGTTTTTGTTCTATAAAGAAGACTCAAAGTGCCATCTGCATATTCGGAAAAAAATTTGCTTTTGGAAAGCTTACGGAAATAATTTAGACGATTTAAATGATACATTTTGAAACGGCGTCGCTGATTGCACAACTAACTTTGATTGCATCCAATCAGATTTCTACATTTCGTGCACAAGAAACCTTCGAAATGGGACAGAGGTAGTATAGGAATTTATGACGGAGCTACCTCTGTTGGGAGAGAATGCCAAAGAATGTGATACCGATATTTTTACCATGTTCCATGTACCTCGATATCATTTCACAGATTGATGTGCCTTATAGAACCGCTCCTGATTAAGATTCTCTCTGCCATATGACACTAATATTTCCTATGATTTTCTTTTTATCAATTTGTATCTACGCAAAACCCTAGCTACCCTAGCTGTATTCGCAACAAAATCACCACCGATTGTGTACCGATCATCTCTTGTTTGGGTAGAGCATTCTCTCCCACAGAGGTAGGGCCGTCATTAATGCGTAACATAGGCCTCTGTTGGGAGAAAATGGGGTAGAGGAATTTGTATGACTTTGTATGCAATAACCTGGTCTGTATTTATTATATAGATGGAATGTTTCTATTTTACGTTCAACTTGCAATTATTATGTTTAATGTTGTATTCAATGTGATATTTTAACTGGTAAAATGTGCCCAAATCTATATGTTTCAATGCGTTTTATAGCCCGTATGTTGATGTTCTGATCATTAAAACCACGGAAAGAGAAAAAAATGCTTATAGTGTTAAATATTTGGCTATAATAACTTCGTATTCTTGAACACAATTGAAGCTTGAATTCTAAATATTGATTGGACATCGCTTTTTTTAAGTTTAGTGAAATTATTATAAGAGTGACATTAGACAAAATATAATAAACTGTATTTTTACACCTTGAAATATTTTGAATGTTGTAAACATACAATTATCAAGGAAACATTTATTCATCGTGTGTCATCTGCTACTGTAAATCCGTAAATAATCGCCAGATTCAGACATCTGTCTCGGTGAATTAAAGCCTGTCTTGAATAACCGCTTCGTTCAATTCAGGAAAATTTATAAACTTGCAAATATATATCATCAGCACAACGTCACCATTCTGTTTAGGATTCGATGTAACATTTTATTTATCTTATCAGACGATAAGGAGTGTAGGACCAATAATAATCGATGCCATTATTAATCAAACTCTTCAGCTTACGAATCAGTTTCTGGTTTGTCCGTTTGGGAGCTTGTAGCCACTGCTGGTACAATGCAGAGATCATCTCTAGGCCTAGCCAAAGTGTGTACAGACTAATGCATGGGACGTAATCTCCGCCTCTAGGCCTAGCCAAAGTGTGTACAGACTAATGCATGGGACGTAATCTCCGCCTCTAGGCCCGACCAAAGTGTGTACAGACTAATGCATGGGACGTAATCTCTGCCTCTAGGCCCGACCAAAGTGTGTACAGACTAATGCATGGGACGTAATCTCCGCCTCTAGGCCTAGCCAAAGTGTGTACAGACTAATGCATGGGACGTAATCTCCGCCTCTAGGCCCGACCAAAGTGTGTACAGACTAATGCATGGGACGTAGTCTCCGCCTCTAGGCCCGACCAAAGTGTGTACAGACTAATGCATGGGACGTAATCTCTGCCTCTAGGCCCTACCAAAGTGTGTACAGAGTAATGCATGGGACGTAATCTCCGCCTCTAGGCCCGACCAAAGTGTGTACAGACTAATGCATGGGACGTAATCTCCGCCTCTAGGCCCTACCAAAGTGTGTACAGACTAATGCATGGGACGTAATCTCCGCCTCTAGGCCCTACCAAAGTGTATACAGACTAATGTATTGGTTGTTATCTCTTCCTCTAGGCCCTACCAAAGTGTGTACAGAGTAATGTATGGGGTGTTATCTCCTCCTCTAGGCCCTACCAAAGTGTATACAGAGTAATGTATGGGGTGTTATCGCCTCCTCTAGGCCCTACCAAAGTGTATACAGAGTAATGTATGGGGTGTTATCTCCTCCTCTAGGCCCTATCACAGTGTATACAGAGTAATGTATGGACGTAATCTCCGGCTCTAGGCCCTACCAAAGTGTATACAGAGTAATGTATGGGGTGTTATCTCCGCTTCTAGGCCCTACCAAAGTGTATACAGAGTAATATATGGGACGTAATATCCGCCTCTAGGCCCTACCAAAGTGTATACAGAGTAATATATGGGACGTAATCTCCGCCTCTAGGCCCTACCAAAGTGTGTACATAGTAATGTATGGGGTGTTATATCCGCCTCTAGGCCCTACCAAAGTGTGTACAGAGTAATGTATGGGGTGTTATCTCCGCCTCTAGGCCCTACCAAAGTGTGTACATAGTAATGTATGGGGTGTTATCTCCGCCTCTAGGCCCTACCAAAGTGTGTACAGACTAATGTATGGGACGTAATCTCCACGTCCAAGCCCTACCAAAATGTATACAGAGTAATATATAGGACGTAATCTCCAACTCTAGGCCCAACCAAAGTGTGTACAGACTAATGTAATGGGACGTAATCTCCACGTCCAAGCCCTACCAAAGTGTGTACAGACTTATGTCAGTGACGTAAGCTCTACCTCTAAGCCCTACCAAAGTGTGTACTGAGTAAAATATGGGACGTAATCTCCACCTCAAGGCCCTACCACACTAGAACAGACTATTGATATGGACGTAATATCCGCCTCTAGTCCCTACCAAAGGATGTAGACTAATGTATGGGTATTGGTAGTACATGGTCTTTGACGTTAATTTAGCATGTGTCATAAGGCTACCAAACTGTCAATTTGCAATATTGCAAGAAAAAATTACATTTAGTAGAATTTGCTCCACATATATAGCTGACCATGAAACCTAAATAAAAATGAGTTGCGCTCAATTGACAGAGGATTTATAGAAACTCTCGAGCAGAAAAAAACGTCCTAACATTCAAAAACAGTAATAAGCAAGACAATCCTCCCATATAAACACGACCCTGTATGCCTGTGATAGGCACATGTTTTATCAAGAATCACTCACGATTGCAAACATCAGATTATCATACGTACAGTTTCTTGTTTGTTCAAATAAACTTGGCGTCCTGATATATAGTTCTTCGGAATGGTTGTGGGCCAAGAATGCCTGGTATTTAAGTAAGAAATTTATGAAATTCCGTGGTTCAAATAATAAAGGATCTTATCGACACGTATACACCTGATAAATATTTTTTTCATTGATGTTTGTGATGAAAATTCTTGACTTTTGACTGAAAAGGATCAAATTCATTACTTGTATGGATGCGTATCCTTTTGCTCTGGAGTTAGTATTGTCATATTTGTGTATGATTATTTCCTCTCGCCACACTTACTGGCTTGATGTTGGGGACTCGCTTCTGAGCCTGCGAGAGGCACACTTCTAAATAATTACAAAGGAAGGTTTTTCATTATTTTATTATAAAAACATTTAAAGTGGTTTACATAAATACACAATTCCTGTTCTAACCTATTCTACCTATCATACGTTCCTAACCCATCCTGGGCGGCCAAAGCCCCGCGACTCCCTGGCTTGTCTAACCTCCTAGTTGTTCTTGTCCAGCTCCACTCTTCCGAAAAGTTCCTCCATTGCTTACTTCACTAACTGACTTTACCAACCTACCTAACTCTAGCTGCTCGTGCATCCCCTTTTTAACCCTTGACCACAATAATCATCTTAAGGGTGTGTTTTTCTCTTGACCAATCATTTCTTTACTTCACCCTATGACATACGTCAGTTAGAAGTGTACTCTGACCTACGACCTCGATAACTTCGAACCTTAACCTTTTTGTGACGTCACTACCTACTCCCTCTAATTGGATAATACACTTTAGCAAATGCTTAGTAATTCATAACGTCACGATAATGCATTTTATCTCTCATTTATTCTTCTTACCAAGGTGTATTTGACATAAGAAATGATTACATGTTAGGCTTGGTCGTAAATTCCAATTCATCAAATGTCACATATGTCAGAATACTTGGCCTAAACTCATTTGTCATCCGTGTTTCTCATAATTGATAACTAAAGAACACGCACCTTTTGATCACCTGCCCTATTATGTCTTTTGTCTACACATCGCTACTTTCAAATAATATCTCACTATTAAACAAACTGAATATTTCCCAAAAACCCATATTCCCTTATTCCTTATTATTTACTTTTAATCTCACGACATAACAGTATAGTCCTTGGCTGTTTCTATTATTGATTAGAGTGCTCAATCTCTGCATAATATGTACATGCGTATAGGGCAAAAAAAGTGTCACATACTTCCGAAGGATATTTATCATCACAGATAGCGAGAGAAATGCAACAGCTTTACATAACAATACGAGAGCCGGAAATTAGAATTCTTCAGCCAAAACATCAACACGAACGACGTCAATGATTTGCCATAGCCTGACGGCTTCCGTTGCGTGTCTCATGGCAGCATTTAAGCCCCAGAAATCCGCCAGTTCGCGATTGGAAGTTTTCGAGAGAATATCTGTGTATTAATAATGAAAGTAGCCATTAAAACCTGGTCGTAAGCCAACCTCCCATTGAGAAAGTTGACTGATAACAATACATTACATTTGAAATGGTGAAAAGATCAATACGAGGACACGAACATTATCATAGTTTAAAGGCAATATGGAAATAGTTATCAAATGATACAAGTACAGAAAATACAACTATCAACTGCCCGAATTTATGTGGAATAAAGCTCTCTAAGTCTTTAGGACGGGCAATGTATTTCGATTATGTAAACGAATTTGTCAAGCAAAATTTTCCATTTTAAATCATCAGTTAAATCATTAACTATCCATTTGATGTCAGGTCACATGTCAGGGCATCTAACAGAGTAAATATGGTTTTCTAAAGGAAAGGCGATTAGCTGTAACCATGACAGTGAACAGTTAAGGCAAGATTTCAACGTTATTGACTAAGCTGCTTTTCCTTTTCCTGTACATTCAATATTTATTTTATAAGGAAGTTGTAACACACTGGTTTCAAAAGGAAACAGAATATGAAGATTAAAGAAACATTTAACAGATCAAAGATGAATTTAATTTCCTCATAGTTTCTGAGAAAGATGACAAAACACAGTAATGATAAATAATATAATATAATTAAAATAATTACTATAGAATATGAATTCGATGCGTGGTGGAATACCAGAAATCATTGCATGCCCATGTTATAAGATATGATTAAATGTAATCTTTTGTTAGCATTTAAGCTATTTTTCATATCTATGAACATGTTTCTGATTTTGGACTTGACGTTAATAACGAGGGGCAGTAGGATGGGGGGGGGGGGGGGGGGGGGGGGAAACGAAATTGAAAATTGAAATAGTGTCTTTTTTTTTAAATGGACGTCAGTGGCTTTTGTATGCTTGATTATTTCCTCTACGACTACAGATACTTAGATTAAATGTTTTGAACCTTGGAACATAAAACATTTGGCATATACCAAAGTTTATTGGGGAAAGTTAAAAACAGTTTAAAAAGTGCTACTGCTCCTTAAAGAATCAGTTTGAAATAGTTATACTACGGTATATCAAAGAACTGCGACTGAACGTACCCTAAAGCCAAATGCTAGCATGACTTTAGGTAAACTTAATACAGCATATATCATGTATAGACTGGAACGTAATTCTTAAAGTGACAGAGAGTATGTTTTATAATTTTGTATGTGGCTTAAATAAGAATCAATGTACCACACGTACTCAGTAAAGTTCAAATCGCCTCTCTAAACTTTTATCTTTATCTCTAAAATGCCAAAATTATGACACTTTGTTGTTTTCAATTACAATAAGGAAACAGCAATTTCATTGTTCTGCGCCCTTTTTACATATACATTAGTTAAGTGACCTACTGAACACTTCAAATCCACATTTGTGTTTGTGTCTGCTGTAAATAAGTTTCTAAAATTACGTTTGAAATCTCGTGTGATTACCGTGAGTATCGTTCACGTCCGTAGTGTGGAAACGTTTTTGGGACGATATGCTTTTGGGTCCTACTCCGAGGACATGAAATTGAAATATGTGTTACCCCAGGTTTTTGATTAAAAAGAAAGGAAAAGGAATTTTTATTTCAATATTCTATGTTTTGCATGAATCACACGCGAGTCATTTCAAATAGCGTCGACAAGAGGAAAGGGTTTTTAAACCATTCAACCATACCAAGACCAACAACCGATGAGTGGTCCGATATTAAATCGTTTAATTTATGCCGTTTAGTTTTCCGGGCGAAAGGGACAGTGGAGTTATCACTGTCAGTTTGAACCCTCCACATGAATATTGTAACCCCTATTTCCATATTTAGTACTGTGAGAGCAGTATGTTTAATTCAACACAATAGCTGACATTAGACAAAATCAAAACGATGTATTGGTCTACAATCTATAAAAAAAAATTAATTAATAATTGAATATTTTGAAATTTCGTCATGGAAAAATGCCTTCAATTAAAAGAAATGAAATCCGTAACCCATTTGTAAATCAGCGAGCATAATTGTTACGTTGTGTAGCACAATCGCCAGGCACACACTTCGTAAGATTCAACAAGAAGACGAGATGCATGTGGATTTTCATGCGTTTATTTCTTCCGGGTACTCTATACAACTCTGGCTGTGGATCTTTCTCGCCCGCTTTCCCTGGGCACCCTCACGACGCCCAGCGCGCCCTTCTCACATGGCTTGTCGTGACTGTCACTAGCCCAGGGCTGAGTCCTGGCTGAGACACAACTCCTCAGTCCTGCGGCTGAGACTCAACCGTCTCTCCGGGTCGATTGCTGAGAATGAACTACCTTCTTAAGACAAACCTGGGTCTTATATACCCACAGACTCAGTTGTCAACACAATGTGACTTGACAACAGCCTATGGATTATTTCTTAGGGATTACTTAGGGATGGGATTAGCAGAGTATAACATAGGTTTCATAACAACTATGTTACACTTGGGAAGATACCGTATTTCCAGGAATGTATTATTATTTCCTTCATCGCACTTTAACTAAATGTCCTTCTTATCCCTACGTGTTATGCTTTGCCAAGTTTGTATCAACATACAAACGATAGTTTGCTAAGTAGAAATTCTATGTAAAGCTAGCTAGTCTTTGAAGAGTCGTCTTTATACACCGACATACGTCATCAGCCGTGTTTGTCGATATCTAGCTACGTTTAGTAGAGAAGAAACCTCAACATGTAATCTCAAGTACATGCTAGTGAAAAAAAGGTCCAAGTATATCCTGTCTGTAGCACGCACTTTCTTAGTTTATTTCCCTGTGCTTTATCTGGATGACTGACAGGAAGTTTAATATCGTACTCATAATGACGGAAAACACCAGCAGACTTTATTCTATAAGTTTGAACTACATTCAAACAGAGCAGTCAATAAGGCTTTATTTTGCGCTCCTATAACATTTTAATGGTTGTCTTGTAGAGGATAATCGATGATTGGTAACATCATGCCAGCTTGACGTCTTCTAAACGACCACTGAGCTGCTCTGAACAAAGTTTGTATGTAGCTTAACCTTTTGTAGTTTGTTTTACGAATTAATTCACAAGGGTTTAAAAGTCCTTTATACTTTCCACTTGCATGAATCTTTTCAACTTCACAAAGATACAATCTTTTGAAAAACAAAACTGTCTCACTTCATTTGTATTCAATCGGTAGTGAATCTATAACAGCCAGCTTGAATAAATGTGGCATCATGTCGTTTTATATATTATTTATATTACTGTACCGGCGATAGGCAATTTCCTCTTTCAACGGGAGTATTATCATGAAAAAAGTAACCCAAGACAAAATTGTATTGTAACACGACAGTCATATAAACAAGCGTTGCAATATTTTTTCAAAGTGTTTTTATTGAGATGGGATGGTTGGAAATATTCCAAAATATTCAGCTATAAATGAATATTACCATATTTCTGGCAAGGGAAAGCAATTTGAGGGTGACGATCGTTCATAAGGGATATCCAACATCTTTCGGGAAAATAAATTTTATGAATCATAAGACTCGGTGAATTTTCATATTTTATACATTTATTTACATATTTGCATTTTACGGTAGCTTGTTTTTTTTGTGATGTCCTGGTGTTTTCGATTGTTATACACTTATAATGATTAGGTATCAAACTCGCTTCAAAAAAAGATCAAACTACTCTGGCTTCTCAAGCCTATAAAGCCCTAATGGCAATCTATAGGTACCAAAAAAGGGTAGGTTATTTGTCAAGTGTGGATCTTTCTTAATATTTGATGCTAAGGTTAAAGCTATTCTCTGCTACGGTTCAGAAATTTGGGGTGCTTTCAAACAATATTTCAGTTATTAACCACGTGGATGACAAGCATCCAAAAGAGAGTGGACAGATCAGGGACAAGGGGGTCGAAAGGATAAGGGAAAAGATGGTAAGAAAGGCATAGTGAGAGATTGAAAGCAGGTTTAAGAACGACTCACATCCAGCATGGGTGCCCGTACAAGGAGCTAACATGCTCCGGCTGGCATAGCTCTCAAGCACGTAAACAACCACACAACGATAAGTTATTGAGTCCAGCGGTGTGCTGCTGAAGAGTAATCGCAAATTAACCAGGACCTCCTGAACAGCAGCCTTCAGACTGGCAAGGAAAATCATTCATTTGAACTGATGATTTTTTTTCAGAGGACGCAACATAATGTCATCTCTGGCTTAAACAGTGACATTGACAACACCCTAGTTTGCTCAGCTAACGTATTCACCAAGGACAAAACACCCTTCAGTTCCGAGGAGGTGCTCAAAAGCTTATTTGGATCACCATTCTCAATGTTCAAGGAGCCTTCTTCATCCACCTACCTTGCCAAACTAAAAAAACATGATTCTCACTGAACAAGATGAAATCTCAGACTGTATCTTAGGAAAAGGCTGTTTAGGACGGCTTTTGGAAGCTGAAATGAAAGTATACCCAAACACTACGGCAGGTCGTAGTGAAGGAACATTTCCGTGAGAAGTTAAGCCAAGCTGATAAAATTACAGAAGCAAGCATATTGATGTACTTTGAATCGACTGGTTGTGTTCCTGTTATGGACTATTGTCAGATGAGCGTGGGTATTGGGGAACGGTCTCAGGCCTGGTTCAGGTTTCACTCTGAATGGCCCTTTCAATGACAAATAATATTCTTCAGGAATTTGATTGGCTAGAAATAAGTCAACAACTAGAAACATGTGTTTACACGATGCATTCCATGTATGTATTAGTGAATGATTTAAAAGCTGATATTATGCTGATAGATTTTCGGGTCCATTGCCACTAGTTAAAATCTGTGACATGGGGTCTCCATCTAACGGGGCAGGGGTGATCTCTACTGGTCACAACATTGAAAGGTTCTACCATCTAGCCCGGAGGTCAATCCTTCAATAAAACAAAAATTGCCTATGATGTTCACGGGCTAGGTCAAACCATGTACAAGCTTTATCAGACCAGGTCATTGTCAGCTTTTAAACCAATTTACGAAATATGCGTTATGAAGGACCCTAAGAAAAGAGTCACTATATCAACACCCACCCCACCCCCCCCCCCCCCCCCCCCCATGAGTTGAAGGCTCAGACTTTTCATGAGGCCTCAGGAAAAGGGAAGGTCAAGAGAACCAAAGCAGTCAATGGACTTGGTGTGGTTGGAGAGAGGGGTGAGTGAGTTGGAGTTTAATGTGTTTTGAACAATATTTCAATTATTAAACACGTGGACGACTAGCATCCAAAAGAGAGTGGATGGACAGATCAGGGAGAAAGGATGAGAAAAAAACGGAATGAAAGGCATAGTGAGAGATGGAAAGCAGGTTTTAGATAAAACTCGAATTTGGTCTGGCTTCTACCCGTCGACCTATCCAACGTGGGTGCCCCTGCCAGGGGCATGTTAATTCAGCTGGCATAGCTCTCAGGGCCTCTGAAGCACGCAAACCACCACACCACGACAAGGAAAGAGGGAATTTCTAGGGTAATGTAAACGTTTGAGGAAATGAAGGAGTCAGGGGAGGAGTAGATTTCGTGGAAAAGATAATCGAATCTGGGGATGCTGATCAGCCTCTTGAAATTCCTGTTCAACGAACATTTGTAAATGGGGTGCCCATACACGAGGGCACTTCTAGGGAGATCATTCTATTCAAGCCTGCTCAAGATTTGACATCTTTACTTACATATGGAATGCCCTTACAAAAACGAGTACTTCAAGGAGGATAATCCCATTCCTCCAGCTTCCTAATGAGCAGGAGGAAATTTCAGCTTGTCACTCAAGGGAAGAGACTTACTGATCTCCCGCCACGGAGGTGGGATGCACATCGGTTTAAGGTAGTGACAATATATAGATTGAAGAAGGGGGTGAGGAACGAAACAGTTTTTCGATGCTGTGAGCCTGCCGATGTTGTTTCAGTCAATGTCACAAATCTGGTCCGGATATGATGTACCCGGATGTGTCGTTACATTGCAAGTATTGAGACTATGATGACCCATTGGTCCAGTCAGTGTATGGTACAATCTAGACAAACTACAAAGGAAATGATTTTGATGACTGACTGTAGTTAATCCTGTCTGTTTATGTGGGTTAAAGGGCCACAGTATGTTGTTGAAGTTAAATATACAAAACTTCATATATGGTGTTATTTTATTGAGAAATGGTGGATGTTTCCAATTATTATTAACTTGGTTCTTATGAGTTCAGTATAGTGACAATAAAACAGGTTAAAGTCTCGATTTGTGAGCGAAAACCGGACATTTGTGATCGAAAACCGGACAGTGATTATGGAAACTTATTCACAGCAGACCCAAATGTAAATATGGATAAGTATTTTAATTAGGACTTTACACTAATAAACATGTAAAATGTACGCAGAATTTCGACGTCCTATCATTTATATTGCCGTTTTTCATTTATCATTGAAAACATAAAAATAGCCCAATTTGGGAATTTGGAAGGTAAAGATGAGACTTAGGTAAGCGATTTGAACTTAAATGAGGACATATGGTAATTTGGCTCTTATTTAGGGAACATAACAAATCATAAAACATACTCTGTGTCACTTTAAGTCAGACGAAAACAGCAAACGATTCCGTGAATGCACTGCAACTGTCCTCTTTTGCTCTACAACAGTTAACTTTGGCAGTTTCATGCGTCGTATATTTCAACAAGTATCTGTATGAATGACATTGACTTTATAAAATTGGTACATATTAATCTGTACTTGCGATGCAAAATATCAACTCAACCTTTTCATCTTATACATTTACATCTATACGTTTTAAACTTTCACCCAAAAATACAGGTGTATACATTCTTTAAATCGTCAGGGTTCAAAGGTGCAGAGGAACACTAAGGAGTTAGGTTTGCACAGATAACATGTATTTCTCGATATGTCCTAACATCTGCACTGTGCAGTAACATAAGTATTATACAGATTATGGTATTATTTTAAAAACACGGATGGAATTAAAGCAAATGTTTCATCAATGTTCAAACGATCTACAAAATAAAAACGGTAACAGTAATGCTTATAAAAATTGTGTACACAAAACGGCGAAGTTACATGTTTACCTTAATAAATAGACCGCCACTGGACTCAATACCTAATCGTGGTGTGGTGGTTTGCGTGCTTCAGAGACCCCGAGGGCTATGCCAGCCGGAGCGTACATGCTCCTGGTAGGGACACCCAAGCTGGACAGGTCGATGGGTAGAAGCCAGACCAAATTTGAGTCCTTCTAAAACCTGCTTTCCATCTCTCAATATACCTTTCTTTCCGTCTTTTCCCTCTTCCTGTCGATCCCTTTTGTCCTGATCTGTCCACTCTTTATTGGATGCTTGTCATCCACGTGTTTAATATTGTTCAAAGCACGTTAAACTTAAACTCCAACTCCAACTAATAAATAGAGATTATTACCAGAAGGAGGTGTCATATGACATTTACGAAACGAGTGTGATTTTTTGTATTACCCGAGCGAGACCAATATATACCAAACAGTGAAGTTACAGATAACCCTCTATAAAGAAATATTATCTTTTGTTTTTAGTTATTAATTTTAAAATCTGTATAGTAGATAATAATGTAAATTTCACATGGAATAGTTTCTGAATGCATGTAATAATGAACCTTATTCAGGAGTCAAGTAGAATGAAAGTTAGAGTTACATTAATATATCTACAATTAATAACTGACTATATATACTTCTAATCGATCATGCGTTACTATTTATTGAAGACCAACAAAATTATCTAAACCAAATTTCAAATGAGATTAGTTATCATAACAGAAATAGAAATTTTATTATCTGCAACTGTGGGGTTTTTTTTCATAATGAGAAGGATATATACGATAGTAAGGCAGTAAAGATAACACTTGAATAACTTTCATTTGAAGATAAAACGTAACGAGGTAAATTCAGACCTAGTCAAGCTTTAACTATTATAGTCAAGGTTTTCGAGTAGAAGGTTTTCGTGGAATTAAAACATTTTCCAGCAACACATTTTTTGTCTGTGATGTTGATGTAGTTTTCTACCAGTCATCGCTAGTATGGCAAAATGTTTAAAGCACGAAGCATTTACCTAAAATTTACACAATGGGACCATTTTTTCCAGCACAATCACATTCTTCATTTTTTTCCTTCTTTGAATGGAATTTTAGAAGTTGCTTAAGTATCACTTGCTTGATAACGGTGTTAGTATCTACACCGAAACGTCGCATCTCTTTGCAATAAAGAAGTTGTTAATCCATAAATTTCCTATTTTCTTCACATTCTTCATGTTACAGCTCCGACTTTAGTCGTAACTGCACTATTAAATAAAGGGCAGTAACTCGAATTCCATTTACCTATTTATAAAAGCTGCACAACATATTGTTTCTTTGCAAACCAAGCTGCAGTTTAAATGATGAAAATGGTTCCCTGTAATGATTGAAGGAAAGTGTCAGCTAATGGCCACAAAGAGCGACATTATTTAAAATGTAGACTTGGTATTTGCGTCTTGATCAGCCGACCATCTGCAATACTGAATGGAAAGCCAATTGAATAAATGAACAGTAGGACAGTCTACTGACCCCAAGCTGGACAGCTGATCTGTTGATTGGTGGGGCTCGCTGAACGTTGGAAGCAGAGAATTGAATCATTCACCATGGGGGCAGAATGCAGGTATGACGTATGTGTATGTCAGCTTTTTAACCAAATATCTTTACTTTGAACCTTAACGTTAAACATGCTATAGTTTTATATGATTATTGAATTTCAATTATTTTTTCTTTAAACGTTATTATTTCAAACTGAAATCGGGTGCTTTCTAGTCAGTAACACTTATAACCTCTTTGTAGAGGACTAGCGTTTATTTTAAACGTTTAAAACATTTATAGATAAAAACAAAAGATGTTTTATAGGTAAGCGGTATTCTGCTCACCTACATCAAGATTCAGATGAGATAACCTGCATGAAGATTGATCAACAAACCCTTAAAAATTATCCCGCTAACTTAGTATTTATTATCTTAGTGCAATAAATTAAGGGTTCCCTTTAATATTTTTCACTTGATTAAGTATAAACGTTCAAGCACTATTATGAAAAGGCCATTGTCATCAAAGTACTCTTGAAGAGGCAATTTAAGGTCGTTATATCTTATACGAAAATTAGAACATTAAACCTTAGAATACCATATATTCTGCTAACGATTATTAGAATAATAAATGAAATGCGAATCGTACACCACGAGGAAAATGTAGTTAAACATCAAAGTGTCATCTCCTCATTATTTCAGGATACCCTCCTGCTCTGCCTTCAGAGGGGCTGGTGTGAAGGGACGTAATCTGGTTGTTGGGATTTGTCTGTTTGAGGTGTCCAATCTCATGCAGCTTTCCCCGCCGTTAGTTTAGGGGTGAATAGCTGCAGGCAAATGTTCTCGAGATTCTCCAGAACAGCTCTGCCAGGATTGGTATAACAAGGCTCTACATCCTTGTTTATAGTAGGGGCCATGTTTATCATGGTAGATAGGGACCACACTGTTCCCCGTGTGGATGCGCAAGTTTAGAGTGTAGGGTACACCTCATGTAGGATTAGTGTAAGGACAGGCTCCCCCTCCCCTCAGACATTTCCCAACAGATGATTGCTAGCTTCACAAACAGCACGGGCTGGTCGCAGTGTCTGAAGAAGAGGAAGGTGAGAACTACAAGTATGTTAAGAAAATAGATATGCAAATTTTGAAAAATTAATTTCACATAATTTTCACATCTAATGACGAATATGAGGTTGGAGAATGGTTAAGAAAAACTTATGAAGTTGCAAATCAATTTAAAAAATAAAATTGGAAACTAAACAAACATCTTTGCTTATATTATTTAGGGTTTATTTGAAAATAATTTTCAAAAATAATGTTCAAACGTGTTAATCACAAAGATATACCCTAGCTTGGACCATCCAAAGTTTTTTTAAAGAATATAAGGAAGGAACAGTTTAGTTTTATTTTAGCTTATATCTATATTTAAGTAGATGAAGAAACTATCATTACCTCACAGGTTTAGATATTTATATCAGGGCTTGCTAAAATGGCATGATTTTAAGTACACCTATCAAATGTTTTGTGCATAAAATACAATATTTTCTTTTCACATGTTATAAATATCTTTTCCAACAAACAGCTTACGATACTTACTCTAAATCAATAACTTGCATATTTCAAGACCGGAAGAAGACCTAGGGGGATGCCAGCCCGGAGGACGACTGAGGTTGATATGTACCCTGCCAGAGAAGGACCTTGCATGGTGTTGTAATATTGGATGTTACATTAGTTATACCATATCTTTTCACCAAAGTTTATACCGCAGTGTATCTGGGAGTAAACATTTCTAACAAAATCTAATAAAATTTAATAACCAAATCAATACTCTTGAAATGATAATTGTATCTAGAAAAAGTTTTACTTCTAAGTGTTTGTTTAGATTGCAATTTAAGTAATTCAGAAAACTGTGATTAACTAAATTAAATCTATATATCAACGTCAACTAGAAATAAATAACTAAACCTATCATTAGTAAATGTTTCTACAAAGAATGGAAATAAGAATAGGGGGGTGCCATCCAAACGAAGACATGACTCAGGGGTTGCTTCATAGGTTTAATTGTTACGTTTCGGGAGGCTTGCGCCTCCCTTCATCAGACAAATTATACAGAGATATTGAGGTACTAAGGTACTAAAATGCGGTAAACAGTATTTTATATACAAACAGTTCATGTGGAGGTAAATTTGAAAAAATTAAAATATTTGAGATAAATGAAAGAGTTATGTTTTGTTTTCAAAAGAGGTAAGTATGTACTAGAAGCAAAGTTAAAATGATATAATACACAACATTAGATATAGCATGCGGTAGACATACATATATACATACAATAGTTATAGCATGCAGTATTAACATTTACACATTTGTATAGAATATAGCATGCGGTAGACATATGCAACATACATAAAATATAAACATATTTACAATGTGGAAGTTTGAGAATAACAGGATAAATGCGGTATCATGGGGTAGATTTAGACACAGGGTAGATGAGGTTAGAATTATGTTCATAGCGGCTGTGTAGCCCAGGCGGGAGAGTTCATGGTAACACTGGCGGGCACAGTTCATGCGTAATAGAGTTCATTTTTAACACTGGTCAAATATGAGATAGAGTTCACCATCATATCTGAGATATTTTGGCTTCTTAGGTGGGGTGTCTAGTGGTGCGGGTCTTCTCCATTCCATTGAGGGGTTGAAGGTAGTGAGGGTAGTGGCTTCAAAGGGTGGCTTCCAGGGGCGGGGGGCGGCTGGTGGGGGCATCTTCCTCTTTGTAGTGCGATAGTTGGCGGGTAGTTTCCAGTTCTTAGAGGGATGATAGGTATCCATCGTAGCAAGGGTAGGGGTCGCGGTGGTGGCGGAGATTTTGGCGGGTGATTTCGGTTTTGGTACAATTTCTTCATCATCTTCATCTGTGCTAGAGCAGTTCAAATCTTCAAGGAGTTGTTTAAAGCTGTCTTCAGCGGTATCCAACGTGAGGGTGGTGTCAAAAATGGAGGGTTTCTTCTTCTTGTTAGAAGGCTTCTGGTCAGGGTAGAGTGCATGGCGGACTCGAAAGATGGGGTTCTTGTTGGAGACGGGTTGATCACGTGGTTGAATTTTGGCGGGAGAATTCGTAACTGTTTTTCTTTCTTGCATTCCAATTACAGGGGCGGGAATTTCGGTATCAGTTGTGTTGTGCTTGCGCTTGTAATGGCGTCTATAGATATCAGTACGGCTGTACCCCATGTTGCACAGTGGGCAAAAGTAGGTGGTGACACTTGTAGAGTGTTTCGACGAGATGTGGCGTCTAAGGGCGGTAAGGCTGGAAAACTTGAGACCACAGGAAATGCAGTTGATGGCGGGCATGATGGTAAGCACAAAAAAGGATGGTTCAAAGCAGGTTGAGACCGTTGGGTTGAAGCGTATCTAGGTAACGAATCACCGATTGTTCATGACGTAGGCGGGCAGTGACGTTCTCTGGTGCCTTGGCGACCAGCGTCACACGTATCATTGTGACGTCACAGAGGCGGGAGTTGAAGTGAGCGGCGACGGGTTTGCTGGAATTTCGGTTCTTGATGTCTTGTTTATGTCCTTGGAAACGGATTTTGAAATTGTTGGCGGACTGACCAATGTATTGGTTACCGCAGTGGGTACATGAAATGCAGTAGATTATTCCTTGTGTCAGGCACGTTAGATGGGAGGTAATCTTCAAAGTTTTTCCGTTGTGGTGGCTAGTTATGAGGTTGGTTTGGATGATCAGGGGGCAGATGCGGCAGTTGTTGGTAGAACAGGTGAAGCATCCTGGGGGTAGAGGGGTGTTCATGCGACTGTGGATGAGGCTGTCCTTGATACTGGGGGGTCTTCTGTATGCAATTCGGATTCCATGTAGAGTGATGTGGCGGGTATCTGGGTCACCTTCTAGGATGTTAGTATACTTCAAGAGGATACTGCGGATGTCAATATTGTGATTGAAGCATGTGATGTAGGTGATGGCCTTGTCCCTTGTACGTTGGCGGTACTTCAAGAGAGTTTGGCGGTCTTGATCTTTGGCCTTGTTGATGGCGGTATCCAGTAGTTTAGGGGGGTATCCACGACGGAGGAAGTGGTGACGGAGGTTTTTTAAGGCTTGATTGAGGTCGTGTTCGTTGTTGCAAATCTTGCGGCAGCGTAGGGCTTGACCATATGGAATAGCTTTCTTCAGAGACGGGCGATGGTGGGACTGGTAGTGGAGGTACTGGTGTGAATCAGTTGGTTTCGTGTACACCTTGGTGTAGACGCGGCCTTCTTCTATGGTGATGTTGATGTCCAAAAAGTGGGCAGCGGTTCTGGAGAATTCATGTGTGAATTTTATGGTGGGGTGGTAATTGTTGAGGGCGGTGATGAAATATTCTAGTTCTGTTTCTGAATGTTCCCAGATGAAGAAAATATCATCGATGTACCGCCACCACACTCTGGGGACGAGTGTGGAGGAGGCAAGGAAGTCTTGTTCGAGCTTGTCCATGAAAATAATACTGTAAGCTACAGAGCATTTAGAACCCATGGCGGTGCCATGGATTTGATGAAAGTGGTCCCCATTGAAGTCAAAGGTGTTCATGGTGAGGACGAAGTTGAGGAGGCGGGTGATGATCCAAGTGGGTGGGTCTTGGACGGATCTCTTGTCTAGGGCTTCTTTAGCGGCTCTGAGACCATCTGCATGCGGGATGTTGGTGTATAGGCTGCTTACGTCTATGGTGCCGATGATGCTTTGTGCGGTGAGGGTGGTCGAATCCAAGCGTCTCAAAAAATCTGTCGAATCCTTGATGTAGGATCTTGTTTGGAGGGCTAGGGGTTGTAGGTGGTGGTCCACGTAGGCGGATATCCTTTCAGTGTGACTGCCGTTGGCGGAGATGATTGGTCTTCCCGGGTTGTTGGTTTTGTGGATCTTTGGAAGCAAGTACATGGCGGCGGTTCTGAAGACTGTGGGGCTGATGTAGTTGGCAATTTTGTCTTCGTCTTCAAAAAGAACAACGACATCATCATCAAACCTGCAGACAAAGGAGGTGCAATCGTCATTATGAATATGAAGGATTACCTAACTGAAGGATACCGCCAACTCGGCAACAAACTCCACTACCGCAAAACCAAAACGGACCTCACCCCCAAGTTCGCCAAAACCATCAGAGACTTTATCACAACTAACAAGAAACGTGGATTCATCGAAGACAAAATTGCCAACTACATCAGCCCCACAGTCTTCAGAACCGCCGCCATGTACTTGCTTCCAAAGATCCACAAAACCAACAACCCGGGAAGACCAATCATCTCCGCCAACGGCAGTCACACTGAAAGGATATCCGCCTACGTGGACCACCACCTACAACCCCTAGCCCTCCAAACAAGATCCTACATCAAGGATTCGACAGATTTTTTGAGACGCTTGGATTCGACCACCCTCACCGCACAAAGCATCATCGGCACCATAGACGTAAGCAGCCTATACACCAACATCCCGCATGCAGATGGTCTCAGAGCCGCTAAAGAAGCCCTAGACAAGAGATCCGTCCAAGACCCACCCACTTGGATCATCACCCGCCTCCTCAACTTCGTCCTCACCATGAACACCTTTGACTTCAATGGGGACCACTTTCATCAAATCCATGGCACCGCCATGGGTTCTAAATGCTCTGTAGCTTACAGTATTATTTTCATGGACAAGCTCGAACAAGACTTCCTTGCCTCCTCCACACTCGTCCCCAGAGTGTGGTGGCGGTACATCGATGATATTTTCTTCATCTGGGAACATTCAGAAACAGAACTAGAATATTTCATCACCGCCCTCAACAATTACCACCCCACCATAAAATTCACACATGAATTCTCCAGAACCGCTGCCCACTTTTTGGACATCAACATCACCATAGAAGAAGGCCGCGTCTACACCAAGGTGTACACGAAACCAACTGATTCACACCAGTACCTCCACTACCAGTCCCACCATCGCCCGTCTCTGAAGAAAGCTATTCCATATGGTCAAGCCCTACGCTGCCGCAAGATTTGCAACAACGAACACGACCTCAATCAAGCCTTAAAAAACCTCCGTCACCACTTCCTCCGTCGTGGATACCCCCCTAAACTACTGGATACCGCCATCAACAAGGCCAAAGATCAAGACCGCCAAACTCTCTTGAAGTACCGCCAACGTACAAGGGACAAGGCCATCACCTACATCACATGCTTCAATCACAATATTGACATCCGCAGTATCCTCTTGAAGTATACTAACATCCTAGAAGGTGACCCAGATACCCGCCACATCACTCTACATGGAATCCGAATTGCATACAGAAGACCCCCCAGTATCAAGGACAGCCTCATCCACAGTCGCATGAACACCCCTCTACCCCCAGGATGCTTCACCTGTTCTACCAACAACTGCCGCATCTGCCCCCTGATCATCCAAACCAACCTCATAACTAGCCACCACAACGGAAAAACTTTGAAGATTACCTCCCATCTAACGTGCCTGACACAAGGAATAATCTACTGCATTTCATGTACCCACTGCGGTAACCAATACATTGGTCAGTCCGCCAACAATTTCAAAATCCGTTTCCAAGGACATAAACAAGACATCAAGAACCGAAATTCCAGCAAACCCGTCGCCGCTCACTTCAACTCCCGCCTCTGTGACGTCACAATGATACGTGTGACGCTGGTCGCCAAGGCACCAGAGAACGTCACTGCCCGCCTACGTCATGAACAATCAGTGATTCGTTACCTAGATACGCTTCAACCCAACGGTCTCAACCTGCTTTGAACCATCCTTTTTTGTGCTTACCATCATGCCCGCCATCAACTGCATTTCCTGTGGTCTCAAGTTTTCCAGCCTTACCGCCCTTAGACGCCACATCTCGTCGAAACACTCTACAAGTGTCACCACCTACTTTTGCCCACTGTGCAACATGGGGTACAGCCGTACTGATATCTATAGACGCCATTACAAGCGCAAGCACAACACAACTGATACCGAAATTCCCGCCCCTGTAATTGGAATGCAAGAAAGAAAAACGGTTACGAATTCTCCCGCCAAAATTCAACCACGTGATCAACCCGTCTCCAACAAGAACCCCATCTTTCGAGTCCGCCATGCACTCTACCCTGACCAGAAGCCTTCTAACAAGAAGAAGAAACCCTCCATTTTTGACACCACCCTCACGTTGGATACCGCTGAAGACAGCTTTAAACAACTCCTTGAAGATTTGAACTGCTCTAGCACAGATGAAGATGATGAAGAAATTGTACCAAAACCGAAATCACCCGCCAAAATCTCCGCCACCACCGCGACCCCTACCCTTGCTACGATGGATACCTATCATCCCTCTAAGAACTGGAAACTACCCGCCAACTATCGCACTACAAAGAGGAAGATGCCCCCACCAGCCGCCCCCCGCCCCTGGAAGCCACCCTTTGAAGCCACTACCCTCACTACCTTCAACCCCTCAATGGAATGGAGAAGACCCGCACCACTAGACACCCCACCTAAGAAGCCAAAATATCTCAGATATGATGGTGAACTCTATCTCATATTTGACCAGTGTTAAAAATGAACTCTATTACGCATGAACTGTGCCCGCCAGTGTTACCATGAACTCTCCCGCCTGGGCTACACAGCCGCTATGAACATAATTCTAACCTCATCTACCCTGTGTCTAAATCTACCCCATGATACCGCATTTATCCTGTTATTCTCAAACTTCCACATTGTAAATATGTTTATATTTTATGTATGTTGCATATGTCTACCGCATGCTATATTCTATACAAATGTGTAAATGTTAATACTGCATGCTATAACTATTGTATGTATATATGTATGTCTACCGCATGCTATATCTAATGTTGTGTATTATATCATTTTAACTTTGCTTCTAGTACATACTTACCTCTTTTGAAAACAAAACATAACTCTTTCATTTATCTCAAATATTTTAATTTTTTCAAATTTACCTCCACATGAACTGTTTGTATATAAAATACTGTTTACCGCATTTTAGTACCTTAGTACCTCAATATCTCTGTATAATTTGTCTGATGAAGGGAGGCGCAAGCCTCCCGAAACGTAACAATTAAACCTATGAAGCAACCCCTGAGTCATGTCTTCGTTTGGATGGCACCCCCCTATTCTTATTCTAACTAATTTTTTAATTAGTCCGCCATCCTGGCATCCTTTAGTGGATCCGGAGTATTGATCTCAGCCATACACCCGCACATTTCTACCGTGGAATACGCCGCCCCACACAAAGAATGGAAATGTTTTTGTTTATCTGTTCAACACATTTGTGCCACAAAAAAGCTTACTTATTTTACCTCATGTAATCAAATTAAAAACATAAAATTTGCAGGACCGGAGGAGACCCAGCGGGGTGCCAGCCCAGAGGAAGACAGAAGAGGATACGTACCCTGCCAAAGAAGGCGCATGGAGGGTAATATAACATAAGATGACAAATCTTTCCTTAAACATATCTTTTCAACCAAACATTTACTACAGTTTATTTAATAAAACAATAATTCTATGAAAAGCTACCAAACGTTAAGGACATTGATTCTTTTAAAGTGAAAACAAAGAGCAAAAAAACCTTATCTAGAACTGTATTTGTCAAAATTGCATTGAAGTCATTCTAGAAACTATGATTTACCAATTTAAATCTGTTTGTCAAGGTTGACAGAAAAGACATGACTAAAACTACCTTTAGTGACATGGAAATGTTTCTGTTATCTGTTGAATACTCCTTTGCCACGAAAATTCTTACTTTATTTACTTCAAGTAATCAAATCAAAACCATACAATTTTCAGGACCGGAGGAGACCCAGCGGGGTGCCAGCCCAGAGGAAGACAGAAGAGGATACGTACCCTGCCAGAGAAGGCGCATGGATGGTAATATAACATAAGATGACACATTTTTCCTTAAACATATCTTTTCAACCAAACATTTCCCACAGTGTATTAAAAAAAAAAAAAAAGCAAAAAATCTTTATCTATAACTGTATTTGTTAAAATTGCATTGAAGTCATTCTAGAAACTATGATTTACCAATTTAAATCTGTTTGTCAAGGTTGATGGAAAAGACATGACTAAAACTACGTTAAGTGACATGGAAATGTTTCTGTTATCTGTTGAATACTCCTTTGCCACGAAAAGTCTTACTTTATTTACCTCAAGTAATCAAATCAAAACCATACAATTTGCAGGACCAGAGGAGACCCAGCGGGGTGCCAGCCCAGAGGAAGACAGAAGAGGATACGTACCCTGCCAGAGAAGGCGCATAGAGGGTAATATAACATAAGATGACACATTTTCCTTAAACATATCTTTTCAACCAAACATTTACCACAGTGTATTAAAAAAAAAGAAATTAATGAAAAGCTACCAAAAGTTAAGGTTATTGATTCTTTTAAAGTGAAAGCAAAGAGCAAAAAAGCTTTATCTATAACTGTATTTGTTAAAATTGCATTGAAGTCATTCTAGAAACTATAATTTACTAATTTAATTTGTCTGTCAAGGTTGACGGAAAAGACATGACTAAAACTATCTTTAGTGACATGGAAATGTTTCTGTTATCTGTTGAATACTCCTTTGCCACAGAAAGTCTTACTTTTTTTACCTCAAGTAATCAAATCAAAAACATACAATTTGTAGGACCGGAGGAGACCCAGCGGGGTGCCAGCCCAGAGGAAGACAGAAGAGGCTACGTGCCCTGCCAGAGAAGGCGCATGGAGGGTAATATAACATAAGATGACACATTTTTCCCTTAAACATATCTTTTCAACCAAACATTTACCACAGTGTATTCAAAAATAAAAAAATTCAATGAAAAGCTACCAAAAGTTAAGGTTATTGATTCTTTAATAGTGAAAACAAAGAGCAAAAAAGCTTTATCTATAACTGTATTTGTTAAAATTGCATTGAAGTCATTCTAGAAACTATGATTTACTAATTTAATTTGTCTGTCAAGGATGACGGAAAAGACATGACTAAAACTACCTTTAGTGACATGGAAATGTTTCTGTTATCTGTTGAATACTCCTTTGCCACAGAAAGTCTTACTTTTTTTACCTCAAGTAATCAAATCAAAAACATAAAATTTGCAGGACCGGAGGAGACCCAGCGGGGTGCCAGCCCAGAGGAAGACAGAAGAAGATACGTACCCTGCCAAAGAAGGCGCATGGAGGGTAATATAACATAAGATGACAAATCTTTCCTTAAACATATCTTTTCAACCAAACATTTACTACAGTTTATTTAATAAAACAAGAATTCTATGAAAAGCTACCAAACGTTAAGGACATTGATTCTTTTAAAGTGAAAGCATAGAGCAAAAAAACCTTATCTAGAACTGTATTTGTCAAAATTGCATTGAAGTCATTCTAGAAACTATGATTTACCAATTTAAATCTGTTTGTCAAGGTTGACAGAAAAGACATGACTAAAACTACCTTTAGTGACATGGAAATGTTTCTGTTATCTGTTGAATACTCCTTTGCCACGAAAATTCTTACTTTATTTACTTCAAGTAATCAAATCAAAACCATACAATTTTCAGGACCGGAGGAGACCCAGCGGGGTGCCAGCCCAGAGGAAGACAGAAGAGGATACGTACCCTGCCAGAGAAGGCGCATGGATGGTAATATAACATAAGATGACACATTTTTCCTTAAACATATCTTTTCAACCAAACATTTCCCACAGTGTATTAAAAAAAAAAAAAAAGCAAAAAATCTTTATCTATAACTGTATTTGTTAAAATTGCATTGAAGTCATTCTAGAAACTATGATTTACCAATTTAAATCTGTTTGTCAAGGTTGATGGAAAAGACATGACTAAAACTACGTTAAGTGACATGGAAATGTTTCTGTTATCTGTTGAATACTCCTTTGCCACGAAAAGTCTTACTTTATTTACCTCAAGTAATCAAATCAAAACCATACAATTTGCAGGACCAGAGGAGACCCAGCGGGGTGCCAGCCCAGAGGAAGACAGAAGAGGATACGTACCCTGCCAGAGAAGGCGCATAGAGGGTAATATAACATAAGATGACACATTTTCCTTAAACATATCTTTTCAACCAAACATTTACCACAGTGTATTAAAAAAAAAGAAATTAATGAAAAGCTACCAAAAGTTAAGGTTATTGATTCTTTTAAAGTGAAAGCAAAGAGCAAAAAAGCTTTATCTATAACTGTATTTGTTAAAATTGCATTGAAGTCATTCTAGAAACTATAATTTACTAATTTAATTTGTCTGTCAAGGTTGACGGAAAAGACATGACTAAAACTATCTTTAGTGACATGGAAATGTTTCTGTTATCTGTTGAATACTCCTTTGCCACAGAAAGTCTTACTTTTTTTACCTCAAGTAATCAAATCAAAAACATACAATTTGTAGGACCGGAGGAGACCCAGCGGGGTGCCAGCCCAGAGGAAGACAGAAGAAGATACGTACCCTGCCAAAGAAGGCGCATGGAGGGTAATATAACATAAGATGACAAATCTTTCCTTAAACATATCTTTTCAACCAAACATTTACTACAGTTTATTTAATAAAACAAGAATTCTATGAAAAGCTACCAAACGTTAAGGACATTGATTCTTTTAAAGTGAAAGCATAGAGCAAAAAAACCTTATCTAGAACTGTATTTGTCAAAATTGCATTGAAGTCATTCTAGAAACTATGATTTACCAATTTAAATCTGTTTGTCAAGGTTGACAGAAAAGACATGACTAAAACTACCTTTAGTGACATGGAAATGTTTCTGTTATCTGTTGAATACTCCTTTGCCACGAAAATTCTTACTTTATTTACTTCAAGTAATCAAATCAAAACCATACAATTTGCAGGACCGGAGGAGACCCAGCGGGGTGCCAGCCCAGAGGAAGACAGAAGAGGATACGTACCCTGCCAGAGAAGGCACATGGATGGTAATATAACATAAGATGACACATTTTTCCTTAAACATATCTTTTCAACCAAACATTTCCCACAGTGTATTAAAAAAAAAACAAAGAGCAAAAAATCTTTATCTATAACTGTATTTGTTAAAATTGCATTGAAGTCATTCTAGAAACTATGATTTACCAATTTAAATCTGTTTGTCAAGGTTGATGGAAAAGACATGACTAAAACTACGTTAAGTGACATGGAAATGTTTCTGTTATCTGTTGAATACTCCTTTGCCACGAAAAGTCTTACTTTATTTACCTCAAGTAATCAAATCAAAACCATACAATTTGCAGGACCAGAGGAGACCCAGCGGGGTGCCAGCCCAGAGGAAGACAGAAGAGGATACGTACCCTGCCAGAGAAGGCGCATAGAGGGTAATATAACATAAGATGACACATTTTCCTTAAACATATCTTTTCAACCAAACATTTACCACAGTGTATTAAAAAAAAAAGAAATTAATGAAAAGCTACCAAAAGTTAAGGTTATTGATTCTTTTAAAGTGAAAGCAAAGAGCAAAAAAGCTTTATCTATAACTGTATTTGTTAAAATTGCATTGAAGTCATTCTAGAAACTATAATTTACTAATTTAATTTGTCTGTCAAGGTTGACGGAAAAGACATGACTAAAACTATCTTTAGTGACATGGAAATGTTTCTGTTATCTGTTGAATACTCCTTTGCCACAGAAAGTCTTACTTTTTTTACCTCAAGTAATCAAATCAAAAACATACAATTTGTAGGACCGGAGGAGACCCAGCGGGGTGCCAGCCCAGAGGAAGACAGAAGAGGCTACGTGCCCTGCCAGAGAAGGCGCATGGAGGGTAATATAACATAAGATGACAAATCTTTCCTTAAACATATCTTTTCAACCAAACATTTACTACAGTTTATTTAATAAAACAATAATTCTATGAAAAGCTACCAAACGTTAAGGACATTGATTCTTTTAAAGTGAAAGCATAGAGCAAAAAAACCTTATCTAGAACTGTATTTGTCAAAATTGCATTGAAGTCATTCTAGAAACTATGATTTACCAATTTAAATCTGTTTGTCAAGGTTGACAGAAAAGACATGACTAAAACTACCTTTAGTGACATGGAAATGTTTCTGTTATCTGTTGAATACTCCTTTGCCACGAAAATTCTTACTTTATTTACTTCAAGTAATCAAATCAAAACCATACAATTTGCAGGACCGGAGGAGACCCAGCGGGGTGCCAGCCCAGAGGAAGACAGAAGAGGATACGTACCCTGCCAGAGAAGGCGCATGGATGGTAATATAACATAAGATGACACATTTTTCCTTAAACATATCTTTTCAACCAAACATTTCCCACAGTGTATTAAAAAAAAAACAAAGAGCAAAAAATCTTTATCTATAACTGTATTTGTTAAAATTGCATTGAAGTCATTCTAGAAACTATGATTTACCAATTTAAATCTGTTTGTCAAGGTTGATCGAAAAGACATGACTAAAACTACGTTAAGTGACATGGAAATGTTTCTGTTATCTGTTGAATACTCCTTTGCCACGAAAAGTCTTACTTTATTTACCTCAAGTAATCAAATCAAAACCATACAATTTGCAGGACCAGAGGAGACCCAGCGGGGTGCCAGCCCAGAGGAAGACAGAAGAGGATACGTACCCTGCCAGAGAAGGCGCATAGAGGGTAATATAACATAAGATGACACATTTTCCTTAAACATATCTTTTCAACCAAACATTTACCACAGTGTATTAAAAAAAAAAGAAATTAATGAAAAGCTACCAAAAGTTAAGGTTATTGATTCTTTTAAAGTGAAAGCAAAGAGCAAAAAAGCTTTATCTATAACTGTATTTGTTAAAATTGCATTGAAGTCATTCTAGAAACTATAATTTACTAATTTAATTTGTCTGTCAAGGTTGACGGAAAAGACATGACTAAAACTATCTTTAGTGACATGGAAATGTTTCTGTTATCTGTTGAATACTCCTTTGCCACAGAAAGTCTTACTTTTTTTACCTCAAGTAATCAAATCAAAAACATACAATTTGTAGGACCGGAGGAGACCCAGCGGGGTGCCAGCCCAGAGGAAGACAGAAGAAGATACGTACCCTGCCAAAGAAGGCGCATGGAGGGTAATATAACATAAGATGACAAATCTTTCCTTAAACATATCTTTTCAACCAAACATTTACTACAGTTTATTTAATAAAACAATAATTCTATGAAAAGCTACCAAACGTTAAGGACATTGATTCTTTTAAAGTGAAAGCATAGAGCAAAAAAACCTTATCTAGAACTGTATTTGTCAAAATTGCATTGAAGTCATTCTAGAAACTATGATTTACCAATTTAAATCTGTTTGTCAAGGTTGACGGAAAAGACATGACTAAAACTACCTTTAGTGACATGGAAATGTTTCTGTTATCTGTTGAATACTCCTTTGCCACGAAAATTCTTACTTTATTTAATCAAGTAATCAAATCAAAACCATACAATTTGCAGGACCGGAGGAGACCCAGCGGGGTGCCAGCCCAGAGGAAGACAGAAGAGGATACGTACCCTGCCAGAGAAGGCGCATGGATGGTAATATAACATAAGATGACACATTTTTCCTTAAACATATCTTTTCAACCAAACATTTACCACAGTGTATTAAAAAAAAAAGAAATTAATGAAAAGCTACCAAAAGTTAAGGTTATTGATTCTTTTAAAGTGAAAGCAAAGAGCAAAAAAGCTTTATCTATAACTGTATTTGTTAAAATTGCATTGAAGTCATTCTAGAAACTATAATTTACTAATTTAATTTGTCTGTCAAGGTTGACGGAAAAGACATGACTAAAACTATCTTTAGTGACATGGAAATGTTTCTGTTATCTGTTGAATACTCCTTTGCCACAGAAAGTCTTACTTTTTTTACCTCAAGTAATCAAATCAAAAACATACAATTTGTAGGACCGGAGGAGACCCAGCGGGGGTGCCAGCCCAGAGGAAGACAGAAGAAGATACGTACCCTGCCAAAGAAGGCGCATGGAGGGTAATATAACATAAGATGACAAATCTTTCCTTAAACATATCTTTTCAACCAAACATTTACTACAGTTTATTTAATAAAACAAGAATTCTATGAAAAGCTACCAAACGTTAAGGACATTGATTCTTTTAAAGTGAAAGCATAGAGCAAAAAAACCTTATCTAGAACTGTATTTGTCAAAATTGCATTGAAGTCATTCTAGAAACTATGATTTACCAATTTAAATCTGTTTGTCAAGGTTGACGGAAAAGACATGACTAAAACTACCTTTAGTGACATGGAAATGTTTCTGTTATCTGTTGAATACTCCTTTGCCACGAAAATTCTTACTTTATTTAATCAAGTAATCAAATCAAAACCATACAATTTGCAGGACCGGAGGAGACCCAGCGGGGTGCCAGCCCAGAGGAAGACAGAAGAGGATACGTACCCTGCCAGAGAAGGCGCATAGAGGGTAATATAACATAAGATGACACATTTTTCCTTAAACATATCTTTTCAACCAAACATTTCCCACAGTGTATTAAAAAAAAAACAAAGAGCAAAAAATCTTTATCTATAACTGTATTTGTTAAAATTGCATTGAAGTCATTCTAGAAACTATGATTTACCAATTTAAATCTGTTTGTCAAGGTTGATGGAAAAGACATGACTAAAACTACGTTAAGTGACATGGAAATGTTTCTGTTATCTGTTGAATACTCCTTTGCCACGAAAAGTCTTACTTTATTTACCTCAAGTAATCAAATCAAAACCATACAATTTGTAGGACCGGAGGAGACCCAGCGGGGTGCCAGCCCAGGGGAAGACAGAAGAGGATACGTACCCTGCCAGAGAAGGCGCATAGAGGGTAATATAACATAAGATGACACATTTTTCCTTAAACATATCTTTTCAACCAAACATTTACCACAATGTATTCAACAACAAAAAAATTCAATGAAAAGCTACCAAAAGTTAAGGTTATTGATTCTTTTAAAGTGAAAGCAAAGAGCAAAAAAGCTTTATCTATAACTGTATTTGTTAAAATTGCATTGAAGTCATTCTAGAAACTATGATTTACCAATTTAAATCTGTCTGTCAAGGATGACGGAAAAGAAATGACTAAAACTACCTTTAGTGACATGGAAATGTTTCTGTTATCTGTTGAATACTCTTTTGCCACGAAAAGTCTTACTTTATTTACCTCAAGTAAGCAAATCAAAAACATACAATTTGTAGGACCGGAGGAGACCCAGCGGGGTGCCAGCCCAGGGGAAGACAGAAGAGGATACGTACCCTGCCAGAGAAGGCGCATGGAGGGTAATATAACATAAGATGACACATTTTTCCCTTAAACATATCTTTTCAACCAAACATTTACCACAGTGTCTTCAACAACAAAAAAAATAACTCTATGAAAAGCTACCAAAAGTTAAGGTTATTGATTCTTTTATAGTGAAAACAAAGAGCAAAAAAGCTTTATAACTGTATTTGTTAAAATTGCATTGAAGTCATTCTAGAAACTATGATTTACCAATTTAAATCTGTCTGTCAAGGATGACGGAAAAGACATGACTAAAACTACCTTTAGTGACATGAAATGTTTCTGTTATCTGTTGAATACTCCTTTGCCACGAACAGTCTTACTTTGTTTACCTCAAGTAATCAAATCAAAAACATACAATTTGCAGGACTGGAGGAGACGGTTTAATAAGTTGACAAATTTACCACAGTGTATCTTCTGAAAACATATTTAAGAATATCCAAGAAAATTTACAATAGTTAACTTGAAGAGATAATAATGTACAAAATAATCTTTAATTATAACTGTGTTTGTTAAAAATGCATTTTTCAAGTCTGTATATTAAGGTTAAATTTAAAGACATTTCTAAAACTAACTTTAGTAAAGTCTTTCGCACAAAACTGAACTATTTCTGATTACCTGTTAATCATATATCTCACACGAAACAGTTTACTATACCTACCTCTAATCATTAGGAACAATAGCATACATTTTGTTTGACTGGAATAAAATCCAGGAGGATGCAAGCCCAGGAAGAGGTGTAGTTTTAGTACAAATATTAATCTTGTTTGTAGGACCGGAGGAGGACGAGGGAGGATATGGTCCCGGGGACGAAAGAGGTGACGGCAATGCCAGATGCTGTTTAGAAGGGACGTCAACCTTCATGTTGGAAACATGTCTGTTCGAGGTGTCCAATCTCATGCAGCTTTCCCAATCATTAGTTTAGGGGTGAATAGCTGCAGGCAACAGTTCTCGAGACTCTGCAGAACTGCTCTGCCAGGATTGGTTAAACAAGGTTCTACATCCTTGTTTAGAGTAGGAACCATGCTTATCATGGTGGATAGGGACCACGCTGTTCCCCGTGTGGATGCGCAAGTTTAGAATGTAGGGTACACCTCGTGTAGGATTAGTGTAAGGACAGGCTCCCCCTCAGACAGTTTCCAACAGCTGGTTGCTAGCTTCACAAACATGCATCTTGACATGCTTGCCACAATGTCACGATGGTAAATTTTTCAATTGATTAAATTTTTGCACCTGTAAACATAATTTGATTGACTCATGTCAAGTATAAGTATCAAGTTGAAATATTTACCATCCTTGTTAAGGAAATATTGTTATTTCTTCAGGTAAAGGACCCATATGTAGACAGAAAAGTACATATCACAATTGTTTTCAACTTACATGATTGTACATTTTTTTTCCTTTTCATATACTTAAATTTCATTTTTAAGAAACTTATGGTTGAGTTTTCATTTTATTGTTTAAGTATAGAGACATGATTGAAGTTATCTACTTCAGTATGTATGTTTGAGGTATCTTTAGAAATCAGTTCAGATCACAATGTTTTCCTGTTATATTGACATTTATGTTTCTTTGGTCAGGTGAAGACCTAAGGGATTGCCAAGTCAGTGGAAAACCTAGAATGGTGCCATGCCCTATGACTACCCAAGAGGTTGCCAAGTTAGAGGTGAACCAAGGTGGATGCCAGACAGCAATCTGAGATGTTTCCACTCCAGAGAGAATCCTAGAAGGATTCCACCCCAGAGAGAATCCAAGAAGGATTCCACCCCAGAGAGAATCCTAGAAGGATTCCAGCCCAGAGACAATCCTAGAAGGATTCCAGCCCAGAGAGAGTCCTAGGATTCCAGCCCAGAGAGAATCCTAGAAGGATTCCAGCCCAGAGAGAATCCTAGGATTCCACCTAGGCAGTGCCTAAGGACATCCAGGAAGGATGTAATCGGAAAGGACTGATGCATACCAAGGAAGGTACCTTGCCAGAGAACGGTACTGTTCGATTTCATGATCGACGAAGGTATAGGCTAATATATCTATTATCTCATAAAATACCTTAAATAATTTACAAAATGTACAAGTAATGTATATTAATTTATTTTAGGCCAACACACTCTGAATATGTATTCATTTATGTACGATTTAAGACAAATATTTTGCTTACTTGTTTTATTAGTTCTAAAGTGTAAATATTAAAATCCCAAATTTTCTGAAGTTTAGAAATGTAAAATATCTTTTGATTTAAAAGAATGCGTAGCATTTTAATGATGGTCCAAAAATCAAAACCTTACCGCCCGCCTAACTTACCATAATGGAATTGCTTAATTGAAGTTAAGAACCTCTATGCATGTGAAATCAAGATTCATTAAAAAAATTTGAAAACATAGAATTCAAAGTGAGTAAATACTTTTTAAATTGCTGCCTTATTTCAGTGATGATCCTAAAGAATCATAGTGCTTTTTAGTCAATTACACATTCTAAATTTTGAATTTCCTTTTTGTTTCAGTTTCAAATTAAAGGAACTTAAAAACTTTACACTCTTTCCAAATTTTCAAATGACAAAATTAATAATTTTTCGATTTGGCTTCATACGGATCTTCCTTTTTTAAAATCTGCACATTTATGGATTTACCAGCACCAAAGTACATAAAATATCTCTATTTAATTTCTTTTGTGTATTTTCGGCATAAATTTTAATGGTTGTCAATTTGTTAAGATTCTTTTCCAAATTCCCAAAATTACATTTTCGTTTTCAAATTCATCAACCTTTTGTTGATAATACCTGCACATAAATGATTTCCCACAACAACAAAAGTGTTTTTACATGTATATTTTCCCAATTTACAATTAGTATAGTTATTTGATTAATCGTTATCTCCTGTTCCATGTTTTGATCACATTAAGTTAAAAGTCTAATGGAATCCAATATCATCTTCAATCTCAATTTCATTTTCGTTTTAGGCCTTTTCTTTAATTTTGTTTACTTTTTAAGAGGACAGATGTAACATCATAATTATTCACATTCAATCTTTTGAAAATTTTCAATTTTGTTTACACATTTAAGTGATATCATTAGCAAAACGTCAAATTTCATTTTCATTTAGATATATTGCTCAAATGTTTCCTCTCGATATATTGGGCACATTTTCCTTTGTCGTTCATTTCATTGATGCTTCAACAAAGCCCAGATGCTTTAAAATTCATTAAGATTTAAAATGTTATCTTTAATTCGGCTCAAATTCCATCTCGTGTGTGTTAAAATTTTGCAACTCGAACCGTAAAAAGATATATTCATGTCTCATTGTGTTGATGGTTCTATTGTTCTAAAATAATTGCAAATTTTCAAATTCCGTATTGATTTCGCTCCAATATATTCTATATTTTTCAAAAGTTAGATCCATGGTTTACTAGGACCCAAGTTCTTTTGAAACGATCCCAAATTTTCTAAATTTGAAACTCCGTTTGTCTTCCATATTTCATAATAAGAAATCCCGTTCATGTTTATCTGGCCTGAAAGGCCAAATAGTTGGTTCAATATCATTTCAATGATGTGGGAATTAGTGTATTGGTACAAAGGACTTCCTCAGGTAGGATATATATACTATCTAAGGTAAAGTTGTGGGAATTAGTGTGTAGGTACAGAACACTTCCATTTGCGCTAGCAATTTCTTTTAACTATTCCTAATACTCTTCCTCAAAAGTAGGATACAGAGACTACCTAAGGTAGGGTGATGTGAATTAGTGTGTAGGTACAAAACACTTCCTCAGGTAGGATACAGAGACTACCTAAGGTAGGGTGATGTGAATTGGTGTGTAGGTACAGAACACTTCCTCAGGCAGGATACAGAGACTACCTAAGGTAGGGTTGTGGGAATTAGTGTGTAGGTACAGAACACTTCCTCAGGTAGGATACAGAGACTACCTAAGGTAGGGTGATGTGAATCAATGTGTGGGTACAGAACACTTCCTCAGGTAGGATACAGAGACTACCTAAGGTAGGGTGATGTGAATTAGTGTATAGGTACAGAACACTTCCTCAGGTAGGATACAGAGACTACCTAAGGTAGGGTGATGTGAGTTAGTGTATTGGTACAAAGGACTTCCTCAGGTAGGATATATATACTATCTAAGGTAGGGTTGTGGGAATTAGTGTGTAGGTACAGAACACTTCCTCGGGTAGGAAATATACATTACATTGAAACTAATTCTCTGATTAACATTTATTTGTGTTATTATTGTGAAACTTTACAAATTTACACAATTCCACTTTTGGCTTCATATTCTTATTCCTATTATTTAATAATCTGTTTGTTGTTATTCACAGGACCAAAGAATGAGGACCAAGGTACATTTGTACCCAGAGTCTTTGGGTTCAGATTAAATGTTCACTACACCAATAATCATTGTCTAGACGAATCCTTGTTTTTAAGAATCATTTCTAAATTCATTTTTACTTTTTTAATTATTTTTATTTTCTGTCCAAAATTTGTTATATGTTTTAATAATGGAACAACATGACTACAATTAATTTAAACTCATTACTTAAGTCAGAATTCTTCTTTTGGTTTGAGCTTAAAACGATTCTACTTTTCTTCACTGTTCAGTTATTTTTAAGGGTTGTCTTTAAGGTTACAGAAAATCATTCCAAAGTTCATAATTTTCAAAATATTCACATGAAATTTCAAAATGGCGGTTGTTTTCGCTTGGCTTTAGGTTTATTTTACGTTTCTTAAATTTCTTGCACATTTTCTAATGGTCTTCAAAATACTTTTAGACTCATTAGCTATTTCACCTGTATCGATAAGAGTCTTCTTACTTTTAACAAATATTTCAACACAAAATGGTCACAAAGTACCATAGATATTAAAACTTGCATCAATTTTTTTTTTTTCCCCCCGACTCCAAAATAATCTTACATCACCAAAATTCACTCCACACTTTTTTGTTTGTTTTGGTTTTGTTTTATTGTATCATGGCATATTTTACTTTTAGTCCACTTGAAAAATGTGCTTTCAAATCATTCCAAACATTACTTCAGTGTTTAATATCTCTTTAACTTTAATACATTGTTACCATATTCGTATGCCCAAGTGCTCAAATAATTACAAATTCAAGTTAACTGAATTATTACATCTTCTAATTGGCCAAAGAGCACTTGGAATATGATTTCAGATTTCATCCCTGGTTTGGCTTCGAATGAATTTGGACCTTTTTTTTCTCTTTTTGTTTTTTTATAGTTTGGCTTTTGTATTTTTCAGTTTTACATTTTTGTGACAATATATTGATGGTGTATTGGGACTTGTTAGTGTTTTCCAATTTTTTCAAAATCCTTATTGCAAATCCCTTACTTTGGCTCAAAATTTAGCTATTTATACTTAACATTTTTTATTTCTTGATTTTGATGGTATACTTGGACTTTACACTATCTGGACACAATCAGAGCGTTCTCTTCTTCAAATACCCTCTTTGTTTTGACTAAAGATTCATCGTACTTTATAAACATGTAAATGATTTTCAAACAGACCTTAGTGCAGTTAATTCCATTTTCGAATGGTTAATATTGATGTCTCTTTTATAAGATTTGCAGCAGACCAACATTCAGTATTTTCTAAACATGTAAATTTCAAATTCTTATTATAGCTATGTTTCGATTTTAACTTTCTTTTGTATCATTTGAGCAAAATTTTAAATGATGGCCAATTAACACTCCACTTATTTAAACTTTTTCCAAATTTTTTACAAAAATCATGTCGGTTTGTCGTACATTCATATATTCCAAATTTCAGCAAAAAACGTTTTTAATTTAAAAAGTATTTCCAATTCAAAAAAAACTTTTCAGATTATTATTATATATTAACTGAATTCTATCCATTTTACCTTTTAACTTACCATACCTTATGTGCTAGTGTATTGACAAAGATACCAGTAAAAGAAATTGAAACATCTACCATGGCGATGAATACCATAAATCACTTGCGTTAGTGCAGCTTTTGGATATATTGTCTTGTTTGTTTGAAGGAACAGGTAACGACCTGAGGGAGACTATTGACGCTACCTTAGGTAGATTCCTTAGTATTAATTTGTAGGTACAGGACACGACCTCTAGGTAGAATATAGAAGCTACCTCAGGTAGATTCCTGTGTTTTAGTTTGTAGGTACAGGACACAACCTCAGGTACAATTTAGAAGCTACCTCAGGTAGATTCCTGTGTTTTAGTTTGTAGGTACAGGACACAACCTCGGGTAGAATATAGACGCTACCTTAGGTAGACTCCTGTGTATTTAATTGTAGGTACAGCAAACGACCTCAGGTAGAATATAGACGCTATCTTGATTAGGTAGATTCCTTAGAATTAATTAATAGGTACAGGACACGACCTCAGGTACAATATAGAAGCTACCTCAGTTAGATTCCTATGTTTTAGTTTGTAGGTACAGGAAACGACCTCAGGTAGAATATAGACGCTATCTTAGGTAGATTCCTTAGTAGTAATTAATAGGTACAGGACACGACCTCAGGTACAATTTAGAAGCTACCTAGGTAGGTTCCTATGTTTTAGTTTGTAGGTACAGGAAACGACCTCAGGTACAATTTAGAAGCTACCTAGGTAGGTTCCTATGTTTTAGTTTGTAGGTACAGGAAACGACCTCAGGTACAATTTAGAAGCTACCTCAGGTAGATTCCTATGTTTTAGTTTGTAGGTACAGGACACAACCTCAGGTAGAATATAGACGCTACCTTAGGTAGACTCCTGTGTATTTAATTGTAAGTACAGGACAAGATCTCAGGTAGAATATAGACGCTACCTTAGGTAGATTCCTTAGTATTAATTCATAGGTACAGGACACGACCTCAGGTACAATTTAGAAGCTACCTCAGGTAGATTCCTGTGTTTTAGTTTGTAGGTACAGGACACAACCTCGGGTAGAATATAGACGCTACCTTAGGTAGACTCCTGTGTATTTAATTGTAAGTACAGGACACGACCTCAGGTAGAATTTATTCGCTACCTCATGGATCAGGTACACTTCTGTATTATAATTTGTAGGAACAGGACACAACATCGGGTAGAATATAGACGCTACATTAAGCAGGCTCCTGTGTATTTAATTGTAAGTACAGGAAACGACCTCAGGTAGAATATAGACGCTATCTTAGGTAGATTCCTTAGAATTAATTAATAGGTACAGGACACAACCTCAGGTAGAATATAGAAGCTACCTCAAGTATACTCCTGTGTTTTAATTTGTAGGTACAGGACACGACCTCAGGTAGAATTTATTCGCTACCTCGGGTACACTTCTGTATTATAATTTGTAGGAACAGGACAAGACCTCATGTAGAATATAGACGCTACCTTAAGCAGGCTCCTGTGTATTTAATTGTAGTAGAGTTGGGAAAATATCCCAGTGAGGGCGATTTATATCATTGTTTAGGTACAATACTCTTACATAAGTAAAATCATGATTAATAAGTGCGTTTATATTCATTACAACATTCAAAATTACAACGATTGTAATTTTTTAAGATGCTTCTTCATTCCCTAATTGGTCTGGCTTGTAAATTTTCTTTCCCGAAACATTCAAGATCCTACAAACTACGCTTAACAATGTAAAGTTCGGTTTCAACGGTATTTTCAGCTTTGATGTTCGATGCTTTTTTCTATTGTATTTAAAGATCAAAATGACTTATTTCTAAATTATTTTTAGGTGCCGCTTCAAAATAATCTTTTTTACAATTTGTAAGGTTATCATGATGAGTGTCCACTTTGTATCCATTTTACTAACTTCCTCTTTGATTCGGCTCCAATGTATGATTCCTACATTCTCGACATGTTTTAACCATTGTCTTAACGGACCAATTGGCCATCAAACTCATTACTAAAATGAAAATTCTACTTTTGGCTTAATGTTGATATTATTTTGTTCTTAAACGTTAATGACTTTGAATGACCAGAATGTTATCCAAATCACTTCTAGTTTAATGTTCAATCTTCCCTCTATCCTCAAGCTTCAAATAATCTTACCTTTTTAAAATTCACATTTAAAATAAATCATTCCAAATTTCCAAATTCTTGTTGAAGGGTCATCAATATTATTCATTTTGAAAAATTTGTGGTATATTGACCAAAACGACGAAATGCATTTAAACTCATTACTTAAATCATAGTTCATCTTTATGATTGAGCTTGTAAGTGAAACTTCTTTTTATATGTTCAGCTTATTTTAAAATATGTCAAGCTGGACCTAAGTGTTAGGATTTCAAAATTTGAAATAAATCTTTGGCCTTGCTTCAAAATTTCTTACTTATTTGAAATTCATGTCAAGATTTTACGACTGTCCAATTGGGCCCAACTGCTTTGTACCATTTCACAATGGTGACATTTCTGTGTAGATTCTTTTAATACCTTCTTATTTTCGTCTTTTTTTTATCTTTTCTGATTCTCGACACGTTTTGTTATGCTACCAGACTGCTTTTAAACGCATCACGTATTTCAAAATTTCCCAAATCTGATCGTCCTGTATGCTTTCTTAGTTTACAATTTTTTTCCAGTACCATTTGATATTGATCACACCTAGTCTCAAGTGTTTCAACATTCATAAAAAAAATTTAATCTCCTAGGCCTGGCTTAGAAATCCTTATACGTTTGTAAAATACATTTTACTGTTGGTCTGCATTGACCATAATGCTTTTACGTGATTACTTGTTTTAGAAATCCCTTTTCCGTTTGGCACAAAAGTCATTTCAAGATTTCAGTACAATTTGATGCTTGTAACGAAGAGCCAAAGATATTTGATCATCCAAAATGTCCAAATTCACTTTTCAATTTATCCTATTAAAATGAAGGTTGACAAGTACCCAAGTGCTCTTAAAATAATTACATATTCATAAAGATTAAAATTCGTTTGGTTTTTTTTGTTTCAAAATTGGTTGGATTCTGCTCTATTTAATATTGGCTGACGAAGGCAAAGGTGTTTCTTAACTCATTCGATATTTCATTCTACTCGCAAACAAAACCGTTTACTCTTCAAAACCATTGCCATGTTATAGTAATGGTTCGTTGAACGAACTGAGCTTTTTTATTTTCAGCGGATTTTAATCATGCATAGCTTAAATCTAAAAAATAATGTACATCCATCCCAAAATCCCGAATTTCCTTATCAGCTTTGCTTTAAAAAAATATCATATATTTCTAGCCCATTCTTTGCATTTAAATGCTTTTCCATCAGAACCATAAATCGTTTGATATCATTCAAAATTTCAAAATATGTTTTTGGGCCCTGTTTGGCTTATTGTTTTAAACAATTTTCCACTTTTAGCAAACTTGACCCTACTTATCTCAAAAGTTCAGCTTTTAAAAAACATTCAGAATTTCAAAATCTGAAAGATACACATGTTGGTATTCCCTTTTTGGCCTGGCTGAAATGTTTTACAAAAAATTATATTTCAATGCATATTTTAATTACAGTCAAGTACTCAACTGGTTTTTTAAATTCATTCGAACATGAAATTGAAAATTTAATTGTGGACTCTATCGTAAAAGGTCATTCGTTCTGTTGTTTTAAATTTTGTTTCTTTCAATGACGGCAGACTAAAACAAACGTGATTCATCTCAATCCTGAATTGCAATTTGCAAGGTATTTAAATGATTTTCAGTCGGAACCCAAAATCTTTTGATTTCATTCAAAATTTTAAAATATGTGTTGGGGCCCTTTTTTGGCTCAATGCTTTAAACAAATTTCCACTTTTGGCGTCAACTTGACCTTACTTATCTCAAATGTTCAGCTTTTAAAAACCATTCCAAATTCCAAAATCTGAAAGATTCACATTTTGATATTCCCTTTTTGGCCTGGCTAACCTTTTTATCAAACAATTATATTTCAATGCTCATTTTAATTACGGTCAACAAGTATTCAACTGTTTTTTTGAAATCATTCCAAAATGAAATTAAAAATTCAATTTTCGAATCTGTCGTAAAGGGTCACTTATTTTTTTGTTTTACATTATGTTTCATTTCAATGACGGCTAACTAAAACAAACATTATTTATCTCAATACTGAATTGCAATTTGCAAGGAATCTTATAATACTACTACAACTACATAAATATTCCTTTTTACCATTTTCATTAAGTTCTTTTTATCAATTTTTTCCATTCATCCCATTGGGCTGATAATTGCAGAGTTTCAAGATTTATGTTTTCTTTTACTCTTCAATCATGTTTTTCAAGGATTTTATAACAATGACTAAAGTTTTCCTGTACATCCATTCCAAACTTCCGAATTTCCTTGTCAGCTTTGCTTTAAAGATATCGTATATTTCTTGCCATTTGTTTGCATTTAAATGATTTTCCATCAGAACCAAAAATCTTTTAATGTTCAAAATCTTTATATAAATTTTTGGGCTCTTTTGGCTTATTGCTATAATCAAATTTCCACTTCTGGCGTCAACTTGACCCTACTTATCTCAAATGTTCAGCTTTTAAAAACCATTCCAAATTCCAAAATCTTAAAGATTCACATGTTGATATTCCCCTTTTGGCCTGGGTAAAATGTTTATCTTTTTTTTTTATTTCAATGCACATTTTAATTACGGTCAACAAGTACTCAACTGCTTTTTGAAATCATTCCAACTTGAAATTGAAAATTCAATTTTCGAATCCATCGTTAAAGGTTATTCGTTTTTTGTTTTATATTTTGTTTTGTATTTTGTTTTATATTTTGTTACATGTCAATGACGACTGACTAAGACAAACGTCTTTAATTGCAATTTGCAAGTAATCTTGCAATGGTACAACAACTACATAGATATTTCTCTTTTACCATTTTCAGTTAGTTCTTTTTATCATTTTGTCCAATTATCCCATTGTGCTGGTAATTGCACAGTTTCAATGTTTTATTTTACTCTTCAACCATGTTTTGCAAGGATCTTTAAACAATGACTTAAGTTTTCCTATACATCAATTCCAAAATTCCGAATTTACTTATATTTTTTGCTTTAAAGAGATCTTATATTTCTTGCCCTTTCTTTGCATTTATATGATTTTCCATCAGAACCAACACTCTTTTGATATCATTCAAAATTTCTAAATATGTTTTGGGTCCTTTTTGGCATTTCTTATTTTGTCTTGACATATTTTCATGAGTTCAAGTAACTGACTTAGCATCTATATGCAGATCACTGTCAGTCTATGAATATATATAGTAATTTATAATTGGTGCCAGAAACAAATTTAGATATATGGAAATAACTAACAATATATTCAAAAGAAATCTGTATTCAAAATGAACTTCACGTTTTTGTCGCGATATTTTAAATGTGTTCAAGAAACTTTCATAGCATTACATGTGTTTGTTTGAAAAATTTAAATATGCTTCATGTATTACATTCTTGTATGTGGCACAGCAAAAATTGTATTTCAATACTGTTGTACACAGGGCACATGGCCTCCAATACTGAAATAAGGACTTTGACTTTAAACGAAATAAAAGTTAGTTATTTAATCAAAAGAACATGAGTAAATAAGGTTCTATTGATTCATTGATTCTTGCGTCTAAACATCATAATGCGTTGTCCCAAAATGTGTGTACCATTATAAGGGCTCAATGAGATTCGATGACAATCATTAATGCTTACAGTTTATGTTTTGATGAAAGTTGTTGCATTTACAAAATGTAGATCCAATCTACTTTCATTTTTTTAATTGATTTAAGGCATTTCGAAGGTATCAGTTTCTTGTGTGCATGGAGATTTGAGTTGGCACGTTTCAAAACTTCTATTCTAATAAATGTTGGGGCATAAATGATAAATCATTTGAATTTTTCCAATTCGTCAATATATAAATTATGTTTGATAAAAACGAACGACTTTGCTGCATTGCTTTCACCGCTTATTTTATTAACATTCAATTATGAATTATATATAATCTCAAGCCGTGATGAACCATCATATCATTCAGATTATCTGTTATTTAGAGTGGACAAAATATGTGAGGGATATTTAATTTTTTTAAAAACATTCACGATTTTATTATCAATATTCTTTCAATGCCTGATTAAATGGACACTTGTATTATGTTTACCTATAGCCCAATTGTAGGGCCTAGAAATGCACATCAAATTAGTGCGCATGCTAATTGCCGAGTTGAAAGTTTTTCTACATGTTGTAATTTCTACAAATTCGTCTATTGGAAAAGGAACTGTTAATTTACAATTTGTCAATTCATTTATTATGTTTGGTATATCAATTCAAGTTCAAGTTTTGAACAAAACGTTACAAATTACTGACCACGTTAACCATGAATCTGAGTGGTGAATAGTTAGAATTGGACCTGGTTCTACTTCTTTGTACCTTTTTTCGAAACCAGTATAGTTTCAATACTTTCAAATATAAAAACATATGGTGAAATTGTGATAGCGCACCTTTCCTTGTCATTTAATTGCACTTTTTTTAAATTATGTATGTGTTTTTGCTATCAGTGTTTCTTAAAATTTATTTACAATACAAATGTCTTTTTTTACCAATGAAGGAGAGAAGTTGTGTTTATGAAAAACAGTGTATCTTACTCCATCTGATCTAGCGTCAAGTAAGATATAATGTTACAGATTATTAAATGAAAAGGTCACCATATTCGAATTTATCTGTGAATATATTGTAATATATTTTTTCATCAAACGAGAATCTGTAAAGACCCATTAACTCTGTAGCTCACAATACCTTAATTACATGATTTCAAATTTTTAGGTCTTTTATTTCTGGTAAAGAAAACGCAAATATGTTTTTAAACATGACCCATGTGGCAAAGGACATGGTCACCAGCTCTATAAATTACGATTCCCATTAGCCTAGTAGTCTGAACACAAGATTTCAGCTTTCTAGTTTTGGAGAATAACCACAACCACAACTCACTACCTAATCTTGGTGTGGTGGTTTGGGTGCTTCAGTAAACCATAGAACTATGTCAGCCCGAGCCTACATGCTCCTGGTAAGGGCAACCAGGCTGTATCGATCAACAGGTAGAACCATACCAAATTTGAGTCTTTCTAAAACCTGCGTTCTTCCTCAAACTTTGTATTTCCTTCTATCTATTTCCTCAACCTTTCGATCCCTTTACTTCCTGATCTGTCCACTCCACTCTTTTGGATGATTTTCATCCTCGTGTTGAACGACTGAAATATTGTTGAGGGCACGTAAAACACAATTACTCACCCACGAATCGGCCCAAGAGGTATATATCATAATCCTCTTCAGCCAAAGTTACACAAGATTTCAGCTTTCTAGGCCTTCTGTGTCAACAGGAGAGCCACTTATGGCTGTAGTGTTGCCAAAACTGCCTGAGACTCATTCATTCTGGAGGAGACAAAAATGGCGCAGTTCCTTCTATCTATTGCCTCAACCTTTCGATCCCTTTAATTCCTGATCTGTCCACTCCACTCTTTTGGATGATTTTCATCCTCGTGTTGAATGACTGAAATATTGTTGAAGACACGTTAAACGCCATTACTCACCCACTCTGAAGGTGAAGACGATAATAGCCTTTAAAAGACGTGTGCAAATGTGGCCATTATTAGGGACGTATGGTCCTAAGAGGTATATATCATAATCCTCGTCAGCCAAAGGCACACAGGATTTCAGTTTTCTAGAACTTCAGTGTCTGCAGGAGAGCCGCTGATGGACCAAGTGGGCACGGTCTATCGCAGTGTTCGGCTTCGGATCAAGAGGTCCGTGTTTCTAATCCCGCCAGGGTCTCGGCAATTGTGTCTGCAAAACAGTTCTACACGCAGTAACGTTTGGGTGTAATGCTACACTGAATTTCAGCCCAGTACCACCCATGGTTCGCTAGTTCAAGCCGATGCTCGCAGGTTTCACCGCAATGTATAGCCCACAGTGGTGTTACGGACGTTCTTCCTGCATTGATACTAGCGGCCGCGATATATAATCCCAATTAGAATTATTTGTATACCATATTTCAGATTAGTAGAATCAGTGGTTCTAAAGATGAAGTAGAAAAAGAATCGCTATAGCAGAGATAAGATAAAAGGTATTTTTTTAAAATACCTTGATATCAACCCTTGTTTTTTGAAGCAAAGTTCAATTGATATGTTACTTATGGCATTTTGCCTCAAATATGATTTTCCCACTTATGTATTTCAATAATGATATGTTAAATATTTGTCTTGTAAATAATTGTTTTACTCAGTACCACACTTGAATTTGAAATGGAATTTGATTTGGTGTCCTTTTCATTTCATATCCTTCACGGCAAGAAATATTTATACTTTATATACTTCTCTTCGAGAGTTCAGACTCAGCTTCTTTTTTTTTTAAAAACGGTAATCATTTACGCCTGATGGTGAAAATGCTCAAAATGTTCGGTTATTCATTATCACCATTTGCATCCAGTTATTCTGATTTTCTTATGCTGATCTACCATGAACGTTCATGAGATGTTTCCGGTCACATGAACCCGTATTGGTGTGTTTTGACTAAACTACCTTTTGGTACAATCATTGCATATATCTATTTTTTTATATTGCCTAATGGAGAATTTGGAAACGATTTTGCTTACGATGTGAACTGAAGGAGATGGCGCACAATGTAATAGGGCGTACCACTTGACTGAATGTAGAATGTAGTTTAAGTTGAAAATTCCTTCCGAAAAACATTTGTTAAATATTAGAGTTGATCTGAATATATTCACATGTTTTTTTTTATTCAAGTCTCCCTGTTAACTGATTTCTGTTTTCCTGGTATAGGGGTTGCAATACCCAAGTTGAGAATCTCCAAAGGTTCGGCCCCAATGGTCAGAATACAGGGAATTTGTCATATAGTCAGTATAGAAATCTTTTTTAACTTGTAGAGTTGCTTAACACGAAAAATGTTATGACTTTTCTAAAATTTTAGAGATTAAAACCAGTATTGTGATGTGAATATTGTTTCAAATGTATAAATCTTGCTAAAAACGAAAACCCTGTGTCGTTGTAGTTGAGGAATTCATGTCTTCAAACAAAAACTGTTGGTACACACGTCATGTGTTACGTTGTTGCGCTTTTGAATGCAAATGTAATGAAAACCTCTTTTGTGTCCATCTGTCACGTCGTCTGCTCCGGGTGTATGTCGCGTGACCTTGAGTTCCAGGTAATGGAACTACTTCTTCAGGCATTTGAACTTTCCTCTGGCTCCTATATAAAGACATCCTGGCCGTTGTTTCAGTCAACCTAAGACTCTGTCCAAACTAATGAGCTGAGTATATTTTGAGGCTTCTTTGTATGGTCTAATGATCTGTATAGATCTCTTAGTCTTTTGAATACGAAACTACTATGATTGTTTGCATTGTGTAACTGATACGCACATGGGCCGTTATGTTGGACATGATGTAATTGAAATGTGATTTTGAGTGCTCGTATGTTGGCCCTTACTGGAGGTTATTTGAACCTTGATCACTGTATTGACTATTGGATCCCATGCTCTGAACGGGGTGCCATATTTTGGAATAAATTTGTATAAAAGTTTGTGCCGGAACAATCGCCTTGTCATTTCATTCATTGTTTGTTGATAACCGTTGCTATTTAACCATGAGCTGAGTTATTTACATGTAATTGCACCCGTACATACTTGAAGAATCTATTAGTAAGCACAAAGTTCATCTAACTTTTACGGTGGGTTTTTAATGTACACATTCAAACAGACCTGAGGGGTTTCTGTCTGTTAAAGAGGGGTGTAATTTTTATTATTGCAAATTATATCTGTATTCGTACCATTCTTTGTATTTGTCTGTATTTGTAAGTTAATCCAACTAGTAGTCCTAATAGGGGGTATAGCATTATCAAAAAAATGCATAAATACAATTTATTTATTAATGAAGATGTCATATTTCCTTCTAAATCGCCACATCCACTTCAAATGATTGGCGTGTGACAACCCCTGTGCGCGGACTTCTCGGGTGGGTTTATTTCGAAAAATTTAACTTGGGTGATGAGAGATCCACCACTATTAAATACTTCATTTACTTTTTATTTGTGAATTTGTTTGTTTCTTATGTTTAGAAAAAAATTAAATCAGCATATCATAAGTCTTAGTGTGTTTTGTATATTTGATATACATATTACCTCAATCTGAAATCTGTTCTGTTGCTGTAGCTAATTTCATGACTGCATCTTCTTCAATGGTGGTCTCAGTTTCTGATAAAAATAATATTGAAAATTAATTCTAAACTCTACATTCAAAGTGAAAATGTGATTACCCATTGCCAAAATTCCCAGAAAACATTCGCATAACTCAGCACGTATGAAAGGTTATTTAATTGCCATAACATACAGAAATAGATAAGTAACCACTGCTGTGTTCCAAGACAGGTAGTTAACATATATATACACCACCACAATCTTCAAAGACCAAACATGCGTAATTCTTTCCTTGTATTTAATTTTGTGTTTTGACAAATGAACAGCGAAGGTGCATGATGAGATGTCGTAAAAACTGAAATAATAAATAACCTTGATATGTTATAAGATAAGTTACGATCTTACAACGATGCTTCACTTAGCATGAGTGTCACCTTTAACAGTGCTATATACCATATTAGCTAAACCATTGGACAATGGAATTTTATTGAAGATAATGCTAGATATAACATTCAGTGTTATATTAGTTAGACCTTGCAGTTGAATTTATGAAAGAAATGATTGTTATAAACGTTGCTAGATAACACAAAAAGTTGCATTAGCTGAAATACCTTCAGTAGCCTACATAGAAAGTTACAAGTGCAGATGACACTACGCTATATAGTGTCCACTGTAGTGGCAGTCTGACATTCATTGATAGATTAGGTAAAATTACATACATAATATATGCAGAATATAGAGAACATGTGCTTTTACATATTACACTGTGGTATAAACGTCACTTGATTACTGACATCATGGTGCAGCCATTAATGCAAACGATACAAACCGTTAGAAAATGTGCGGTTTACATTGTCCATACGATTACGATGTTCAAAGGGAAGTTAATTAACGGTAAAGATTCATGGACAACCGCAACACTTAAAATCAGAAACTAGTCTAAGGGAGATAACTCTACCTTTGTTAAGAACATTGTAAGGTTAATCTCAGTCGTATTAAAATCGACCGTGTTCCGAGGAATAATTCTGTTTAGATATTGACTCTAGCGGGTTTCGAACGTAGCCTACTCTATTAGGGGCTTTCCTCTACACAACGATCTGAAATTAACCTCGTCCTGTCTTGGGTTGCCATCGGTGAGGTACATTTTTTTTTAGGATGAGTTAAGTCATTTTTATTTTTCGATTATTATTTATAAAGCTGTTATGTAACTTAAATATTTTGTTACACACAAATTACAGATTGTAGTACATAAATAAATACAATATTTCCACCCCGATACCTTTGTGGAGGTAAAATGAAATGAGTGATTGTAACATTTGAATAGAAGAAAAATCGATGATAATGAAGCAGAAACATTTATAGTCCGGAAATATCAGAATTTTTAAATGAGTAATATTCGTACTAAAAAATAGCATGTATATGATAGTTATTAAATGCCAATTTTAAAACATGACCTTATATTTAAATATTTACACCAGTTTATGATGGTATTCCACAGTTTAAAATGTCCATCATCTACTAAAAAAATATTATCAAAATTGAATCTTTTAGTATCAATAAAGTAAAAGACATAACACAGGAAATATAGTTGATTGCCAAAATGCTAGAGTAACATAAACGCTGTTCACAATTAAAGAAGATAAAGTCCTTACTTTTAACGGGTTAAATTAATTTTAATTCTCTTATGTAAAATATATTAAAAACATTGACCATTCAAAATATGGGAAATTGATATTCGAAGCCAATATTGGAGTTTCCATTGATGATGTACATCTCATTGATTCGCTTTAATTTAAAAATATTTCTGCTAATAATGATCATATTGGAAAAAGATACTGACAAAAAAAAACTTTTTTATTTAAGTTATAAGAAACGCCAACAAAACCCTACTCGTCACCGATGCTACATAATGAATTATCATGAAGTGTGACACCATTATGACTTTACTCTTTATAGAATAGTTTCGTTTATAAAAACAAATAAAGTAGTCAGCAATTGAAGATCACAGTATTATTTCAATCTTTAGTTTCTCAGTATGAGAGTTGGAGAGAATTTTCAAAGCACGGCGATTAAAATAAGAGAAGCTCGTTTATCATAGGTGCGGGTAGAAAAGTGTCAAAAATCCCAAATTGCTATTTTCTTGATGTCTGAATCAAACGTTAGTATGTCATATATGTGAACGTGTCGACCTATTTTGGGAGAAGTGACCTCAGGTCAACATGACATGACATACATTCTGTCGTTATCCAGTTTGTGACATCATTACATAATACTAATAAATTTAGATTACGTCACTTTTGTCAACTGATACTCATTTTATGGTAATGAGTGAGGAAAGGGTTTGTTAAGAAATAAAGTTCTCTCTACCCCAATGTGTTTTGTAATAAAGTATAATTTTACCCTGAACTATCATAGTTAAAACACGAGGACGGTAGGACCAACTATGACGACACATTTCAGTCAAATGAAGACATTGTTTCTGAAGAAACATCAGCCAATCCCATACGAATACAGAGAAAGAAGACAATTCGAGACCTATGTGTTCAAGTCTCCAAATTAGAAAGGGCATCAGAAGTGCCGCATACGATGAAGAACCACATTTTCGAAGAGGTTTTGACCCCAAATGAGGTTTTGACCCCAATGTGTCTGTCCTCCTGAACCTGGCAAGGCACCCAGGAGTCATGAGTGATAAAGAAACCGAAATTATTATGATTATGATGACGATCTCAATAAAAACAGAACAAAACCTACATTTGTACCTCGCTACAGTAACCTTGCCAAGGGTCATGCCCCATGTTTTTCTGTGACCTTCTCCTTTCATACAAGCAGTGAATTGAATGTTTACACTCATATTAGTTCGACCCAAATGCAAGTTGTGAAAAAAAGTAGTTGCTAATTGACTACCGGACGGAGGTCAAGTGTTAGTTAAGATAATTAGATGTGTTTTAATTTAGATTTTTTATTGCAGTGGCCTTCTTCTCACTCCCGTCTCTCGGATATGTTGTTCTTCACAGACGAGTCAGGTGCTTGTTTGGAGGAATGGCCAATTAATCAGGAACTCCTGAACAACAGCCTTGAGGTGGAGGAAGATCATCCAGTTGAACAGTTGTCTCTTGGTCAGACCAAACAATAAATAAAGATTCTCACTGAAAAAAAAGATGGAATCCAAGACTGTATTGTAGGTAAAGGCTGTTTTGGACAGGTTTGTTTTCAAGCACTTGTGGCTCAAGAGTTGAAGGCTAAGCCATTCAACGTGTCAACATTAATTAATGTCAAACCGTCTTTTGGATTGTCAAACATGACAAAATTCAAAACAAATCATACCAAAAAAAAACAAACAAAAACTGTTAAGCTGTTTTGATGTCAAATACATACCATATATAATAAAAATTCTTCATGAAGAATGTTCATGAAAGTACGTGAAGAATTTGTCCGTGATGATAGCTATCCCTAAGTCCGTCATATTCCTTCATGAGAAATACATGATTGACAACTGTTTGGCATTGTATTTTGACTTTTACCTGTGTTTGCGTTATATTACTCACAGTCACATCACAATTGGCGTTTAGTCAATCGTTCTGTTTTTCTTCATGATCGAACATGTGCTTACGAACCAAGAGAGATAATTCCGATTAAAACTCATAATAAAACTACCGCTAAAAAATGCTCATCTTGAGCAATTTCTTAAAAGAAATATTTAACAAAGAAAATATATGAATTTTTTTTTTAAAGCCTACTGTAAATTAGCTACATTTAGTTAGGCTTATGCAAGGCATATAGTTTTAACATTTGCTATAGGTACAGATATGTGAAAAGTTTAATATACTATCGGACTTTAGAAGTTATCATTTAACACGAAGGAGGGGGGTTGAAACAACAACTAAATGAATACAGGAACCCATTGCATACACATCTATCGACCCAAGGTATAGCCTCTGTATACTGACTACTCGTCGACTACCAGCTTTGGTAGGTTTTATTGATTGCCAGGAGGTAGCGAGAATCTACCGATTTATCATACGCGACTACAACACTAAATAATGCTCGCCGTGCCTGAGAGCCAGATCTGATTGTTATAAGGCGTTACACGAATGCGTAATCAATGTCATCTCTTAGAGTAAGTCTCGTTACGATTTGGATAAATTTACTGCCTCAAAACGCGCTAACGACTGGCGTATCGAGACAACATGCACCATATGAAGAGAATACTAAACGACGTATCGTTTAATAACATTTTTATGAAACGAGTGAGTGGTTTGGTATCTCACTCGCTTTCACTCGTTAAATACCGATACCAGTCACGAGCTTTATAAAAATGTTATTTTAGTTATTTAGTTTAGTACTTTATTTAATTACTCGCTGAAACATATTGCTGTTTAACATAAAAATGAAAGGAAACTGCCTTTGGTGGAGCGTTTAACATTGTGGTGTCATGCTTAATGATTGTGATGTCATGTGGCATGGCGTCAGTAAACGCGCGATGTTATTACACAATGTGTAATATCATTGTAGATTTATCAAACGGATATATCTTCAACGGGCAAGTAATAAAAAGCGTTTTTAACATGTCTCCCGCAAAGCTGTTGCAACGACATTGCGGGTTTTCAAACAGCAGGTGCCAGAACTTGTTAATAGTAGCACAGATTGCGAAGTTCGTTATCAGTCTACAGCTACTCACTGCAATATCCGTATCAATGCTGTGTGGCCCGTATTCCTAGTCAGCTGTGACTTGACGAAGTTAACCCATGAGGTTGACACTTAACCACTGAGTTTTTCTGAGTCAATATGATGTTTATAGCACAGCAGGGATTGCGAAAGGCAGAGGCCATGGGCAATTTGCACATTGGATGAAAAAATGGCCCATTCTGAAAAAGACCAATGGCCCATTGTCAAAGGTGTCTTAACCAATCCCTGGCACAGGAACATTTTTGTCCTTTAATGTATCATCATGGCAGAGTAACCCTTTTCTCGATGATGAACGTTTTCTTTGTTTACTATATCTCCTTCACCCCACTACGGATATGTGGTTGACGCTTAGTAGAAGTACTAGGCGTTTTCGATTACGTCCACGGTCATTGTTGAATTAACATGTCATAATAATCAACTCCCACTAAAGCATATATACAACTGGGCAATCCTTAAAATACCTGGACATAAGGTTCATGGAGGGTTAATGTTGACACAGAACCGCGTACTTGGGCTACTTCCGGCTTCGACCAATCAGTGTAACTATCACAATCATCTCTCCTCATCGATGAAAAGGTCATAATTGATGTCCACCGTTCCGACTCGAGGTAAGTTAAAAATGATATCTAAGACATTTCCATTTGGTCATCTTTTAAATTTTAAAATTGTATAAAAAAAAGACTTCTAGTCTATCTGAATGTTGGCTGTACACATGATATAGTGTTGAATATAGTGTTTTGATATATGGTGTTGAATAATTTGACACTTTCAATGACGTATTATACAAATAACGTTTTTGATGTTATCATTTGACTCTTACTGTTACACAATGATGGATAAGATGACGTCATAGAGATTCGAAACCCTTCGTTCAAGTAATTGATCTACGATCGTTTATGTAAAACACAAAATTATATATTATATTATTACATATATTTTTCACAAATTCTTTGATATTCTGAAGAACATGAGAACAATCGGATTTATTTGATATTTTGAGAAAATGTTATGCGCTTTGATAATCTACATTCTATATCACCTTGAATCTTGTAATAAACCATTTTCACTTATTTGTTGCTCCTTCTGTAAGGAGAGATTTGATAATCATGTGAACTCATCGTTAAGTTATCATTTTGAGGTCGATAAACATTGCAGTCAAAGTGAGGAAACTCTAAATTGGGTTTTTGAATTTAAGATAAAAGTAAATATTCATGCACGTATGTTGGACAAAAATGCAAAAAGTTGAGAATCACATGACGTAGCTAGTTATGCCAAGTCACCTGACTGAGAAGTCAGACTACTGTTCGATATTGATGATGGTAATTCCTAACGTGTAAAAAACCCACCTACAAACAATCAACACGTCACAACACAAACACGTGAGTAACCTCTGAAAAACTACACAAACTTCTTTGGATAACTGCCTCGAAATATTCCCCTGGGTTGCTGACTTGCATTTGGAATTGTGTTACCACAATGCAGACAGGAAGAGGGGATATTAGACAAGCCAAAAACAGCTAAACTACTGGTACTTTTACTGCCTGGAGACTGATATCCCCTTGTCTTAGACTGTCGTCAACAAGTTGGATACATAGTGACCACTAAACTTTGACAAATGGCTGATGCAGTTAGGCAGTAAAACCCTTCAACGTTTCAGATTACAAATGATTATAAAATTTAAATGGCTCGTCACTGATTGACCAACTATTAATCGTTCAAAACAACACGTGTCAAACCACATCCTCCCATTTTGGAACAAGCGTCTATGCATTTTCGACATGAATGCTGAAACGGTCTTTTAATGACGATATTAAACGTTTCTAATTTTTGCTAAAATAGTCTTTAATAATGTGTTGCCTCTCGACATGTTTATATTCGGTTCTTACGTTAAAATAATAACAATATAAAATATTTTAAGAGTGAAGAAAGTATCAACATTTGATTTTTCAAAACTTAGAAATGTTTGTTTTGGAACGTTTCCTGACTTTGTATATATGTACCGTAAAAACTGGATATGTCAATGTAAATTTTTAGTTGTTCACTGTTGAGAGATTGGTTGATTTACATCTCCTTCTAACGGTTTTCATTGTCAAGACTTATTAATAATTATGATAGGTTTAATTTGCCGAAGAGTTTACTGAGACTTTTTACATAAAATATAAGGCTTTGTACTTAAAGTTATATATTGGCGATCTTCTGGCGATGTCTGACAGTGCCGTACTGATAACCTCGAGTGTACCTCTTAAACATCAATCAAACTGATCTTTTTAGCATAACTTTAGTTATCCGTAACTTGAAGTAAATGGGTTTCTCCTTTCGATTTAAAATTTATTGCGAATTTTTTATTCAAATATCAATTTCCTATGACCAATACCATATATATCGTGTATTCAAACCATTTCCATACCTGTCTTTTATCCATTTAATACTTGAACTATGAAGGATTTTTTTGTATTAATTTTCCCCTAAATTTCACAGGAGGAAGCTGCCCGCTTACGGTACACAAGCTAGATGCCAACCAAAGTCTTCCACTTGACTCTCCTGGTTACTCTACTGTTAATCTCACCCGTGCTGCTGGCGCGGCGATGCGCAAAGTACTGCAGCTGTCGGTTCCAAAAGATGAAGTGTTACGGCAGGGGAACACAACTCAACACGCTCCCTAGACCTCCCATAAATATAACAAAGGTCGAAATAGTGAGAGTCAAGCTTGATCACATCACACGTGAAATGGTCGTCAACCTAACGCACTGTCGGTTGAAGTATCTTCATCTTGCTGGCAACAGAATCCACATGGTAGACAGAAACGCTTTTCAAGATCTGAAATACCTCAAACATTTCAAATGGGAGCAAGAGTTCATTTCTATTCAGAATATCATCAATGTATTGTCGGGCATGGGCGACCAGCTTGAAAGATTCCATATCAAAACACATGAGTCTGATGTTGTGGACATGGACGGACAGGTGTTCCTTAGCTTTCCTCGCTTGACTCACATCAGAATGAGTTTACGTAGTCTTCAGACATTTAACATGAATGATTTTACTCATCTTCTGGCACTCAAAAACCTCGACCTCTCTGACAACAGCTTGAACAGTGTTGTCATCAAAAGCCCTATGTACAATGTGACTGACCTAAATCTCTCAGGAAATAATTTCAACGCAATTCCAAAGCTATGTAACCCGGGGTCTTTGTTGCCAAGACTAAGAGACTTTAACATCGGAGAAAATGCTATCCGAACTCTTGATGTGAAAAACTTGAAGTGCCTGAATAATCTCCACAAGTTGACTCTCTCAGAGAACAGGATAGACATCCTGCCCAACAATGGATTTGCTGACTTGACAAGACTGTATACCTTGAACCTTCATAAACTGCCAGTGAGGAAGATACTCCCATATGCCTTCAATTCATCCAGTTTGGGGAAAATTATCTACTCCATGAATCCAACATTAACATATAAACGTGTTAATCCTGCCACTATGTTTCTGTACGCTCCCAATCTACGGAATCTTAACATGATGAACACAAAACTAGACACCAGTCAACGTTCCTTGAAGGATTTTCTTCTTACGCTAAGGAACATCAGGAAACTGGTATTACAGGGTTCCAAGATTAAAGCTCTGCCAAGGGGTGTGTTTTCCAACCTGAAGAAACTGATGACTCTCATTCTTTCTGGCAACTACATTTCATACTGGCGGAAAGAAGTATTTGAGAATGTCACCAGTATCAAGAAGCTGGTACTGGACGGATGCAACATCAAAATGATCACAGAAGAATCCTTTCCATTGGAATTCAGACTCCATGTAAAAGAACTCAATCTAGCCAATAACCCGTTCATTTGTACCTGCGAACTTCTTTGGTTCCGAGACTGGATGAAAGAAGCAATGGCCAACAACACCATAAGGTTTTCATCCTACCCTTACCGCTATGAGTGCAGAGCTCCAAATACCAACAGAATAAAACTGAAGGACTACAACCCAACCATTGAGTCATGCACTCCTCTGCCTTGGTACGTGATATTCCTGCCAATCCTCTTCGGCTCTCTCCTGGTCGTCTGTATAGCAGGTGCAGTCGTCTACAGACATAGATGGTACCTCTTCTACTGGATCTCGCTGCTGAGAAGACGACGTCAGCGCAAATATATGACCCCGAGGGAACGAAAGTACGACGCCTTCGTCTCCCATAGCAACGAGGACAGCGACTGGGTGTACGGTGAACTGCTCCATTTCCTGGAGGGCCAGATTGGACTCCGTCTGTGCGAACACAGCAGGAACTTCGAGGGAGGAAAACTCATCGTTGACAACGTCTTTGACGCCCTGGACACCAGCAACAAAACCATCTTGGTCCTCTCCAACGACTACATGAAGAGTGATTGGTGTCAGTTTGAACTCCAGATGGCGCTCAACTCCTTCTACAAGCACGAGACTGACCTCGTTGTGGTCATGCTTGAGCAGATACAACCACGTCACGTGACCTCGTCTCTTCGGGCGCTGATGACGTCAACGACGTATATCGAGTGGCCGCCTGACGACCAGACCAGAGACTTGTTTAGGGAACGCCTAAAGCATAGTGTTATCAATTAGCTTTTGTTCATAATGCAATACTAGTTTCGTTGAGTTCTATCATTTATTCATGGAGCGTTTCGAATTCAGTGGGATGAAATCCGAGATCAGATGTTAAAAGAAATATATAGATCAAACGAAGGACATGTTCAGCTAGCATCCCACGGTGTGATAAATTAGCTTTTGATCAGCAAAGTTCGAGAGATTTTTCCATTTCCCTGTTAGCTGACCCAAACAAATCTTTTTATCAGTCAAAGACACGCTTAACGTGCCACAATGCACTTGAATATCCATTATAAATGTATTCATATAGTCTCAAACATTACTTATATTCTATTGAACTCGTTCGTTCAGGAAACATCAACCCGCAAAGTGTAACAGTAAAACGTTTATAGATTATAACAAACTGGAAATATTTAAATATAAACCCATGAGACCATATGTGATTAAGTAAGCTTACTAAATGAATAATTAAGTTTACTAATTCATCTAAAAAGCTTACTAATTAATTAATTAAGCTCACTAATTAATTCACTAAGTTTACTTAATCTCTTCTATTTTGTGAGCTTACTAAATAAATTAATGGGAGACGGGAGGGGGGACAAGTTAATTTTGCTACGTGCCATTGTCATATAAGTCTGATTCAAAATAATAACTCATGTATATCCAAACCATTCATGTAAGTGTACTATAGGCATGAAGCCTCTTCCTTGCGGAAATAAGGATTGAAACAAACTGTGTTTGAAAAACAATGAAAAATAATAAAGAATATAGCACAAATGAAATTTTCGTTATTTTGTGATAACTTCACTTCCATATTCACATATTTTTATGGTATATTAATTAAATCGATTTCATCAATTAATGCGGACATACGAAACGTGTCAGTATAGAAGCTTTCGATGTCATATTTCGTCCTAAAAAGCATGTCTTCAAGAATTATTAATTCCAGAGCTGCATCTAAAGCTTTTTTGCATCAATATGATTCACATTTGAAAAGCATATAAGCAAGACATTTAATACTTTTAACACACTTTAATAAAAAAAATCTAAAAATTTCTAATTAGAGCATTGTCACTTTTCATGTTTTCGATGCGATGTAGATTCACTTTTGTCGATTATCAATGTTGATGGAAAGTTGGTGTTTATATCAATATAGCTCTGTTATTCGACTGTGTCAAGGGAAATCTCATTGATATCATATTAGGTAACTTTGGCTGTGATCGGAAGTTCAACCAATGAGTAACCTGCTACAGTATTAAATGTTAGCGACAGCTTCCAAGACCTGTCGCTGATTGGCTGGGTTAGCAAGGTCACATGACACTTACCCTATAGAGTAATAGCTTCTATCTGCTTTTAATGGATTTTTATCAACTGTTAACTAGTCACAAAATATGGGGTAAATCTTCGGGTGCTGAGTGCCTCTAGCACATCTTCCTGGTGTAATATCTATTTTATCTCCACTTATTGAAGATACAAGTGGGAACTAGGCAGTGAGAACGGTGATATGGTTACGAGTGGACTCAATGTAGTGATAGGCGGTGAAATGGTTGCGAGTGGAGACGTTAAGCGTTGATGGGCGGTGGTCTGCTTGCGAGTTGAGAATTTGGGCACTAAATGATTTCGTTATTAAAGTGGGAAAAAAGGAAATTGAGATATTTTCGATGTCATTTAAGGCATTAATCAGTGTATTTTTGGAGCTAACACATTACGTGCGAGATCATAGAGAGATTTCATTATCGTAACGAGAGGACATGTAATCTGATGTTGGTGATGATTTATCTAAAGCTTCTCTAAGGATGTTCCTATCCTGTAAAAACAACAGATCTCAAGACAGCATTCAGGTAAGACATTATGATTGTAAGCGTAGACGTGGATGAGCATATCTGAATCTTATAGGATAGGGTTTCATTACTAACGACTCCAGTGGCTATTATGTATTTGATTTTGAATATCATTGTAAGAAGGTATCTTTTAAGTTGTAAAATCAATCATATTTTGATAAAAATCCATTTAAATACAGATGATATGAATGCAAGGCTACATATTGTGTAGAAAAGGTTGGATTCATTACCGCTATTGGTAAAACATAACTTTTGACATACTTTTGAAATGTTTAAAGTTTGCTGTTGGTGGTGTTGTTGAATATTTGACTCAAACACAAGGGTTTGTAGCAATTTTGTGAGTCTATATGCCACTCGTTACACAGTCATGAGTTGTATATCGACAAATGAAATTGCTTCAGCATCTTTTTGGTTTAAAATATCCGTTACATACAGGGTACATATTATCTCAATATATCAACATGTTGGGTAAAATAATCCAAAATGACATAAACGGTTTTATTTTATCGTAAACTTTTGTAATTTTAGCACACAAGCTCAAGGAGTATGATGGGATAATTCCTTATGGAGAAGATATTACACATCAACGTAGCCAAAAACGCTGAAAGTATAAATATTAGAAAATAAAAAAATATTTTGCTTACTTCAATGTTATAGAAAATTTAGGAAAACTGATGCAGTGTGTCTGAAACACTTGTCCATTCAGGAAGTAACGGCCGGGTTCTTTTAACAGTTGCTCCACTTGACTGTGTTCAGTAGAGCACTTGACGGAAATCATCACCAGTCTATGATTAATGTACTTATATATAACAATACTAGACTTGCTTCAGGCTGTGTTGAACATATGTATAGTCGGTTACAATAAAAGAACTTAAAACAAGCCTGCTTGATATGTGAGATGTCCCACATCTTTAACTATTCTCTCAATGCTCTCTTAAATTTATATGATAAACTTTTTAGACAACCTGGACAGACAAAGCCAAAACGAATGAATTCTTGAACTGTCTTAGTGGCATTAAAAAAGTTGGCAGTATAAGGAAGACAAGGATGTTTTCATGGATGAACAATTTCTTTCTTTTCACAATAGTGACATTTTGGTATAGACTCTTATACCGTTTTAAAGCATATGAGAAAATGACAGCGTACGGCAAATATTACACAAAATGCATATGGATAATATAATGAATAAAAAGAAATGAATTCTTTCTTTTACAGGAGGTGGAACTCCTAACCTAAAAATAATTCGATTGAATCCGTGAAGACTGGTTTTGGATCAACATACGTTTAATTCACCTCAGGAGGGTAGTAATTAATTAACAACTTCTACAGTACAGAACGAAAAAGGAAATCTCTCATCTACTCTTTTGGAACACACATCATCCTCAGTCCATCGTAGATTCATAATAAGAAAAATTCTAACTTGACAGTTTGGAAGTAACCATCTACAAACAAAAATGTGTAAGTGTGGTTGAATGTTTGGGTCAAGTGCTTTTCTTTAAATAACAAAGTTTAATCAGCAAGTTAGATTTCCTGTCAAGCTCATCAGTTATGAAATGGTTATCATCACATCTCATCCTCTCCTTGATTGTAGCCCAGTACATGTCCCACCTGTCCGAGGGCTCCCTTTGTGTCAGATACTGCAGCTGCAAACACAACAGCATGCGGTGTCGAGGTAAGGGTTTCTTCTCTGTGCCCGTCCCTCGACCTCCAGACACAATCACGCGCGTGGAACTGACAAACCGGCACCTGGTCAACCTCACACGAGACTTGGTTTCCAACTTGACGTATTGTAAATTGACGTATCTCTATCTCCATGGAAACAAGATCATAACAGTGGACGATGATGCTTTCACAGACTTGAAGTACATAACAAAGTTCCACTGGGTTGAGAAGTACATGTCCATACAGAATATAAACAATGTTTTGCATAGCATCAACAAGGATCTTGAAATGTTCAGAATCGAAGCCGAAGGTTCTGATGTAATTGTCATCAAGGCGAAGATATTCCTCAAATTTCCTCGATTGACTCATCTCGGACTGAAGCTGAGAAGTCTCCTGACGTTCAGTGCACACGACTTGACTCATCTGCTTGATCTTCAATACTTGGACATATCACAGAACAAACTGCTTCAGTTGACTATTGAAACAACAATTTACAATCTAACTGATTTAAACCTTTCGGGCAATAATTTCATAAAAATGCCTACAATATGTAACAAAGACTCAATACCAGTTATGCCTCGGCTCAGAGACCTCAATATTGGCCAGAATGCAATCCGGAGTCTCGAGGTGGACAATCTGAAGTGTCTTCACAATCTTCTGAAGGTTACTCTCTCTGGAAATAGGATCGAGATCTTGCCGAACAATGGCTTCGCTGAATTACACAAACTGGAAAGTTTATACATCCAGGGGCTTCCTCTTGTGAGAATTGAACCATTTGCTTTCAATTCTTCCAGTTTGTTGAAGCTGATGTTTGCAGAGATTCCTAGTCTGTCCTACAGACGGTTTGACCCTGTCAAAACATTCGAGAACACTCCTAACCTAGAGTATCTGAATTTGATGAACACGAAGCTCGATATCAGTGATATCAGTCTCAACCAATTGAGGAGTCTTCTGCTTCCGCTCACCAAGCTCAAGAAGATCATCCTTCAAGGCTCGCACCTGCTGGGGCTTCCCACTGGCTTGTTCTCACATCTCACCCAACTTGAGACGGTAGTTCTCTCTGGCAACTACATTTCTCACTGGCGCAGGGAAGTATTTGAGAATGTCACCAGCATCAGAAAGCTTGTCCTAGACGGTTGCAACATCAAAATGATCAAAGAAGAAACCTTTCCATTGGAGTTTCGTCTCAACATGAAGGAAATCAACCTTGCAGACAACCCATTCATCTGTACATGCGAACTTCTGTGGTTCAGAACATGGATGAAAGAAGCAATTGCTAATAAGAGCGTTAATTTCTCTTCCTTTCCTTATAGATATGAGTGCAGAGCTCCGAATACCAACAGACTCAAACTAGTGGACTACAACCCAACCATAAAATCATGTACCCCTTTGGAATGGTACGTGATATTTCTTCCAGTCTTCTTTGGAACTGTTCTGGTCATCTGTATATCGGGCGTGGTCGCCTACAGATACAGATGGTACCTGTTCTACTGGATCTCACTTCTCAGGAGAAGACAGAGGAGAAATATGATGCCCCTAAGAGAATTGAAGTACGATGCCTTCGTCTCCTACAGCAACGAGGACAGCGACTGGGTGTACGATGAGCTGCTCCATTACTTAGAGGGCCAGATTGGACTCCGTCTGTGCGAACACAGCAGGGACTTCGAGGGAGGAAAACTCATCGTGGACAACGTCTTTGACGCCCTGGACACCAGCAACAAAACCATCTTGGTCCTCTCCAACGACTTCATGAAGAGTGACTGGTGTCAGTTTGAACTCCAGATGGCGCTCAACTCCTTCTACAAGCACGAGACGGACCTCGTTGTGGTCATGCTTGAACAGATACAACCACGTCACGTGACCTCGTCTCTTCGGGCGCTGATGACGTCAACGACATATATCGAGTGGCCGCCTGACCACCAGACAAGGGACTTATTCAGGGAGCGCCTCAAACACAGTGTGATCAATTAGGCTTTTTTTTCTTCTTTTTTGATAATGGCGCCCCAAGAAAGATTGTTGTATGACTTCTTTCAGGAAGGAAGAAATGCACACTTTTCGAAACAAATATTGATCCACTGAGCCATAGTTACTTACATTAGATATCTTATAATGCAATAAGATATGTATCATTCGTTACGAATTCCTTGTAATGGATGTTGAAGTTGAGATGGTCGACGAAAGTCAGGTGATCACATATCGTAAGAAACCATTTGTACATAACGAAATACTGCCTGCTGAAGAGGGCTCATCTTATGAGGGCAGATTTACCTGAAACTTTTAACTGACGTCATAATATGAAATAAGTCTTTCTAATGGTATAACTAAAGCTATATTTCTTACAGATAAAGATACCTTTGCTGTTTAACTAATCGTAGTGCCTGCATGCCATTTCTTGCTTTAGATAATCTGCCAAAAATGATTTGGTCTATATCGTACTAAATGCATACTTATGCAACGTTGCGTTTATTCCTAAAGTTTTCTTCAATGTAATTCTAATCTAAAAGTGCGTCGATATCTAGTTTACCTAAGGTTGTGATAGCGAATAGCGTAAATGGGTGTCCAATTTTGCATTTAAGGATGATTTTACAGTTTGAACATCGAATGAGAGGTGCGCATAAGTAGTTGGCCTCAAGTAGAAAACTATGCAAATGAATCTGTTTTTTTAAATTTTATTCCTGGTATCTTTCATCCTTAAAAATACTTCATCGTTCAATTTTAATATCATGATCCCCATTTTGTTTGACCTCTCACAAACTTCAAACAAAAATGGACAAATAACAAGGTTTTGGTAACAATCTTAGTGTACGAGATTGGTAGAAGATGTTAAAGCGACTGTACCATAGGAACTTGTTCTTTTTCACTTTTGCAAGATTTTGAAAAAGATTCTCACATCAAACTGATGGTCTCACATGTGTCAGTTATCAACATATTTTAAATAATAATAATAATAATGAACATGAACGACACATTGATTATGGTATATTGATCACACAGATAACGAACCCAACCTGGTAAATAACTGCTATTTATAGACTGGTGGTCACGTGGAATTGTTTAATCATGTGTCATTTTCTTTGGGGAATATTTTAAAAAAAAATTCCTTTACAAATTTGTTACTCCTGCTTCTCATTCGCATTCAACTTATATATTCTTCAATCTTGTTTTTCGCTTCAACGTTCATAGAAACCTGAAAATGCCAAAAATATGTCAGGAATTCACAAAATTAAGGGATAGTGGTGTTGTTATTTAAAAAGGTCTTTAAATCTTTTTAAAAAATTGCCAAAAAGGAACTCATTAGGTTTTAAAATTCAAGTATAAAGTTTATAATCCTTTGCACAATTTATGATTTTTAATCATCATATGACTGACTTCATCATTATATAATAGTTTTTGGGATGTTTTACACTCCAAGGATGGCCTTATCTGCACATACTGTGGATTTGTTTATATCCTTTAAAAATATTTCCTGATATTTCTACATTATATTTTCTAGAAAGGAAAATTATACACAAGCGAATATCATTATATTTAAAAATCATTCTGCATCATTTCTTTTTTGTAATGCAAGCCAAAATTTTCAAATTATGATTTTAGGAATCATCAATAGGTACACCATTTTTAGGGTTTAGAGGATCAGCAAATCTTTTAAATTATAATCCCTTTTAACTGTGAAGTCTATACACTAGGTTTCAGCTTTCTAGATCTCCTGCTTTGCATAAAGATGAAAATAGGTTTTAGGGCATTGCATGGTGGCCCTTTTCAGGTATCACAGGTGTTGAATTAAAATCCTCATCAAGGATTGTGCACACAAGACTTCAGATCTGTGATGAAATTGGTTTGGTGAAGTAGAAAAAGAAGTAAAAAGATTACAGAAGATGGACAGACCATGGCCATGCCATCCTATGTGCCCATCAGGCTTTTCAGGCCAAATGAGCTTAAAAGTGAAAAGATACAAAAAATTGTTTTCGAATATCTTTACTCAAGTCTGTACACATTTACAACAAACGGCACTACAAAGGGCTCAATTTTTCCTTTTCTTGTTCTTTGCCCCCTTAGCTGCCCCCTTCCGAGCTCCCTTCACCAGTCCTGCAAACTGGCCCTGCAGCCGAGCTTGTTTCCTGAATAACAAAAGTTTGGGATGGATCAGTTATTGTAAGAATATTCTCACAAACTTTTAAGATTGTAAAAAAAAAGACAAGTGTCATAAAAATATTTTTTGAAAGTCAGTCAAATTTTCCTTTATCGTTACCTTATTCCTGTATGTACCATACCATAACTTATGTGAATGAGAAATGAAAAGGAGACATGTGACAGAGACATCAGACCAGCACAAAGAGACATGTGAAGGAAACATGAAGAAGAAATACGCCAAGGCAACATATGAAGGAAACATGTGAAAAAACACCAGATATGAAATGCAAAGAATAACTGTGACATAGACAACAGACTGTGACATATGAAGGAGACAGGTGAAGAAGAACTTTGCTAAGGCAACATGTGAAGGTGAATGTGGTGATTGTGATTCTGGAATGTGACATGAATCGTAATGTTTGATAGACATGTGAATATACATGTAAAGGTGAATAAGTTTCTTCCATGAAATGCAACATGTGACTGATAACTGAATATGACATGTGAACATGACATCTAAATGACAGGTGAATATACATGTGAAGGAGAAGTGTCTGTGATTGACATGTGAAATTACATGTGAAGGAGCCATGTGTCTGTGACTGACATGTGAACATACATGTGAAGGAGAAGTGTCTGTGACTGACATATGAATATACATGTGAAGGTGAATAAGTCTCTTCCATGAATTGCAACATGTGACTGATAACTGGATATGACATGTGAACATGACATCTAAATGACAGGTGAACATACATGTGAAGGAGAAGTGTCTGGGACTGACATGTGAATATACATGTGAAGGAGCCATGTGTGTCTGTGATTGACATGTGAATATACTTGTGATGGAGCCATGTGTCTGTGACTGACATGTGAATATACATGTGAAGGAAAAGTGTCTGTGATTGACATGTGAATATGACATGTGATTGAGACAAGTGACTGAGAATATCATTAGCGCACCTCCTGTTAAGCATCTGTCTGTTTAGTGGAACGTAGGCGTATGGATCGTGTTTGCCCTGCTTCTTGATGTCCCCTCCAGACTTCTGCAATATGAATCATTTCAATAATATAAGAAATAAAGCTTCAAAACGTAAATGTGACAAAAACTGATTTTCAAAAATGTTTTTGAAAGTATTTTTCACTTTGGATATTGGAATTGAAAAGAAATGTTGTGAGAAAATGATTATCACTTGTTTTGGATTTCCAGTGGTTAGTTTTCATAAATTTTCAAATATGACAAGGGAAAATGATATAAAGGCTCACCATAATCATACAAAACATACATTTTGATATCCAGTTGTTTGAGCATTTTCCTCCCCCATCTCTCAGTATGCATTTCATGCATTAACACGTGTGTTTACTATGATAACGGGCTCCATTCATGATCACAGGCCACTCAGAAAACCGTGGTGTATTGTTACAGAATGGGGGTTTAAGTGAAACTTGATCACAGTTGGTTTGTAAAATGAGACCAAGTCATCAAAGTGTTTCTAACCTTTGACTTGTACTCATGTCCCACCCTCTTCATGGTGCTGTCAGCTGATTGGCCTAGAGGTCGGTGTATGCCACGCCCACCAGCTGTAACCAGGAAAAAACACCAGGGAATAAGAGAATGTGTTATAACAAAAACATTTCTAAAGGTAAAGATAGGAGTTATTAGCAGCCCAGGACTCATAAAAACAACTGAAACAAAAGGAAAAACAAAAAGTGAAAAATGTTATAGGGATTATGTATTGCATTCCATATCCTATATATCATCATCCTCTTCTAAATGTAAGTGAAAGATAATCAAGGAAATTCACACTTGACAAACAAATTCTGAGGACATTTGGTAAAATATATTTAGTTGAATAAGATACAAAGAAAAAAGACCATTTTCATCAAAAGGGCCATCAATATTATCAATTCCTGACAAGATGTTGAGCATAATTTCAAAAGATCACTATACAAATATGAAAATAGTTTTAAATACTTAACAAGCCTATTTGAAATTATTCAGGTCATATAACAACCAATACATCACCTTTATATTTAGGGTGAGTCGTGTCTTCATCATCTGAATCTTCTTCTAGTTTCCGCTTTGGTGCTCTCTTTCTCTGGAACATACACATGCAACAATATTATTCAGTTCAAATCAGTAAAATGATTTGATGTAGTCACCTTGAAGCTGAACGTTCTCTACTGTAAACAAAGTTGCAAAGCCCCTGGTGGAATTCAAACCTAGACCTCTTGATCGAAAGCCAACGCGGTAACCATAGCACTACCCTTCTCCGATTAAGGTGTCAAATGACACCCAAACATTGCTTAATTGGAAGAAGGAGGTTGATTTTATACTTCAGTGGTTGACTCTGTCACGGGTAAATTGATTCATCCAATGTTATTGAGCGTCAAAGGTCGACTTACCTTCATGTTTCCTCCCTCGAAGGCAGCAAAGAGGTCATCAAGTTCATCCTCCTCCTCAGAGTCAATCTTCTCTCCTGGAGGACAAGATTTGATTCATTTCAATCACAATACTCAATTGTTTCGTTATCTAAATTAGCCACGAGCTCTTTTCCAAAATTTGAAAGACCCCCCCAATGAGTTGAGATAAACTTGGCTTGTTTTGTATTGGCTACTTCTACAGTTAAAAACATCTCATACATTCATACAGTTAAAAGATTTTAACCAAATGATAACTAAAATTAAATTATAAACTCACCTTTATCATCAGCTGTGTCTGTGAAGATCAGCCTCCCGTCCGCAGACATTTTGAACTCTGATTCCTTCTTGGCTGAGGCTCCTGCTTGTGGCTTTGTGGCTGGAGAGATTTGAAAATATGAATGTCATGAAAATAATACAATAATAACAAAGATATTCACATTGTGCACAATATCATAATCAAGACGCTCTCTCATTGTTATTTATCAAAATGAATAGAGCTTGTAACAAACCTTGATACATGCAAGGAGCAGAAACATTATTCCATTACGTTAATTTTTGCAACTTACTAAAGCAATTCAGATACAGAATGTAGGGCACTGTGACCCGTAGGAACCTGAAATGGATCTAAACTGTATACTCTCATACCCATGACTTTCTTGGCAGCACTTGGGTCGAGGAAGTCCATGATTTGATCGTCTCCGCCCTCCTTCAGCCACGCCTCCTTCCCGCCACGCCCCTTTTTCTTTGTCTCCGTCCCTTTCTTTTTCTTCTCGTCCTCCTCCATTTCAGAGTCTGTATCTCTCAACAGGTCGTCCACACTGAACATATGTGAAAAGGGACAACATTTAAAAAAGAGAAAAAACAGATACTTAGATATTATTGATATTTAGATAGTGAAGTTTGTGATGTTTAGGGCCACAGTATCTTTATGTGTAAAAGCACAGACACATTTTTGGTTCAAGACCCCTTGACCACTGTACATCCCAGTTCTGTATCACTGATATTTAGGTCAACAGATAACTACTCAGTTCTGTATCTCTGATATTTAGGTCAATAGATAACTACCAAATTCTGTATCACTGATACTTAGGTCAATAGATAACTACCCAGTTCTGTATCACTGATATTTAGGTCAATAGATAACTACCAAGTTCTGTATCACTGATACTTAGGTCAATAGATAACTACTCAGTTCTGTATCACTGATATTTAGGTCAATAGACTACTTCCCAGTTCTGTATCACTGATATTTAGGTCAACAGATAACTACCCAGTTCTGTATCTCTGATACTTAGGTCAATAGATAACTACCCAGTTCTGTATCACTGATACTTAGGTCAATAGATAACTACCCAGTTCTGTATCACTGATATTTAGGTCAACAGATAACTACACAGTTCTGTATCTCTGATATTTAGGTCAATAGATAACTACACAGTTCTGTATCTCTGATATTTAGGTCAATAGATAACTACACAGTTCTGAATCACTGATACTTAATTCAACAGATAACTACTCAGTTCTGTATCACTGATATTTAGGTCAATAGATAACTACCCAGTTCTGTATCACTGATACTTAGGTCAATAGATAACTACCCAGTTCTGTATCTCTGATATTTAGGTCAATAGATAACTACTCAGTTCTGTATCACTGATACTTAGGTCAATAGATAACTACTCAGTTCTGTATCACTGATATTTAGGTCAATAGATAACTACCCAGTTCTGTATCACTGATACTTAGGTCAATAGATAACTACCCAGTTCTGTATCTCTGATATTTAGGTCAATAGATAACTACTCAGTTCTGTATCACTGATACTTAGGTCAATAGATAACTACCCAGTTCTGTATCTCTGATATTTAGGTCAATAGATAACTACCCAGTTCTGTATCTCTGATATTTAGGTCAATAGATAACTACTCAGTTCTGTATCACTGATACTTAGGTCAATAGATAACTACTCAGTTCTGAATCTCTGATACTTAGGTCAATAGACAACTTCCCAGTTCTGAATCTCTGATACTTAGGTCAATAGATAACTACCCAGTTCTGTATCACTGATACTTAGGTCAACAGATAACTACCCAGCTCTGTATCTCTGATATTTAGGTCAATAGATAACTACTCAGTTCTGAATCACTGATACTTAGGTCAATAGACAACTTCCCAGTTCTGTATCACTGATACTTAGGTCAATAGATAACTACTCAGTTCTGTATCACTGATACTTAGGTAAATAGACAACTTCCCAGTTCTGTATCACTGATACTTAGGTCAATAGATAACTACCCAGTTCTGTATCACTGATATTTAGGTCAATAGATAACTACCCAGTTCTGAATCTCTGATATTTAGGTCAACAGATAACTACTCAGTTCTGTATCACTGATACTTAGGTCAATAGATAACTACCCAGTTCTGTATCACTGATACTTAGGTCAATAGATAACTACCCAGTTCTGAATCTCTGATATTTAGGTCAATAGATAACTACTCAGTTCTGTATCACTGATACTTAGGTCAATAGATAACTACCCAGTTCTGTATCACTGATACTTAGGTCAATAGATAACTACCCAGTTCTGAATCTCTGATATTTAGGTCAATAGATAACTACTCAGTTCTGTATCACTGATACTTAGGTCAATAGACAACTTCCCAGTTCTGTATCACTGATACTTAGGTCAACAGATAACTACCCAGTTCTGTATCTCTGATATTTAGGTCAACAGATAACTACCCAGTTCTGTATCACTGATACTTAGGTCAATAGACAACTTCCCAGTTCTGTATCACTGATATTTAGGTCAATAGATAACTACTCAGTTCTGTATCACTGATACTTAGGTCAATAGATAACTACCCAGTTCTGTATCACTGATACTTAGGTCAATAGATAACTACCCAGTTCTGTATCTCTGATACTTAGGTCAATAGATAACTACTCAGTTCTGAATCTCTGATATTTAGGTCAATAGATAACTACTCAGTTCTGAATCTCTGATATTTAGGTCAACAGATAACTACTCAGTTCTGTATCACTGATACTTAGGTCAATAGATAACTACCCAGTTCTGTATCTGATACTTAGGTCAATAGATAACTACCCAGTTCTGTATCACTGATACTTAGGTCAATAGATAACTACCCAGTTCTGTATCACTGATACTTAGGTCAATAGATAACTACCCAGTTCTGTATCTCTGATACTTAGGTCAATAGATAACTACCCAGTTCTGTATCACTGATACTTAGGTCAATAGATAACTACTCAGTTCTGTATCACTGATACTTAGGTCAATAGATAACTACCCAGTTCTGAATCTCTGATATTTAGGTCAATAGATAACTACTCAGTTCTGTATCACTGATACTTAGGTCAATAGATAACTACCCAGTTCTGTATCACTGATACTTAGGTCAATAGATAACTACCCAGTTCTGTATCTCTGATATTTAGGTCAATAGATAACTACCCAGTTCTGTATCACTGATACTTAGGTCAATAGATAACTACTCAGTTCTGTATCTCTGATATTTAGGTCAACAGATAACTACTCAGTTCTGTATCACTGATACTTAGGTCAATAGATAACTACTCAGTTCTGAATCACTGATACTTAGGTCAATAGATAACTACCCAGTTCTGTATCACTGATATTTAGGTCAATAGATAACTACCCAGTTCTGTATCACTGATATTTAGGTCAATAGATAACTACCCAGTTCTGTATCTCTGATATTTAGGTCAATAGATAACTACCCAGTTCTGTATCACTGATATTTAATTCAACAGATAACTACCCAGTTCTGTATCACTGATATTTAATTCAATAGATAACTACACAGTTCTGTATCACTGATATTTAGGTCAATAGATAACTACTCAGTTCTGTATCACTGATACTTAGGTCAATAGATAACTACCCAGTTCTGTATCACTGATACTTAGGTCAACAGATAACTACCCAGTTCTGTATCTCTGATATTTAGGTCAATAGATAACTACTCAGTTCTGTATCACTGATACTTAGGTCAATAGACAACTTCCCAGTTCTGTATCACTGATATTTAGGTCAATAGATAACTACTCAGTTCTGTATCACTGATACTTAGGTCAATAGATAACTACCAACACACACCTTTCAGGTTTAGTCTTGGGAACGTCAAAGTCATCATCAACTTCAGAATCATTGTCAGCCATCTTCTTCTTTGATCGTTCTTGTGTTTTCCTGATGTTGTTTAACAACTTGTGGATGCGGAGTGGTGTCAACTTGTGGATCACTTCATAGCTTATGAGGACAAAAACAAATATACATAAATGAAACCGTAAGCCCCTACTTTTCAAACATTTGTATTACCGTAACCATTTAATGATCCCACATGTATCAGGAAAACAGAGAAGGATTGTCAACTAATGAGTAGAGACAATGTTGCTGAAATCTAAACTCATTCTCTCTTATGGAAGATACTGCTGTGATATATCTATTTGACAATAATACAACTTTTCTAACATTTCTATTACCATTTAAAGGCCTCATAATATGCTACTAACTAAATAGGTTTGACATCCCAATAGACTGCAGTAGTATAGCAAAACTTTGGTAAAGTCATTGAAATAAAACTAAATTGGTCAACATATCAGGACACTGTTGTGAAATCTGTTTTATAAAAGTTGGCAAGCAAAAATAAACAAATAATTGTTTTTAGAGAATTTGTATCAATGTTTCTTTATTTTAGTTGTATCTGAAGTAATTAAACCACTTAATAGAAAAGCATCACATTAAAGATCATCCTGCTACATCAGCGTATTTGTCTCCGCCCAGCTCCAACATATATCCTCATATCCTTCGGCCTAAAACGCTTGTATCGCTAAATATAGCAAGCCAATGAAATGACTCGCACTCCGCAATAGCGTCACCACCCGGATGAGAATTCAAACAAATGTTAATGTAGGCTATAAATAGCCATGAGTAACCAGCCGTAAGTGATACGAGCGTTTTAGCCCTAAGGATATCATGGAGCTAGGCGGAGACAAATATGCTGATGTAGCACGATGATGAAAGATTGCTAAGCAGGAAGGAAAAGGAACCCACCCAAACTTCTTGATGAGCTTGCTGTAGATCTGTTTCACCTTGACGTGACAGTGATGACGACAATCCTCCTTCATCCCAAGCAAACTAGACACCTGTGAGGAAAGAATTTAAACTTTTACGAGACATCAACTTAACCATAAATTTCTGAAATCGGCCAATTACAACTTAAAGGCAGCTTTTTAACATGTCAGCTAATTAGCTCTAGTGAACAAATCTGAAAGCGCCCGTGGTCACTGAGGCACAAGTCTTGCAGCTTGACCCCTATTCCCTCCTTATAAAAGGCTTATTTTATTTTTATTAGTAATATGAATGCATACAAATAATAAATTGCAATAATCAAAATAATATGTTACGCCACCTCTTTGAGTCTCAAAATACTGAGTTTGACTCTTTCAGAGACAGGTCGACCTGAAGTTTCTTTGTTTACCCATGGGAAATAGAAAATGTTTTCCAAGGTTTTCAGTTGTCAAGCAAGTCCACGGACTGGATACTTAGACTTTGTCTTCAAGTTAGTTTGTCAACTCTTTAACCCTTTTTCATATGATAAAGGAGATACATAACAGATGCATGTACCAAGGTTTTGAGTTGTCCAGCAAGCCTGGTCTCAGTGTAGGCTGATAGCATGACTTTGATGAAGCCGAGAGCACTCTTCACCACCTCCCTCGTCTTGGAGGACAGCAGAAGACACACACTCTCCACCAGTGTGTCCAGCAGAGAGCTTGATACCTGGTCTACATGGAGATATAGGTTGAATTAAACTCTTTTAGTGGCATTCTAGAAGTTGTAGTTGTAATGAAGTACATGATTTTATGGATATTCATAGGTTGAATTAGTTAAAGCTTACATAACCACAAACATATTTCACTATTTTCCTTGAAATATATGAATGTCAGATTACAATATTGTATAATGCGTTAAAGGTCTCTACTCAAATATGTTCAGTACGGTAATGAAAGCCGTTTTTTAATGCCACTTTTGATGCGCCGCTTAGATCTGACGACATTCCAGTGAATGCAGGACTGGTCACACGCCCTTTTTTGTGAGGTCATAAACAGAATCATTGTCTCGTGATCTATACATCTATCGTAACAATATCACAGAAAATCCCCAATAATCAACAATTTTCAGAGAATGTTTTCAACTCAGATAAATAATTTGAAGATGTAAGAGTATTAAGGGTTTGGTGTAAAAATAATATCCACATCAATGGAAAATAAACAATTATTTAAGGCGGAATTTCGGTTGAAATAATGATGCGCCACTCTGTACAGTCTGTTTATTACGTCACATTCGCACAAATTTTATGGCCCCTAGCCCAGGTGGGATTTCTTGATCTGCCACTGATAGAATTGGACAGTTAAACCATTGCATATAACATTGAGAGGATACCACCAGTCTCTTTTTATTCATGCTTAGATATGATGATAGAAATTTACAGGGGGAATGCAAATGCTAAAGCACAAATCTAGATTTTGAGGATTCTTGAATACAATTTCATTGTTTGGCAACTAGTGATTTCTTGCCAATAAAAATTAACAAACAGAACAACATATAACCAATTATTTTTCACTAATTTTTCACAGTAGCCAATCAGATATGAGAAAGGTTCAAAGTTATACTAGAATGTTAATAATTGGCTGAATTAAAAAAAAAACAATGGTTACCCTTATATCCGTAGAGAAGCCTTGTGAGAGCAAGGAGAGTCCCGCTGACCAGCTGCGGAGATCCTGCTAGACCAGCCAGCACCATCTTGAAGAATTCACCTACCGCCTCTGTGTGGAGGAAAACATGTTTAGGGGTTTATAAATGATGACCAGGAATAAAAGTTTTAATATCCTTTTTCAAGAATTGGGATAGGACAAACATATGCAGGAAACAACTTAAAGAAGCATACATAACTAAAGCAAGTTATCTGGATAACTATTTCTTTAAAATAAAATTGTTCCAGTGGAGTCATTCAAATTGCTCAATTGAACATCATTTTATTATCTATTACATCTGTTTTATGACTCAATTCAAGAACTGCTTGAGTGGAATTCTTGAAGATTGAAGTTCAAGAAATAGAATATTTTATGCATGATCAACGTCTTTACTTTTGTAACATAGCTGCATTTCGCTATAGATCTTTTAACTTTCCTATGCATTTTCTATGGATGTTATAAGTATTATCAGTAACAAATGTACCACTCTCTGGCATATCCTGGTTCCACTTAATAGCTGTCTGAGCCATCACCATGATGAGGTCGTATGCTGCTACACGAGCTCTCTCTGCTACTTCCTTCGTACACAACATCGCCTGCAACATAATACTGTACATGTACAAACCATATCAACATCGGCTGCATGTTAAACTGTACATTTGAGCTATGCAAATGGATCACTAGAAATATCTTTTCTGTACAGTAAAAAAGGCGCCACCTACCTCTGGTACGACAGCCAGGAAGAACTCCATCTGGGGTTTCTCCAACTGCTGTAGAACGCTGATGAGGCAGCGCAGTCGCGGCTGTGGAGGGAGCAGATCTTGTTGTATCAATGCAGTGATAGCATCTATGCCAAATTTGTAATCCCTTTTTATTGATTGAGCAACTATATACTTATGACACCTCCAATCTTTTAACTTAAGTTGGTACAACTCGGAATCAAAGCTGGGTAGCAAGCAGTTACTCTACAGGATGAGCTACATTGACTGCACACTGATCAGATAATGTCACTGTTCAAATCCTTTCAACCACTGACATACTAATTGTCCTGTTGTTTTCAACCGCAAGCTTTCTGATTTATCAATTCTAACACAATTTCAAGGGCTTTTCATTAATACACTCCTAAAATTTCCCTTATAATAAAATACCTGTTTAGGTTAATTGTAATTGTCTTGAAGCGATGATTTATCTTATTCAAAAAAGCTCTTTTCAATTCTGAAGATGTAAAATACTTATCTATCTGTGAAGATAATGACTTCACAAATTTCTTTTTTTCCATGATTAAGATGATCAACTAAAATAACTTACTGCTTTTGAGGAAGGTCCAGACTTGGATAAAGATGAGAGCAATAGCTTCTGTATCTTCTTCAAGTGGTTGTGAGTGAATTTCCTACATTCCTCTGACTTGCCAGCGCAGATGACCTGGAGCACTCGGTATGACTTCTTCTGTAAGCTCTTGTTTGTGCTCTGGTACAGAAGATAGGTCAATTCAGATTTATACAGGAGCTTTTGAATCAACTACCAATTGTATGGCACTTGTACAATATTTACATCTTAGACCATATGATAACAGGGCCATATGAGACAAACTTAGCCCATACTATTCTGAGCATGTGCAAATACACAAAGAGAGAAAAAGCCAAGCTATCACTTGAAAGCTTTAATCAGTCAACAAACCAGCTAAGGGTTCAAAAGGGCAAAAACATTTCTAAAACAAAGAAAAAACAGAACTGACAGGCAGACACAGCAGATGTTTCAATCTTTTTATCAAGGAAATGCTTGTCAAGGGTGAAATCCATCTCACTTACAGTTAAATTAGGTTTCGCGAAGTCGAGAGCTTTCTTTAGTCTGGTCTCGTCTACAGAGGGCAGCAGAACAATCAGCAGGTCTGTCAGGGCTTGGCTGCAGATTCAGAAACATAACAACAATAGAGTAGACTATAGTGTTCAGAGTCTTGTGCCCACTTACACAGACGTCCCTCAGCTGATCGTAATTCAATGTTATAGCAATGTTAAGTATGCCCTTAGCTCTAATTGGGCTTTTTGAAATAGGGGCCTGATGCATTTATCTTTTAGGGGGGACTATTTGCCTAATCTAATTATTGCAAAAGCAACAGTCTATTGCTACATTATATAATCCAAATATTCCACTAGTGATTTCCAAAAATTGTATAAAAATCTTCTGATTGATAAAACAGATTTCAGCCATTTTACACTGTTGAAGCCACGGTTTAATGCTCAAAAGAAAATGTAAAAGTGAAGAAGAAGTGAAATGAATTCAAATAAACTGGCCTGAAATACTTGTACAAGTCATCATAAATATCCATTATCCTGGCCAAAAATAACACTTTGGTAGTATCAATAGTTTACCTTACTATTGATGTATCAATAGCGTTTTCATATTCACTATCGATAGAGTACTATTGCAAAGATGACTATTGCAATATATCGATAGTTCAATATATTGTTACACCGCTACTCCTGGTTACCTTAACTTAGAGAAGTGAAAGTTTAAGGCGGGTACTGAGGTTGTTATTTCCATGACTTAAATTTCATCAGATCCTACAGAGTAAAATTACTGAAAGCTCTTTAGGTACAGTTTACCCCAATCAAAACCAAACTAAGGAGAATTTGTAGGTTAAACAAACAAAATATTACAATTACTTTAGTCTGTTATTTAAAGTGGCTAGCCTTTCGGCTAAGGTCCGCCATCTTATTTTTGAGGGAAAATTTTATAGAAAAAGAAAAGAAAATAGAAAAAGGCGCTGTACTTTTACCAATTTTACAACATTATAAAAACAAACTATATCTAATGGTAGAATATCCACATACTTACAAATGATTTAAGATAAGACTAATCAACAAAGTCTTTTAATGCCCCAGCAGGGATTTTCATACTCTTAGCGCCGACGAATGGCTTCACTTCTCATTCTCTTTTACTAAGTGTGCGCTCTTATTTATCTATTTGATAAATCTAAATCAATCAAATTAGAACCATCAGTAACATGTTTCAGCTGTGTTATGTTATAATCATCTACTGATAACATACTTGTATAAACAGAAATGTCCCCTTTTATTTTGTTTCCATAAAAAAACCTGATAGGAATGTCCTATTAAGTATAACCCAGCAACTGTAACCAAGACAACCCACCTCCTGGCCTCACTTGCCTCTTCCTCGTCCTCGTCCATCTTAGACATGCACCGGTCGAAGAATGACATCACAAGCTGCGGGAAAAATACATCATCATGATCTTGACATTACTTATGTATCTCACATATCTGAAAGCGCTACTCAGAAAATAACAATTCCTACAGTTGAAATCCAAAGCAAAGATTTAAAACGTTCCGGTTCTGAATGATTGTGATGCTGTTAGATGAGAGCGTTACTTGAGATCTGATTAAAAAGGGGACAGAAATGATAAATAGCTACTTTTAAGCAGGTCAGATATGGTTACATCAGAGTCTCTGATTAATGAACAATCTTCAGGATATTTTTTACAAACTACCAATTCAAGAAATCTTTAAGTTCGAATCTTAAATTTTATAGTGAGTGAGTTGGGGTTTAACGCCGCTTTCAAGTTTATTTTACCTATACTTAAATTATATATATTTAGAGTAGTGTTCATAGAGGATACTAAACAACCTCCCATTTTAAACTTTTGAAATTAAACAAGTAAATGATCTGATATGAAACAAGTTAAAGCTTAAGTTTTATGAAAATAGAATCAAATGGTAGGAATTTAAGTATTCTGTTTATCACTCCCCATCAAAAATCAAGCATTATTACCAATAGTGTTCTGAAACTAACATTTTTGCGCCTTGGCCATCATTGTGATGTCACAACTATGCACAATTGTGACATAATACATGCAGCTGTATTACACTACTTTAATATTGCCGTATAAATATTAAACTGCAGTATCTTACAAGGGCGAGTAATAAAATGCTCTATTACAGGAAACATCATCATCAAAAAATAAACTTTACTAAACCTGAATGAAAAACTGATAATGAAAATGAAAACCTGAACTCAAGACTTCCATGTTATATGTTATTCATGTAGTACCTCCGGCTCAGATCTTCCTGAATCTAAATTCATTTTAGACACCAGATAATGAACATCAAATCAATGAGAATGACCCTCACCTGTTTATCACAGATAGCGAGGTAAGAGCGGACTGTTTCCAGCACCGCTAGTCTCATCGCCTTCTCTCCCTTCCCTGGCTCCGTTGTGAACAAGTTGAACAGAATAGGCAGGAAGTTCTTGCCGAATCTAGCCAACTCTGCTCGGTTGGTTTCTGGAAGGAGGAATTTTGCATAATTACAAAACAATAGCATTGACAATGAAAAATAAAACCATTGGTTCTGTAGCTCAACAGGCTATCTATGGGTTACTTTATAAATGATCTCAGGGTCAAAATATGTGCCGCCACAGGATCACCATATTCATTTATTAGAATCCTGAACACAGCAGTGCCTGTACACAAGGTTTCAGCTTTCTATGCCTCTTGCTTCTGGAGAAGATCAGAAATAGGTTCTCAGGGTGAGGTCTCTGTGGCCCTTAAAAAAGGTTCACAGAGTCACCAAATTTATGAATTAAAACCCTCACTTGTCAAGGAGTTTGTAGAAAGGTTTCAGATACCATAAGGCCAGATGAGCTAAACATAGATGACTGGTACAAATCATCTCTTAACTTGCTTTTATTGCTGATGACACAAAAATCATTTACTCCATGTTAAAAATTTACATGATTGAAAAAACTGACAGAAACAAGTGAACAAATATCTTCCCTTTGTCATTTTTGAGTGATTGAAACTGCAATCTAAAACCAACAATGTCTCTAAACATGAAAAAACAAACATGAGATTCCTTCACAATGACATCCCAACTGACACCTACAGACATTGTATGATACATCTGTTGCCTTAACTCACACTATCAACACTTCGCAAACTGATTAGTATACCTACCATTGTCAACGTTCTGTGCTATGACAGACCGCAGGGAAGCCAACACCTTTTTACGAAGGTCGGGTCTCTCAGTGATGGCGCTACCGAGCACTTTGGCAATCCCTTTGAAAGACTGAAGAAGAAATATTCATCATATGGTTCAATGTTATGATTTGTCTTTAGACATGGTGAGATGACAGTTCTTCCACTGGCTTGGATAGTGGGACAAACATCATCAATTGTTGATAAAACATTATCAATTGTGGAGCAAACATTATCAATTGTTGATAAAACATTATCAATTGTTGATAAAACATTATCAATTGTTGATAAAACATTATCAATTGTTGATAAAACATTATCAATTGTTGATAAAACATTATCAATTGTTGATAAAACATTATCAATTATGGAGCAAACATTATCAATTGTTGATCAAACATTATCAATTGTTGATCAAACATTATCAATTGTTGATCAAACATTATCAATTCTGGATCAAACATTATCAATTCTGGATCAAACAGTGTCACTTGCTGATCAAACATTGCCTATGGAGATCAAACATTATTGTGAGATCACCTCTGGCAGGATTCAAACCTAGGACCTCCTGGTGAAAGTCAGACACTCTTCTAGTTCAACCAGAGGGATATCCCACAAGCAATTAGGAATGCTTAAATCATCCCTCTAACACATATGGATAAAACAATATTACTTGAGAATTAACATTATCTGTTTGGGATCAAACATTATCAGTTTTAGATGAAATATGCTAAGTGGGAGGATCAAACAACATCAATTGGCAATCAAATATTATTAACTGGCCATCAAACAAAATGATCAAATGAAACCATTTGAGGTTCAACTTTTGACAGATTGAAATAAAACATTATCACTCCAATACTAACATTACCTGAGCAAGGTCTGTAGGATCCTTACAGAAGCCAGGCAACAGAGACCACATCTGGAGTTGTAATGCTTCGTAACTTTTGGCTGTCACAATATTCTGGCTCTCTGTACAACTTTGGGCTGAAATTGGAAACATTTCTCTTTATTATTGTACAAAATTATAGATTCCCCACTATGAAATATTCTACAATGGGAGAACATTAAGGGAATGATCCTACATGATGTTTATAGCTGACATAAACATGGATAAAATAAATAACCCTATTTAGTACTATGTCGTTATTTCATTCTTCGCAACTACCATACAGAGAGCTCCTGACCTTTCTGTCTAAACTTTGCAGCTAAAGGCAGGAAGTATGACGTGAAGAAAGCCAGCTCGGTGTTGCAGATGTTGTCTCGCAGCACAGGGATCAGCCAGCTCCGTGGGAAGTTTGGGTCATCTCTGTAGGCAGGGGAAAAGTTTAGTGCTCATTAGATTTTCCTTATTATTTTTTTTTATGAAAATTTTCAAAGGATCTTGTCAGTGTAGGATATCATTCATAATATCAAAATGGTTAACAATCTTTCAACTCCCTGAAAAATCCTAAGTGGAACTGCTTCAAATGAGAATCTTGGTAATATTACCACTTTCCTATTGATATAGACCTAACACTAAACAGTAAAACAAACATACCCATCCCCAGAGATGCCAAGTGGAACCGCTTCCAAGAAGAGTCTTGGCCCGATGGCCCTGACAGCCGACCCGAGTGCTTGGTCTAGATCCGACTTGAAGGCAAAGTGGGGCGTTTCTCTCAGATCGGCCATTGACAGCAGACACTGCAATACATAGGTGAGATATATGGCTTATGACATTTTATTTTAAACAACTGATATCATCCCATGTCTAACATCGCGCTGCTTGTGCATAAAAATGTCAATGATGGTGCACTTAAATCACCTACCTTTTTCAATAGAGGATGACAATGCTTGCCCAGTGCCTGAAAGCAGAAAACAGGTAGGAGAACGTAAGGAGATAGTAGGTAAAAACAACATTTTTAGTTACCAGTCTGATTAAAGTCAAGGGTGTTCCGAGAAACAAAAGTTTCATAATATTGACTCTACTGGGATATGAACTCATTCCATCAGGGGTTTTATCTCAGGGCTGTTGTCAGATAGTGTGGAGAGTAACAAGTCCATATCTCATTAAGGTCAATATTTGGAAACAACAATTGCACTGAAATGGTCGATTTTGATAAGCGTATGCACATAAATACAGGTTTTCCTGTGTATGATCGGTGCCGAATGAGTAGATCATCATGTCTCTATGTTTGATAGAGTGTTTCTTAGTAGAAAAGATAAATTATTATCATAAGGGCAATGAATGATTTATTATTACTTATTTCAATGAAACACACAAATTTCATACATAGTTTATCTCTATAATTACCATGGTAACTAATAGAGACATACCTCAGTTAGTAGCCCTTGGGTTTGATTTTTGACTGTAAAATACTTTGAAACACAGCTGTTTTTTCCTTTGCTTGGTGCCCAGCATTAAAGAACATGATTTTTTAATTTTCTGACTGAAGGGAGCAGTCTACAATTTCAGATGCATATCTTCAGACAAAGAGCTATTGTCATCAACATTAACTCAATCGATGGCACTGACCTGGAAGGCTACAGTCCAGACCTGCAGAACAAGTCCCCAGTTAGCGTGGTACTGGTAGCTGAGTCCCGTCTCGAGGCTCTTTACTATTTTGTGCACCGGGCTGCTAGAGTCCGATCTAACCAGCTCCGACATGATCTCACTAGCTGGGACCAGACACTCCTCCAGCAAAACCTGAAGTTCATGGAAAGCAAATTCAAACTCAGTTCAGGGGTCAGTGTTTGAGTAATGTTGGTTAAGAATTTCATGTATGGAGGAAGGGAAGCCACAGAATTTTACATTCAAAATGCATTCATTTTAAGAGTCAAGAGAAAGTTGATTTATTCACTATGTTGACTAAATCATGGAAGGAAAGTAATTATTGTGTATTTCATCTATACAACTTTCATAAATAGATTAATTATTTTGATTTCATTTCAATAATCTTTTTGTCAACATAGCACTTCCATGAGGAAATTAATATTTTAAAGTAAGTCTAATCACAAGACACCAAAGATGATATTGTGTCAAATATTATCACAAATACTATGACTGAGCAATCTAACTAAGTGTCCAAACCTTAAGAGTGTCTGCGGCACACTTGGCCACCTCGTGGCGCTCTGACAGGAGACACTGCATACAAGCTGATACCAGACGCGGCACGTGCCCCACACAGAGGCGCGGATCAAGTCTAGGGGAGATATTGTATATATGCATACAGTGAATCACCAGAGGGAGTGAATAGACATTTTCAAGACTACTGTCAAGACTTTTGTTATAACCAAATCTAGAGCAAAGGATTAGGCAAAATATTAGAACTTTGGATTTTAATGATTTTCTTATCACAAATTTAATTTAATTAAAATGTCTAATAACTATCATTCATAAAACAATTTGCTTCCCCACATTTAAGTTACAAACAATTGTTTTATGACAAAACAGACAACTTAATGTCAAACTACCTTTAAATCAATTGTTGTTTGGAATAGTGCTGAAATATATTAATGACTATTATTGACTTACGTTAATGAAAGAAATATTGTTAGAAAAACATGTTAAACACAAACTCACTCACTCTATTCGAAGGAGATTATTTTCTATTTCTAAGTTGAAATTTTGTTTAAAAATATTGCACGTTTAAGGACCTAACCATCTCATAAAGGTCGGATCACTTTGCCTTTTTGCGATACGACTGTTCAGTGGAATCTAGGCTTGAGTTTGCAGTGGTGATATCATATGATTTGTACACTAATCCCTTATGAAACATAAATGAAAATAACTGCAAGAAAATATAATAATACTGTTCATAGCAATTATAATGAGAGACACCCTACTCATAAAGGAAAACAAACTTGAGTACAGAGTTATGACTGTCATAAAAAGTGTTTATTACCTGAATAAACTAGTATGAGCTTTTTCCATCACAGCAAGCCAGGCTCTCATTGGCTGACTGTCGTTATCGGCCGGCTGGTAATCGTACAGGGCCTACAACATAGCATGTTCTTTAACAATAATGCCTTAAATGAATAACTACTTTTCTGTCTGATTAAGGGGACCTTACAGACAAATCACGTAACCACGAACTACTCCATTCTAAGGATAATATAATTTATTGACAACTCTTATTATGCTACTCTCTGCTCAAATGTGGCAGAGGACATAGATTCAAGGACCACAGCACAAATGCTTTAATAGCAAGACATAAGAAAATTGGTTCATCCAAAGAAACTACAAAATGATGATGGAGCAGCTTGGCGGTTCATTATATAATCATTATAAACGTAGCTGAGGCAGTGGCCCTGTTTGTAGAGTAGTAGAAGTGATCTCACAAATGATTATGTCGTCTCTTTATGTGCACCCGAATTCAAACCCCACAACCAGCAAGACTACTATTACATATATATAGAAAACCTTCAGGCATAGAACTTACCGTGATGATCTGAGCATTGAGTTGGGCGGGCAGACAGGTTGACTTGGGTTGTGAGGAGAACAAGCCATGGAGAGCCTGAAGTCCGCAGGACCGCACCAACTGAAGGCGACACAATAACAATCAGATTGCAATTCAGATAAATATAACCTTTACATTGAGTAAAACAGTTACATAAAAATAAATTTGGATAGACAGTGCTTTAAAGAACATGACAACTTCTTAAAGTTCATTACAACAGTGTCTGTAATGGCTCTCAAAGAAATAATTTGAGATTAAAATGTTCTTCATCACTGGATCAGTTAATGCAAATCCATTTCTTAGTGCAAGAATACTGAAAAGTAAAATTATCTGAAACTATTTTTAAATTATAACATCGTAGACTCACCACATTGCTGACAGTCATGACTTTGAGGATGGTTTCACACACGGACTTAACACTGGCTGGAGGGAAATCTCCCATCACTTCTTTTAGTAGGGTCAACACATGCAGACTGTCCACCGCCTCGCCCGCACCTCCACACAGAGAAATAAGACATAGAGAAATATCTCCACGAATCAGTTACAAGTTTTGTCTCATAAATCAATGTTTATCTTTTTGTCAAAAGTAGATAGAAGAACCATTATATATCTTCAAATGATTGTGTAAAGATTGATGTAACATATCCACAAAAATAAATCAATAAATACAAAAACAAACCGAAAAAAACATACAGACATGTTCAAATGGAAGTGTAAATGACCCATGGATATAGAACATTACACAAATTTTTTACTTCTTTCCATTCCCTTAAACTCCCCCAAGTAAAACAATATCATTTCAATACAAAAGTGAAATTCCCAAACTAATTAGACTTCAGAGCCGAATGAATATTTCCTTTTATTTCACAAGTATAAACTTTGGAGATAAAACACTAGTTGACATTCTGAGGGGCATCATAACATCTGTGCTACCTCCAGAATCCTCGATCTGGTGCACGCAGTACTTTGCCGTGAGGGACGCGGCCGGGTGGTGGGCAGGTGGCTCCCCCTGGCTCATACATGTGCTTGCCTTCAGCACGATCTTCACTGATTGCTGGGCAGCCTTCCGTACCTAAGGATATATATCCTAAATCATTAACTATATACAGTTTGGTCTTGATGATACCACATACTATGCTTAACCCTTAAGATGCTAAGCCCGGACCGGTCCGGGTTGAAATTAGCTTTGACCGCATGTCCTCCAGGCGAGATGCGACAACCACACTCAGTTTTTCTCACGCTAGCTCATTATCGCTGTAGTGCCCAGTAGCGAAGGACGGGCAATTGTTGTATGGCAGTAGTGTCAGTTCAACGCTAGTACTTTCCGTCCGTCTGTCGCTAAGCTACCAAATTTTGTTTCGTTGGTGTTCTAAATAATGCGCGTACATTTTCCGAAAATTATGCAAACATTGAAATCACTCAATTTTCCCCCACTCCCCGCCGCACGTGCTAATAGCCTGTGGGCACTTTCTCCCCGCTCGCACGAGCTTACCGTCCCGCGCGTGCTATCGTTTGCTTACAAGCCTGCACTCACACCAAACGTACAACCTTATATCGCACGCCCTATGCTATGAACCCTTGGTCGGATTTCAATACCGGTTGGATCTTTTGAAAGAGCAGAAAAATGTCTTCAATTCAATATAAGATACGTAACTACGCTACCTGAATTGAAGATGCAGCATGTGCCGCAAAAAAGGTGATTTTTACATATTTTTAGTTTTACACCATTTTGTCACACCAATTTTTACATGATGTGCTCAACGTATTTTGACAATTTTTATATCATAAGACAGAGAGAAAGATTGTCTTTCTTTCCATGTAAAATGTGTACATGCGCAAAAATAAATAAAGACACAGCAAGCGCCGCACAAAAAGCTAATTTCTCGATTCAAATCATGTAAACTGAACGGCGATTTTGACATGTGCCTTTCTTTCGCTCATATATTCTCAACAGCTAGGCGTATTTTTAAATTGATTACCTCGTGATAAAGAAGGAATAATTGTCTTCGATTTGATATAAAAAAATTATATACACCATATAGAATAAAGATACAGCAAATTCCGCAAAATTGTGACTTTTGTTTATTCTTTACGTTTTTACCATTTTCTCGCACTTTATATCACATAAACTTCTCGGTAAATTTTGCAATTTCATATATCAAAATATAGAGAAAAGGATGATCTTTATTGCCATGTAAAATTGGTATGTACAAGAAAATCTGAAAGGACCCGGCGCGCATCGCACAAACAGGCAATTTCTCTATTCATATTTTGTTGACCGAGAAGCGATTTATTTTCAACTGCTTTTTACACTTCCTATCCATTTAACGGCAGAGCGCATTATCAACATTTTTATATCACAATAAAGAGGAAAGGATCGTCTTCAATTCTATATAAAATTTGCAAATTACAATTAGACAATAAAGGAGCGGTTAGTGATGTCGCAATTATCAAAATCTGTTCTAAAATACCCGAGGGTACCATCTTTGCAAACTTTATATATTCCAAACCAAGTGGTACATATTTATTATTTTCATATCATCGTAAAGCAGAAAGAAATACCTTCATTTTCATGTGTAATTTGCCCATATTTGCATCAAAATAAAACGTGTGGAAACGATGCGACAAATGTTGCGGTAAGGCGATTATCAAAGACTTTATTACTAGCTATACCCACGTTTCGTTGGTAATAACTTCTAATTACAGTGCAAAAGATTGTTATGATTTATTTCTTCGTAAAGAAGAATAAATTGCCTTCAATTCCATATATAATTTGCATGTATACAAAGCGAATAACATGATTTATAAAGTTGGAAATAAAGACAATTTATATTGTGTGTGAGTGTATGTTTCAACGGGGACACCCCGCCTGCACGCGCTGAGCGCGTGCGTTTGCCCGGGGCTATTAGCTTAGTAATATTACTGTGGGGGTCAGAACGTTATCGGGATTTATAACTACCCTGTTTTCGTAATTTATATCTTTCGTTTAGGATGGCGTATCGTAATAAAATTTATCGTGAAATATAGAGCAAGAAATTAGCTTCAATTCCGTATTTATATTTTGCATGTGTGCACTCAGTGATTAAATGATTTTATAATGTTTGAAATGAAGACAATTTTTAAAATTTTGTAAAATTCGTTCTAAACATATCATAAAAATAATTTTTATATCGATGTGAAGAGGAACTATTCATCTTTAGTTTCGTTTTGATTTCGCGCATGCGCTCTTGGAATTTATTGAGTTACGGCGCCCGAATTGAAAACAAGTTTACTTCAGTTGTAGAAACCGTTCCAGGGGTGATAGAAATTTCATTCAAAGTGTCAAGTAAGTATCATCCATTTGTAACACGGGATTCGCCGACTAGCTTTGTATAAAACGACGATAATGTCCGTATTTAGCCATGTAAACACGCCATATGTTGTTAAAACGGTCGCATCTGGCGGCGCTGGAAAATTCGGCCACAGGGGCTAATTGCGCTATAACGGTAGCGAGGCGAGTGCTTGAAAATTCAGCCACGGGGGCAAAACTGGTCAAAATAATATTCAGCAACATAAGAGTTAATGTTGACTAACGACACAAAATTTACATTCAAAGGATTAATTGTAACAAACTCTATGACAAACCGCCTACTATGTAAGGGCATCAATACCCAAGCAGAGCTCATACTATCCTATGATTGTCTTGTCACTCTTTCCCTTGCATGGGCTACCTGAAGTTTAGCCATACCTATATTTAGCATGCAGATACCAAAGAGTATTCCCATCCAGCCACTGCTTATTTTACTCAAATTTAAGTTATTTAATTAGGTTTTCATTGACATATACAGTGTATACAAAGCAAACAGTGATAAGACAATCTGGAGATTCTAGGAGCTTTGCAGATATAAATGAACTGCTATAGCAGGATAATGACTGACATGCCTACAATCATGGAATCATAAATCTGTTTGTATGAAGTGTGAAACGGTGACAACTCACCTTTGGTTTCCTGTGAGTGATGAATGTGAGGATGCCGGTGTAGATCTGCTGGGTGGAGGAGTTGGACCAGACCGCCATCTCCTGCACTCTCAGCACTGCAGCAAGACTCAGCAGCAGCTGTAGCATAATGTCATAGTGTGAGGCTTTGTGTGACATAGTGTTTAAGTGTCAGGCTTTGAGTAAAATACTTTCATAGTTTGGGGCTTTGCTTAACATAGTGTCATAATGTCAGGCTTTTTTGTAATATACATAGAGAACAAAGTTAAGCACCCCCCTATTTTCAAAATTGCAAAATGCATCTGTGGAGAAAAACACGACAATATGACTAATTGGATCCCCTTGACATAGAAACTAAAGTTTTTCGTGACTTGGTATCTTTAAAATCATCATACATGATGACATTTTGAGAACTTAAGATAAAAAACGTAATGGTACTGATTTTTCACCCAAAATAACTATCGTCCGTTTGTCAAAAGTATGCGATGGATTCTGATGTTAGTTGTCATGAACAACAATTTTGTTATAGGGTACAATTTTACACTTTAAAAAAACACGTATCCTTCACAATAAGGACATAATTGGGTTTTGAAATTTGATAAGAATTTTCGATAATTTTTAGAAAATGGCCATAACCAGACGATTTTGGAATAAAGGTGGTCTTCTTTCACTTTGACTCAGTAACCCTATACTTCTTTTTGCTTTATAGTCGTTGTTACGGTTAAAACTGCCCCATTTAGTCCCTTTTTATGAATGGGTCATTTTCCAAAAAATGAGATTTTGGAGGTCCATACTGCTGTAACTAGTGACTTTTGCTTAAGAGATCCATAATAAAGTTTGATCAGTGGAATAGGAATAATGGAATAATACACATTAAAACAAAACATATTGACTTTCTGAACATATTCACCTTTTGATCTCAAAATTACCAATTTGTATAACTGCAATTATTCAAAATATCCGAAATGATATTTTAATGAAATTACGTTCTTAAATTGCAAAATTATGATTCTATCATATCATACAATTACTTTTACTGCAATGTGGTCCTCTTTATTCTCAGACAAAACTTACTGGTGAAAAACTTGGGGGTGCTTAACTTTTTTCCTTATGTATATATATTGTCATAGCTTGATGCCCTGTGTAAAATAGTGATATAGAGTGAGACTTTGTGTGAGAGTGTCAAAGTGTGACACTTTGTGTAACATGGTGTAATAATGTTACAGTCAATCCAGTGATGCATGCTCATTGCATATTTAGAAAGAACACTGATATTTGCCAGTTTTGTGAAAAGTCTCAAGTAAAATGTGTCTCACAATATCAGCAAATACAAAACAAAAGCATACAGAAACATAGTCCAAAAGAGTGATGTTGTAAGTAATAAGAGAAACTGTGGCAAGTCTAATATAAAAGTTCCACATAACAATGACTTAGACAAGTACCACAGCATCACAAGGTTACTTACTGACTTAAGTAGGGCAGCGGAGTTTGCATCAGAATACTTGGCCAACATGTCCAACAGCTGTTTGGAGATCTGGGAGAAACGGCTCCGCAACACAGACACAGGAACCCTGATTCAAGGAAACATTGTTTAACAATTAGTTTGATATTATAACTACCACAATGTTTTTGTTTAAGTCTAAGTAGGGGAATGTTTTTATAAACAAATCAGCATAATGTTCACCTCTTGATGACTAGACTGAGAAGATAGCTGATGGCTGCCAAAGATTCCTCTCCTTCTGTCGACTCCAGGGCAGTCATCTGGAAAGCAGTATTGTATTATATTGAATTGATCACAATTGAACTGACAAGGACATGTACAGATAAGTTTTGAAATTTTATTTGGATTTTTGACAACACTTTCTTTCACAACCTCTGTCTGATATATGACCCGTCAAAGGATTTACAGATCACATGCTAACCAACTTTGTTAATGTTAAGCCATTATGTTAACAAATATATCACACATTATATATCAAAATAACAAGGGCTTCTTCATCGGAAATGTAAGATTTCTGGATAAAACTTCATAGTTAACATTCTAAAAGATTAATCATATATGCACCCCCATACTGGGTAGATGAGCAACTAAAGGTCACTGGATGACAGAGTTCTGTAAGTTTCCAATAAAGAAGAAGTTAACCAGAACCATGGCTGTTTTCTGAAGTCGACTTCTTATGCCTGAACTTCTTATGAACTTGAAATAATAATGTTGTATACAATTGAAATAACACCTAATTTAAGACAACTACTGACCAGAGCTGCAAAGTATTCTGTTTCGTTCTCAGTTCCACCCTGTTGTTTGATCACCTCGGTCACAGCAGCCAAAATAGCAAGAACCTGATAATAGAATACTCCTTGAATAAAACATCAACATCAGATTCTCTTGTAGTCATTAATGATTTCTATTAGTGAATTAGTGATTGAATAAAAGATCATTCACCATCTGACATAAATATAGTATGTATCATTTCCAACTATTTCATCTTTCTCATTTTGAAATATTTCTTGAAAAACACCCAACACTGCTACATTTTCACAAGATAAAGTTTTAGTGCAGCTGTTACTATGATTGTATAAGAATTTAAGTAAAAAGTTCAATATTAGCTGTTCAAGTACGGCCGAGTAGAAAAAAGAATGGATGAAACTCATTCTTCAGATAAACACTGACCTCCTTGTGCATGGCTGAGTTGGAGCTCCAGTAACGGTGAACCTTACTGAACGTTGCATTAGTGCAGTCTGTCCAGTTGGTGGCCCATGTGTTGAAGGTCTTGGCTCCCACTGTCTGTGTGTCTGTCTGTCCGTCCATGTCTGACATACGGACATCCCCGTCCCCTCCTGCCTCTTCATCATGTTTACTTAGAGCTTCTACTGTCAGTGAGCTTCCACCTTTGTGAAAATGAGAGGTAACAACTTCAACCTGTCTTTCTGTTTGTCCGTCTTTCTGTTTGTTTTTGGTAACAGTTTTCAAAATCATGTTTGAGTCATTGGTGAGTCAGTTTTAAGACCAAAAGAATTTACTTTATACCACTTTATTGATGTCTTACTGAAATGATTACCCTCAAAAGGATACTTTCTGGTAACAGTCAGAATGTAATGTTTGGCATATATGTGACTCAAACATATCACAGAGTGTCTCCTTAACCATAAGTATGGCAGTTTGTTTACAAAAGTGATATCTAGCAATAGTGGTACTGTAAGTGCACCAATTGATTAAATAATCAATTTAGTGAATTTTGTAGGTTGCCAAAATATAATTGATTAATGAAAGTTTTGTTTTCCTCTGAATATATGTATTCACTTGCAACTGTTCCAAAATCAAGGAGACATCTTGACCTTTGACAGCTGTGACATTAAGCTGAGAACTATCAAAATGCCAACCCTATATGATACAGGATGGTCACTGACAATAAAGAAAGGTACCACGTATGACTTACCACCAAATAGCAGCAACACATCAAAACATTGTGTTCAAACTAAGTTATGTTAGGTGAATTGAAACAGCTATTTCAAGCTTACACTTCCTGACCATTCCTATCAATAAAACTCTAATTTATCACAATGGCAAGGTTTCTTACAAACTTAACATTACTGATATTACTGTCAGTCGATTATTTAATAGATTAATTAATGTTAATTTAATAAGGAACAAACTTTTTTTTTCACTACTAAGAACATGTTAAATTCACTTTTATTGCTCATTACAAATTACAAGAAACTTCATATAGATCTTTAATATCTCTCACCAGCTGACGGATTGAAGAATCTGTGTTTTGCAGCATCACGGAATTTTTTCGCTTCAGGGTTGCTGTTACTACTTTGTCCTTTCTTCCATTTCCGCCCCTGATTTTTCTTAGCACGTACCGGTTTGTAACCCATATTTCCTTATTTCAGTTATCTCTTTTTACACAATCATCATATTAAAAAGTGTAAACAGACATTTCATCCATTTCAACACGTGTTGGAAAACCGGAAGTATTTGTAAGATCGTCAAGGGAGGTAACTCGAATGTTACCATTTCTCTTCTTTAATATTGATGCGAAAGCATACAAGTTCCGTGTTCCAGTGTTTACTACGACTACCATTTTGGATTCTTAATAATTTACTGTTATGACACATATAACGCTTTTTTTTTCTTTTTCATCATTATTGTGATAAATAAAACAAACATTGATTCATAATTCTAACCTTGTAAAGTTGAAAACTTACAAAGAGAAACTTTTAACTTATATTCACAGAAGTTGACATAATACCTTATACTTTAATATAAATTGCATTTCTATCCTTGTATCTTATAATGAAGTAAAATACAATGTGTTAAACTGTTATCAAAGACACCTGAACACATTTAATCAAATTAATTATTTATCACACAAGATAAATGCTTCGCATTGTAACGTTCCTTTTTTTTAAAAGAACTGCCAAAAAGCAAAAATTCAAAGAAAAAAATCCCTAAAAGACACATCTACATATTTACACACCAAGATTAATTGACCAAGGTCTTACAGTTTTTATGTCTATTCAGAAAGAAAATTCAAAGTTACATTTCCTTCGAAATTAACAAAGATGTTACTCTGAAATCATGGTGATCACCCACAAATTCATAGGTGCAAAGTACATCCCTGCGAAATTTCAGATTTGAAGGTGCAGCACTTTCGTCGGAGAAGTCGAAAATTTGAAAAATTTACTGACACTGACGGACAGGTCTGATGAACTTAAAATTATAATTGTCCATGACTAGTTTTACTGGTTTCTGGAGAGAAGTCAAAGAAGATAAGAATGTGGACACCCTACCATGGCCCTATTAAAAGGGATACAACACCAAATATTAAGACTGCCACATAACAATGAAGAGGTTTCTGCGAAGAATTTATCTTTCCAAAGGGGCTACAAAACTCAAACCTTCCCGCTCAACCAATGTTACTAGTGGGCTCTTCAAAAATACAAAGTGGTAAAAATTTGCAACATGGATGCCATCGTCGTTATTATCCAATCAAATATCATCTTGTAGCAGGGTCAACACGTTTAAAGGACAACAAGCCCTGCTGGTGGGTTTGATGGGAGTTTGACAATGGTGATGGAAACATATCACATGCAAAGTTAGGAACAAAGTTGCTGATTGGACAACTGACTTGGATTTCAAGCAATCAGGGATCTGCATCTCTTGCAAAGAAAATACTCCTCTTGTAAGCACGGTTAATGAGGGAAGAAATTACTTGAAAAGCCAGTGTAGGGACATTCTCTCCCAACAGAGGTAGCTCCGTCATTAATTCGTATGACAGCTACCTCTGTTGGGAGCGAATGCTGTTTGGAGCGAATGGTTAAAAACAAAATTTGGAAAAAATATTTATCAAAGATTGTTTTGCACTGATATTTTGTTGTTCTGCAGATAACAAAATAAACCGTTATACTTCATTTTATTTCTGTATTAGAGTACTATGTTCAGTTTAGAAAAAGAGTAATCTCAAACATTATGTGATGCAACAAAGTAAAGTTTGCCTTGAACTTTTATAGCTAAAGTATAAGGCAGATGTCTTAGTGGTTTGACACTTAAAATAGTTCAAGGCAAAATTGTTCTCTATTGCAACAGGCAATCAGACTACTCTATATGTATTCTAGAATGTTAATTTTACCCCTGTGGATCATCTTTCAACCTATCTATGGTTATGAGGCGAATAAAATTTAGACATGAATTGAAATTCATCAACCAGGGCCACTGCTAGTGAGGTCATAAGAATCATGACACTTCTGTTGTTGACATCATTAACCATCGACTTGTAACTTCACTCAAAAACTACCTTTTTCAGAGTAAAGGATGGGTTGTGCCTTTGACCTTTACAGAAACAATGCTTACACTGACAATGTGGTTGAAATCAGGAACCTAAGTAATATGCAGATGAAACATTACATCCTTTATAAATACAGAATTATAATGGTGCAGACTTATTTTTACATGCGTTTTACTTATGTCAAGTTCCTATGGTTTTAAGACCCTTCATTGTTGGGAGGGTCTCACAAGACTTGGTGAACCATTTTCATTGCACAGTTTACTGACGAGGTTAATGAACTGATGATATCGCAATTAATACTTCAAGATGCTTCATCTATGTCCAAGCAGTTAGCATAATTGCATGCAGAAAGCCCAAGAGATCAGAAAGATTTTGGATTGTAGTGAAACCATCTGGTGTTATGAAACATTTTCTGTCAAATCACCATCGCCACATGATTATTCATAATAAAGTTGGAAACGGCAAATCAAATGTGTGTTACTCTTGGCAAGTTTTGAACGTCTTATCTCTTGATATTATCTGATCCATGATTTGTTCAAAACACTTACAGTGATAACAGAACACTTCAACAAAGATTTCACTTTTTAATAAAACAAACATAATGATATTGTACACTAAATATTTCAATTCACTCATGTATCCATTATGCTTGAATAAGCAATATATCAATTAAGGGTAGAAAGGTTTCTTCTCTGGGAAATATTCAGGCATATTTGATCTCTTTTGATACGGTGCATAGGGATCGTCCACAAAGTATCTAGGTTTTCTCCAATACTTGGTCGTCATCTTATCAAGGAGTTTGTTCTGAGTCTTGTTACAGAACACATGTTGCCGTAAACGGTATTTACGTCCTTCTGACTTCTTCCACAATTTCTTCTGCCTACCAGCTCTAGTGCGGATCCACGCTCCCCACTGAAGTCTGTAGAATCTGCGTACTACTGAATGGACTGTTTTCATTTTCCCATTCCTGCTTATATACACTTTAGATCTTGCTGGTATCATTGAAGTAGATATCGTTGGAAGCAGGGGTCTGAAAGAAAGAGTAAATGAATGGTTTCGCAGAAGAAAATATGAAGAAATTACATTATGTTTCATTTGACAATTAATACTTCATCAACGTTAGATGTTAAACCATATCATGTAAAATACTTATTGACTTCTTTGCAAAGATTAAATTTGTAAAGTAATGAAGACCATTTATTCAATATTTCTCAATGTTAAAATTTTATGACATTCATTGGCTCTGTTGCTTATCAGACCTTTATGATAAACTTATTAGGTCTAAAACTTCCATATAAAAAACAAGTTTATAACATGCTATGAGTTGTTCAAAACAAGCAACAATAATATCATAGTGGTTAACAACTGTCTACTCAAGACTGTCAGCATTTAATTGATATGTTTGACTCATATATTGCCTCATTCTAACACATCTGTTTTCAAATCAACGAGAGCATTAAAATTTATTAAATTCATTTGAAATAAGGCTAAACAAAAATTTCTAATCATCCCTTCCCCTACTAATCACAATATCCGTGTAAAACAACCTTCAATATACAATATCATAAAATTAAACATAATCTGGCCAGCTCTGGCCAACTGTGCTGAACAAGCTCAAAATGGAAAAGCACTCAGCAGTAGCCAGCAAGTTGATTTCATGCCTTAGTTTGAATATTATTAGTGCTAGAGATATAAACTTTGGCTTGGTCTAATCCTTATAACTACAACAATATGATCAAATCTAACTTGAAACTATGCATTTTCAAAGACTTAACCATTTTTGTTTATACCCAGACCATGCTGTATGCATCCCTTCCATGCCCTATTTTTGGAGAGTAAAATAACTCATCACAGTCTCCATTTTACAAGAAGATATTCTTAAAATTTGAGATTTCTAGTATTAGTAAAAAGAATAATCAACAAGATACAAGGAATTGACGATTATCTGTCCTGAGTGGATTATTGTGTGACACCTTATTTACGTTTTTCTGACTTCTTCCACGTATTCTTCTGAGTACCAGCTTTCATACGGATCCATGCTCTGTAGAATCTACGTACTATTGCATGAACTGTTTTTCACATTAACTCATAAGGGACAGTTAAACCATAATTCTGAGCCTTGAGTTGATCACTATTTTTCTTATCTAAGTCACATTTTAGAATATCTACAGTACTCATGGAATATACATTCATAAAGGCGAGTGGCAAGTTAACTCAGTCATCCATGCCTGACACCAACAATTATGCAGTGTTGCATCCAGGTTTTGACAAAAAAGGGGGAGGTCCCCCCTTAATTACTTTCACAAAAGTGGGGGAGTGACCTGAAATTGTGTAATTGTGCTAATAAAGTGAAATAACACATTTGATTTTCTTTTTTGAAGAAACTGAAGTCGAGACATCGGAATTGTCGGCATCATGGTCTGTCTCACTTACGTGATTATCTTGACTAGAAGTAGATGTTGCAGGACTAACAAGCGTAGGATTACGAAAACATTCGGTAATTCTTTTTTGTTTTAGGCATTTTCCACTCACTGATTTGACTTTCAGCGAAATAGCAGACGAAATTCAGCGCTGGCCATACATACATTCGGAAAAGCTAACAATGTTATCATTTATCTCGGAAACAATACATCTCATTGACCAAGCCGAAATTAAACGAGATTTGCCGATTGCACTGGTAAATAGGAAGCAACTTTTATGATATTGCTTACCTGATCAAGTAATTTGATATTATTTTATTGATCAAAAAGTTGGAAATTAAATAATCCAGGTAGGTTGGGCAGTATAGTTTGTCTCGATTGCGGGATGAAATGTTATTTTGCGCGATTACTCCCCCACAAAAGTCAAATGAGAAATTAAGGAAATTGTCTATCATGCCAATATAGAGAACAAATTCTGATCACCTAGGAGCATGGTACATTCCCATAAAATTTCAGCTTTGAGGTAGCAGAAATATTTTAGGAGAAGATGAAAATGTGAACAGTTTCCGAAAATTCTACTCAAATAAATCTCACCTATTTTGAACGAGTGCATTCACGGTTGGTTGCTTGCATTTTGAACCACTGTACCAAGAATACAGTGATCTCTTAATACAGTATGTAAAATTTGGCCTCTGTTGAGAATCCTTCATCCACTGGCCAAAAATACTCAGATTATCCCCCCTTGCATAAGTTATTGAGCGTTGAGTCTGATTTACAACATTCAACCCAGTTCTCAACAGTTCTGAAACATAAAAAGCAGACGAATAAAATCCTTTAATTATTGAATAATATTGATGCAATGATATTTTGGTGTAATCTTGAATCAGAATAGGCTTAATACCATTGCACATCAACTCACTTGCAACATGAGATATGATCGACGCCATGTTTTTCAATTTATGTTTTCCGGACGCTACCAGTAAAGAAAATATTATTTTCACGAAACAGAAACGTCAACATATTATATTTTTAAGAGAATTTGAGTTATAAGACTACTTAAACATAAATGATTTGGATGATCAATGATTTTCAAGTTTCATTTAATTTCGTTACAGTAAAATATATGTTGAAAACATTTTCCGTTTTTTAAAGAGACCGGATATACCAGCATGCAGGTGCCCGGAAGTACCGGTTTACAACTTCCTAGGGTTGAACGTGTGGACCGAAGTTTTCAACATTTCTAAAGAGCAGAAATGTGGAAAGCGTCGTCTGCTAGATTAGTGAATAGATCCCAAGTAAGAGATGATCACGGTGTATTTTTCTTCCATTGTCAGAAATACTGCAAATTCGTTTGATGTGACATAAATTGAGTTTAGACTCCGACCTTGAAGAGTGACTTACAGATTTCTCTTCAGAAGTCATTAAGTGGCAGTGCTGTAGGCATAAACTAAAATGTGAAATGATGATAGACAGAATTAATTATCTTACTAAAAACAATCTTCTTATAACATGTTTAAGAAATGTTGACATTTAAGTAATTTGTGATGTAGAATTAAACCAGCCAAAGGTATTATACACTCTTACATCATCGTATGGAGTTCTCTCATCAAGGTTTTTTTTGTCATACTTAATGCTGTATTGTTATCATTTAAATTCTAATCCAAAGACATTTTTGCAAGAAAGTTGTAGAAACAAAATGAAAATAACTATGGTTCATGAGTTTGAAACACATTAGTTTAGATATTCATGTACTTGTGGCATATTATTATGTGCTGTCAAATTCATTTTTGAGACTGCTTTAATGATTTGCATACATTTACAGTGTGTGAATTGTCAACGCTTCTTAAATGCCTCAAGAAAGCAGCAGTCCAATGGAGCCGGGGGGTCCACACCAACACCTACACCTCAGCCACCTGTTCCCCCTCCCCCTTCTAGCAGGTATTCTGTTGAACTTTTCTCTCAAGCGTTGTCTTATTCATTAATTACTAAAAAGAAGATAATTAGCAGTACTGCTGGTTCCATTAGTAGCAAAATGATAAGGTACATTAATCGAAATCCATTACCATTGTACATGTTATTTCTAAGCACTTATCCAAAATAATAAATCAAATTCATGGCTATCAACTGAACTTTTCTAGTTGAGTGAATGAATTTTTAAAATTTGTCGAAAACAATAAAGAACATTGAAGAGCATTTCTTTCACTGTTTATTTTAAGAGATGATTACAAGTAGATGAAGAAGAAATATAGATGGAAATAAAGGGCCACAATGTCAATATCTGCCCAATGAATAAAGAACTAAGTTGATTTATCTCTTCCTTGTTCTTCAGTGGTGGAGGTTTGTTCTTCAAGCTCCTTGGTTTGACAACTCTTACAACTGGTGGTGTAATTGGGTATGCTTGGTATGACAAAAGTTTTCGCAAGACTCTGGAAGACAATGTGCCCTATTCAAAGGAAGCGTTTGGTTACATATTCCCCTATCTGCCGGACCCTGGATCCTTCAACACTGTTGAACCCCCAGCGTGAGATTTGCATTCATATAAGTTTGTCTCAAAGATAACGTTAAATATCAAATGACTTCATTTCTAAGATTGCTTACATAATTATTTGCCCTCATAATTGTTTTCATGATCAAACTGGATCTCAAATACTTAAATGCAAAAAGTGCTTCAGATGACAATATCAAAATGAAGATATGTGTGTATTTGGGATTGTTACTGCTAGTATAGACTGATAAAAACTGGCAAATGTGACATTGGATAAACAAAAAAAATCAACCATCTGTAAACAATGTCAGAGAATGATGTATTTATTTGGTGATTACATGCATGTATTTCCACTTTCACAGTGCTTAATGATAACTGACCAAATTCCGTAGATTAAAACCTCACTTTGCTGTGTCTCTGTTCACAGTCCTAAGAAGGAAATCAAACCAATACAACCAATCACACCAGAGAGCAAGCAATCACAGGTAGTAAATTATGTCCATGCTTTTTTAAAATTGAATTTTGTTCATCATTTTATGCTATATAGAGTTGTTTATATGGGTTAATATCGAACATTTTATGTGGAATTTTACAATTCTCAAGAAAACTAGAGAGAATTGAGTTACATGTCTAAGGGGAGGGGTAAAGAGGTCTTTCTTAACAATCAGAAAGGATATAAATTCTGATACTTAAAAAACTCATTCATATTATGGTAATCAACTGAACATGAACTTTGAATGGTTGCAGCAACCTTAAACTGATGTCTGTTCTCTGAAAAATCATTAGCAACACCAGTTTTCTATTCATTGGGTAGACTCAAAACAGTTCAACAAATAGAAGCATTCAACTTGTTTTTTTTTAATTAAATACTAAATAAAACATTTCTCATAAATAAATACATGTTTGATCTGTATGAATGTTATAAGGAAATCAACTATGATTTGATTATGTCTCAGAAGCAAGCCCCTGCTCCAGCCCCTGTGAAATCTGAGAAACCTCCCCCTAAGCAAGAAGGTAAGTAGCATTGGGTGAAGAAGGATGACAGTTTTTGTTTGTTTGTAATGATTTACTATTTATTGGTGGGGCATGATGGGAATTTACTTACTTTGAGTTACCATATATTTCTTATATTGTGAATAGCTTTATCTTTTTAAGTTTTGTTGAATATAAATTTCATAGAAAAAGCTTGATTGATTGTGAAAATTTTGAGAATAATTGCAAATTAATTCTTTGTTGAAAAGAGAAAATTCCTCGAAAATTGTTTGTAACAGGTAATTGTTAATCTTACCTTTAACGAGATTCAACCCAAAACTTCAAGGATAGATGCAATGCTATATCATCTTAACTAATGGGATATACATATATATAGGTATCCAAAACTAGTGGGAACATTATTATGTATCCCTATCACACAAAAATAGCCAGTGGTGGAGAAATCAAATTGATGTATACAAGTTAGATCATAGAGCTGAAACTAATAGGTTTGAGCAGTGTTATGTGCTCTCTCCCTTTAGCCGCACCCCAGAAAGTTGAGAAGAAAGCAGAACCAGTAGCTGAGAAGAAGCCTGACCCTTCGGTGGAGAAGGAACGACAGAAGAAGGAGATGGAGAGGAGACTGAAGGAGCAGGAGGCGGAGGAGGCTGCTGAGAATGCCGGTCTGTACTAGATTTTCAGTGGGGAAATACGCCTCTTATGGGTTGATAGGCCTATATGAAAATTTGTAACATAACTTGTCTAATAATATGCATTCTACTCAAATAACGTCATTGGCGACATCTTGAAACAATTAAATGAATACATGAGATGATATTGATTCTATTCATTAAATAAAACTTCCAATAATTATATCTTCATTCATGATGTTCATAAAATAATAGAATGATGTCATGAGATGATAATTATTCTACTCATGAAATATAAGATCCAATAATTATATCTTCATTCATGATGTTCTTAAAACAATAGAATGATGTCATGAGTTGGCCATGAAAGCAAAGGACTCTATACCTTTTTCATTTTTTAGATTATTATTATTAACATCGCTTTAAGAAATAAGTTAAGTAGAACATTTGACATTTTTTGTCATATACATGTATATGTCATTGAGTGAGGAGGAAATGATATTTTCATGGGTACTGCAGTGGTCATTGATTCTGGTGGGGTTAGCTAGCAGGTGCTATGTCTATGTTTAATATTACTAACAATGTTATGGTCATTACATTGTGTTGAGACCTGCTTGGTAGACATCTCACATAAATTTCTACATATTTTGGATAAACTTTATCTAGATTGTTAAAATAAATGATAAGTATAAGTTATGACAATAAAGCTCCTGTGTTTCTCCCCCTACAGCGCTGGAGGTGATGCTGGAGAACTTGATAGAGAAAAGTAACGAAGGGACGAAGCGAGCGCTCGATGTCCAGCAGAAGGTCGTTGAGACAACGCTCAACCACACCCAGCTCCTGCGTAAAGCCATGGATGACACTGCAGATGTAAGAAATGGTTCCTTTTCACTTGTAAACTATTTCAACAGTTCTGTTACATCAGCGAATTTCGAATGTTCAAGCTCCTATCATGCTGGATAGTAGGATATTGTAGGAGCTTCACAGATAATATGCTGATCGAGGAGGATGTAGTTAAACTATTCCGGGTTTAAAGATTACTACCAACTTTATTGCCTGTGAAAACATCAGATTCCATCATATATCATGATAATAGTTTTAGTTTTAGTTTAAACATATTTTATTCATGAAGAAAAGGATGAGGAACAAGTTCTCCAACTTAGAATACCTTCTCCTTGGAATGTACATGGATGATTTACAATTTTTACAGTGATGACAGAGCATGAACAAGAAGACAGATAAGAAATTATAGAACAACAAAGAATACAAATGATATGTTACAAGAATCTTTTTGTCTCACTAATGAATGATTGTACTGACTTAAATACATTTATATTTTGACAAGGTGATAAGTCAGCACTTCCTTCCAACAAAAGTTTAAGGTTATCATGATAATATAAAGATTAACATTCAGGGTTACAGTATTGTTTGCTCGATTTCATCAAATTTAGTTTTTCTTTCATTGTAAAAATGTTAAAAGTAACAATTTATTTTTGCAGATTCTACAGAAGGACATCCAATGGCAGAATGTTGCTTCAGCTTTCGAGAGTCGGGAAGAGTCAGTACGCGAGTCTAAACAAGTTGTGGATTCTGCCAGGTAGTCAGAATAGATCTCACTTCACACACTACTCTATTGTCTTCTGTCTTCTCTTCTCATTGGGTCATGATTTGTCTAGTCTGTCTTTCATAAGAGATCATCCTGAAATTGTTCCCTTTGTAAAGGCTTATGAACTCCTGTAAATTGCCCATACAGAATGATTTCTGCACAAATAATACTGTTCCTACTCACTCTCTGGAATATGTAAGGTTGTGCATGTAGAATTCATCACAAACTGTCTTGACGCAAAGTATCCTCTTTGAACTGTTCACGACTGTTACATTTCTATTAGATAATATAACAAGCTGTTGCAAATCATTTAACACAAACAGACAGAACCTGGAGAAGCTACACGCAGCAATCTCTGAAGGGAAACAGAACAAGATGACTAAGAAGAACAAGGCTCTTATTGCAGCCGAGGAGACGTTCAATAAACAGATTCTTGAGCTCAACAAGTCATCCTCTCAGGTTTGTATGCTCTTTGATTGGCTTTCTAGAAGTTCATTTTTTTTAAAAAGATTATAATTTCTTTGGATAAGTGACTTAGTTTGGTAGAGCAATGTTTCAGTTGTTGTATCTCTCAGATGTAAACTATTTGTATCTTACATTGTGAACAGGAAGTGAAACTGGTGACAGGTATGAGATTTCTGTTCCAGGTAACGAAGGCAGACTCGGAGGCGAAGGTGATGTCCCGCTACAAGGACCTGGTGGAGCGGGGACGCAAACAGTTCCAGAAGGAACTGGAGAGCATAATGCCTGATGTTAAGCTCGGAGACAAGAAAGGTAATTTGTCAGTAGTCTTTCATCATGGAGGGAGACACCAATTTCACCTGTTGAACATGGAAACATTCTGTAAATTTTATTTTTTTTATCTATGATTTCAATAAAGTTTTTAAAGGGCATTTGGAAGTGATAAACATAAGGAAGACAAGGTTTTTCTGGATTACAACTTTTTATATATTTTTTAGATTACACCCCCTTTCATATTCCCTACATCCTACAATGGGAGTTATGTACCCTCTATCATATTCCTAACATCCCACCTGATAAAGAAGTAACTATATTTGCCCAAAAATCTTTAATCTCACAATAAAAAAATCTTGTTTTCCTGATTTCAGTAAGTTGACAACGTATGAAATTATTTAACAGCTTAGATTTGCCGTAGGTATGATTTATTATTTGTCTCTATCTGCAGGCAAGAAATTGACAGAGGAGGAGTTGAACTCTTTGATTGCCCATGCCCACCGTCGTATCGAACAGCTGCAGAAGCAGTTGGCAGAGCAGCTGGCAAAGGAGACACAGCACATTGAGCGGGCGCTGGAGCAGCAGAAGGTAGAGGACGAGAAACTCTCCGGGATTCGCGTCAAGATGGAGTCGCAGAAAATGAAAGCAGATTTCTCTGTCGAGAAGGAGAAATGGGTAGGTGAAATCTCATTAGGAATGGGGTTGGGGCACACGACCGATTGCTCTATCTAGTACAACAACCGAATGGGGCTGCAGGAGGAGTCTCATATCCTAATACCAAATCAGAAAATGATATTACTGTAGCTGAAGGGTTAATGTTAATCTACAAGGTAATTCCTGCAATAGTTCCAGTTTTTCATTAAATTCTCAAACATATTCAAGCTTATTATTTTCAAATTCTGTTCTATCCACACAACCTATGTTAGATTGTTATTTGTTATAATGTGATATATATATTTATTGCACATATAGTATAGAAACTATTTCTATGTCCGCAGGCATCAGAAGCACAGCTAGAGTTTGAGAAGGAACTCCGACAGCAGCTAGCGAGGCAGGCCGCCGCACACAGCGACCACTTGAAGGACGTGTTGACAGTGCAGAGAGAGGAACTTGACCAGCAGTTTGAGCGTGAAATGCACACACGCATCTTGGCAGAGAGGCAGACCTTCCAGACTGAGGTTGCAGGCTGGATTGCAAGACTCAAAGGCATCGAGTCGGCCGTTGACAGTAAGTAGTTTAGGGTCCTGTTGCACAAAACACTAAGGTAATCTTAAATAACTAAGGTAGCCTTATTGCAATGTTTAAGAATGGAACTAAGGTTACCCTTAGTGTTAAGTTGCTTTGTGCAACGACTCCCACATGCCATTCATGGATGTTCATGCACGTATCTTTAGTTGACTTTTGTCTTTGTTCAGATCTCATGGTCAGGTCTCCAAACTGAACTTCCTAACACCCCTTTTGTAATGTTTTTGTTTTTTCAAATATTAAGTAACCCATTCAGTTTCTAATTTTAAAAACAAAACACTTGCAGGTCGAGCTGAGGCGGAGAAGACGGCGAGAGCTGCCCAGGAGTTGTGGCTAGCCTGTATCGCTCTGACCGGCCTCATCCGACTTGGTCGGGAGGAAGGAGTAGAGTGGGAGGACAAGCTGAAGCCACTTGCTAACGAGGTTGTAGCTATCGCTGATGCGTCCGGGCGACATCCCTTTGTGGAAACCGTAGTTCGTACAATACCAGAGGAAGCTATGACCCGCGGTGTGTGGACGGAGGATAGTTTGAGGGAGAGGTTCCCTAAAGTTAAAAGGATCTGCAAGAGAGTAGCCATGATAGATGAGACAGGAGGAACCTTGTTTAAATACTTCCTCTCGTATCTCCAGTCGTTCTTCATATTTGACACTGTTCAAGCCAAGTCATTGAGTGATGAGGTTGAGGCGGCAGACATGAATACATTTTCGATTCTCTCCAACGCAGAGTATTGGCTGGAGAAGGGGGATATGGAAACAGCCATCCGTTTCATGAACCAGCTGGAGGGTGAGCCACGTCGAGTCGCCGCAGACTGGATCAAGGAGGCGAGACTCATGTGTGAGGCGAGACAGGCCGCCTATGCTCTCATGGCCTACGCTTCTGCCACTGGGCTCGGCACACTGTTTTAACTAGTATATCATATAGTGTATGTATGGACCAATGAGATTCATGAGTGCTATTAGGTACCAGAGTGATTTCATATTCAAGAGTTAGTGCTATTGAGCAAGATGAATACCAGTTAAGTAGCATGCACTATGTTGGCTTACCCTTCATCAAGGCCTAACCTTTAAGTGGCATAGCTTACAGTGTGTATGCCACAAGTGTTATGGAAAACATAAATGAAGAAAATTATGTAATCGTCTTGCCTGATGAAAAACTAACTTTTCTTTTATGACAAAGCTGTATCAGATTATATTACATTCTTTATCTTAACAAAAATGGATAAACTTTTCATGATTTCGTGTAACATTAGGTTTTTAGTATGATAATGAATAATTTTGGAGAATGATTTGGTGCCAGGGGCTTAAGAAAACTTTTTAATTTTCAATCAAATGGAGGTCTCACTACGTTAACAATAGTTTCATGGACTGATCTGCCATGATTATCTTGGATCTCACTGATAGGCTAAGCTCTTCTGTTGTTTCAGCCCTGTTTAGAGGTTGCAATGTGTGGGTTTAAGTGCTGTTTGAATGTAAGATAATTGTAATATATCCTTATGTTAATTAATAAATTCTTCTTAAACACCTTTGTTGTTTGCTTATTGACACAGGAGATTCAGAGGCAGCGGTGTTGAAATGCTTTTCAAATGAAAAAGAGAAATATTCATTACCGTCCTGCTAGATCAATGTATTTGTATCTGTGCAGCTCCTTCAGTCCCTTGTGGTTGTACCCTGTATCGCAATGAAATTGATTCAGAATATATTAGATTATTGGCAGTGTCTTCACATGAGTGTGTAATGGTATAATACCAAAGAGCAACCAGCTGGTAGTGAAATGAGGCAAATCTGAGAAGGCAATAATGTTTTTTTTTTGGCTTTTCTTGGATACAAATATGCTAGTACCAGGATGAATTGAAAGAAGCTTTAATCATTTTTGCAAGAAAGTTTATCACTTTTTTAGAGGGAATTGTTGAGTGCTTGAAATAATATCCCTCCTTTTGTCAAGATTTTGAGGAACATTTTTAGAGTTGTGGCCCATGTCTTTCTAAATAATGAATAATAATTTTCCAATAAAAATAATCAGCAGCTATCTTGGGAAATCAAATCCTCCAATTTTTTTATAGTTTTTTGTATAGTTTTTTCTGAAATTTTACGTATGACATTGATGCAGGTATATAAATCCTGACTATATTTTGATTGGTCAGTGATCAGCATTTTGTACTAACTTGTCATTTATCATAAAACCATTATAAAAGTGTTTTTTTACAGCTTTTGACCTTGCTTGCTCTTTACTTAAGTTGTAGTTTTAAACACAGTTTTAATCCTTTAATCTCGGCCATCAGCCATCATTATTCAGTGAGTTGCCTTCTATTCTTGAAATATGTGTAAATTTCCACCTGATAAATCAGATGAAGGTGTTATTTTCAAGCAACTCAAAGATTACAAGATAAGATAATATTATTTACAGGATTATTTACAAGATTAAAAGGTACTCTGCATGGGTTGCTGTTTCCATTTTTGTAGGGCTCATCAGATGTCTGTTTGTTATTGAGGGGCGGGATAGCACAGTGGTTAGCGCATTCGGCTTCGGATCAGGAGGTCCGTGGTTCGAATCCCGCCAGGGGCTCGGCAACTTTGTCTGCAGTAGAGAACTGTTCTACACGCAGTCAGGTTTGGGTGCAATGCTACACTGAGTTTCAGTGCAGTACCACCCATGGTTCGCTAGTTCCAGCCGATGCTTGCAGGTTTCACCGCAATGCATAGCCACAATGGTGTTGCGGGCTTTCTCCCTGCAATAATACTAGCAGCCGTGATATAAGTGAAATAATCTTGAAAGCGGCGGAAAACCCCAACTCACTCACTCACTGTTTGTTATTGACTTTCTTCCAATTTTGTGTTAAGACATGTTTTATGATGCACTGACACTGGATGATTTTAGTGATGTGTTTCACATGGAGAACTAATGGATTTATATCGTAGTCTTGAACATCAATAATACAAAGCCTTATGAGATACAGAGCACATGGCTTTATTTTTTTTAAGTACTTGGCTCACGGAACAAGTGTCATACTTTCTCTTGGTACATGTTTTAATGTCAATGCAATGTCTCATAATTGAAACAAATAATTTATGAATGTGTTGAGAGCCTACAGATTAATTGAATTGGCAGTGATTCTGGCCAACTTTGAGGTTATTTTCAAGATTAAAACAAATAAAGATCCAGCATGTTATTGACATGAGATATGAGCTTTAGGGTGTTTATTCAGTTTGATTTCAGAATGGATGTGCATGCAGCCAGAGAGGGAATATTACTAATACACATAAGCTCTCATAATCATATTTATAATGATATTGTGTTGGTTTTTAATTCCTCAAACCAAATCACTGTCGCAAATTGGCAAAACAAATATCAGTCTGTTATCATCCTACAAGAGCAAGTTGTACCTGATTGATGAGAAACTGAGTCTTTTCCCAAAATGTCATATTGATACCATCAGAAATTGGTAAACACCTGTTGCTTCAACTAGCAATAGGTTTCTTTGAGTAGTTTTGAACTCATGTCTTGATTTGTACAAAGACATCAGCACGAGGTCTGTCGTTATTGATAACACATTTGGAAAATCAGGGCATCGTTAAAAAGGAAAGCATCCTGTTCATGTATCTTTTCTTTAACCCATCATTTCAAACAACCATTATTGCAGGTGTTTCCGAATCTGTCAACAGAATGCAGTCCATTCAGACCAAAGCAGCCAGACTCGTTTCACTTTCCCTTTGATCATTCTTGACCCAGTCCTTCATTGGACCTTTGTTCCTAACTGGTCTTTTTTTTATCTATCTTGGTATAAAGACACAAAACACAACACATACAAAAAGATGTACATGTTTTTATTTCAATGCCAGAAATAAATATTTCATGATCCAAGTTTCTATACACAGTGTAAAACATGAATTGTCTAAACACAGAGCAGTTGTATGGCTGACCCGTCCCCCCCACCCTCCCCGTTCCCCTCTCCCAAACCCCCCTCCCTTGTTTGCCTAATTGCACATTCCACCACTACTACTAGGCTAGGCTAGGCAATGCGATGTGATGCAGCTACGCTCTACCTACAGCTGGCTGTACAATACACGCTGCTGTCAGGGGGCGGTGCCCGCTACAGGTTGGTACTGCTCCCCTCACAGCAGTTTATAATCTAGAGACACAGTAGCAGCCTTCTGTTGAGTTGTGTATGTGGGGAACCTGAGACAGGGTTAGTGTGAAATGAGTCGTTTGTCTTGTGTCTCTCTATACATGAGTGATGAACTTCTTAAGTACGCAGTAATCTGAATGCTGCCTCCACTATGAAGGAATTGACATGAGATTTGGTAGATTAACAAAGCGTCTTCAAAAGTGTGAAGCTTGGGAGATCTTTTGAAATAAAAAATGATACACGTCATGTAGACTTGAAGCAAACAAATGTTGATTCCAGAAAAAGTTAAAACGCCAAAGTGACCAATGCTGATACATGTTGGCAAGAGTGGATTTCAGTGGCATCAACCAACTAAGCATCCACAGCCCTTGGATCCATCCCAGCCCACACTATATGAGTTAGGACTGATCTCAGTTCTGTGTCTGCTGAGTGGGACTGCACCTCGGTGTGTAGGTATGCATGTATGTGTGATTGTATGGCTGGCGTACTATGTAGCTCTAGCTTGGCTGATTATAGATGCTGCTGCTATGGTATAGTGCCATCCTAGGACAGGAAGAGGTACACAACAATAGCCATCAAAATAACATGGAAGTGCAACAGAGACTGCCGATGCAGCAAATATGTACAGATCAGTCAGAACACAGACAACCGTTAAGGAAGAATGCATGTTTTGGAGATTGAACTTTACAAAATAATTAACACTTTGTTTACCCATCATTCACGACGGTATTGTAAGGATATCAATGTCCACTGTCACCGATATCAAAATTTCACAAAAACAAATCACAACAGCAAATTGAACGACTATTAATCTGAATATAAGGAAATACAAGGGCCGATAAATTCCACAAATGCTAAATTATCCTGTCGGCATCCTAACACATTGATGTTTGACTTGGCGAGGCTCCCCTTTGATTAAAGCTGCGAGTGTACGCATGTACAAGTAAAAGGCTTGACAGCCTCCACTGAATGTGAGACTCACAGTTCCAATGTGCAGAAAGCCAAGAGAATATGACCCCTTCTCAGCAAATGTGGAATTAACCGACTCTGTGGACAATCACAAACAGAACAATCAATGCAAGAGATACGGACAAGATGACCTACATTTGGTATTCAGTTTGTATTCAAATCAATAACACAATTCAAAAAATACCGTCAAATCAGGTTAGTATTGTCTTAGACTTATTAAACACATGAATACGTAACAGCAACGTTAATGTTTGCAATTATTTGTTTAAAATGACTGATCACACGGACAGTACAGATTGGATCATAGTAAAACGGTAGATGTATATCACCATTAATCAAGAGTGAAAATGGATAAAGATCAGAGAAGCTAACGGAAGCGTCACACGTTGTAATGGAGAAAAGTGGGACACCTGACATGAGGATCAAACACGTACATATCAGATGAGGAAGGGATTGAATATGGAGCAATGGGAGCTGAAGTCACATGACATCCATACCAACACTGGTAATTCTAAACATCTCACATGTAAAGTACAGCACATATTCTAAACATGATTATTCAAACAAATGTTGCAATTGAAACAGACTATACAAATCGTACCTTATGAAGAAAGAGCCTGCTCTTCAAATAAAAACCTTGTGTTAAGTTGCTGGGAAATATACATTAAAATCAGTGCAATCAACAACTCTAGGTTTTGGCCATTTCAAACACAGCAACAAAATCAGCGAATCGGTGTTCACAATAAATGGCAAACTTAATAAGGATTTCAAATCAGCTAAAACTCAAAACAATGACATAAACTAAACATATTTGCATTATTAGGACAATAGGTAATGTAACTGATTACAAATCGTCCACGACTTACACTTTGAACAGTAACTGCTCGAGCAGAGGTATACATTGAGTGACTAGAACACTGCCCGTCTGACAGTCAGTCCGTCCGTCTGTCTATACCGTCCTCAAGCAAGCTTAAATCTCTTAATTCAAGCTCCACAGGACTTGAACAAATAGAAAGCTCATTGTGACACAATGCATCAATAATGTAGGAATTGCACCACTGACCACAATACTGACAATGATACCAAATTCACATTATAACAATACCACTGTTACAATATAACTATTATACAATAGTTACAGTGGAACAATGATACCACCGTTACGATATAACTATTAAACCTCGGTTATAATGGAACATAGATACCACCGTTACAATGTAACTTTTATACCTCAGTTACAGTGGAACAATGATACCACCGTTACAATATAACTATTATACCTCAGTTACAATGCAACAATGAATGGATTGTTACAATTGAACAATGACGCCACTGTTAGTTTCAATGATGACAATGATACCACTGTTGCAATGTGACAATGATACCACATTTCACATTGTAGTGTCATATCACTTTTACAATGCTTTAACTTCCACAATGATAGCAATGCCACCAACTATCACAATACTGTAACCAACAGAATGCTGATTATGTAGCAGTGATACAATCGAAAGGAAATAACAATGAAAACATTATGACAATTGCAACAATGCCATCAGTGTCACACTGCTCCTATGAGCCTTATCTACCCTGCTTACCAAGGATATGCTTGTATCAACATCCAGCACTAGTCAACCTGCCTACTGGGCTTTTATAACACAGAAAATATTTCTATTGCTATAAACAAGTGAACCACAATGTTTATTTAGTATGAATTGTTTGAGTCTAATATATTTTTTCGATGAAAGACTTTTTGAAATTCCAAACACATTAACTGACTAAATTAAAAATCTCAATATGAATTTTGTTAACACTGAATTCTGCATCCTTTATGTGTTGTTAAACCTCAAAAAGAGACCAAATCAGAAGAACTATGAATTACTGCAACTATTTAGACATTGTGAAACATGAAGCTAAATTTGCCCAGTATAAAAAGATGTGATAAAATCGTTAAAATGAAACACAAATAAGGTTAAAACCTCCCGTATATTACTAAATATGGTGTCATTTAAAACTAATTTACACATTTAGAAATACACATCGATTCAGATTATGGCCATTCTGTATGAGGACCAAGTTAATAGCCAGGGTTAAGATGTCTGAATTTTTCTTAGTGCTTAGATAGTCACAACTGCCATTCGTTAGGATGACTATCAAAGTGCTAAGAGTTTAAAAAATCTCGAAAGAGGGATGTGCTTTACCATACTTTGATGGAAGGTAATAAATACTCATGCATTTGCCACAAGTTCCTTATGAACTGATTTGCAATAGAGAGCAAGAGCAACAACATCACTGATGACAAGCATCCACGCCATAGATAAACCATTTAACCTAGTCTGTGAAGCTCCCCTAGTACTGAGAGTCGCAAGACAATTTTATTAATAAAATAATATCCATCTTACTACTATCTTAGTGCTAAGAACTTTTCAAGAAGATTAGGCCTCGCTGTAAATAAAACATTTGAAGATCTACGAATATCTTATTGTTGACATTCTTAAACCCCTTTCTTAATACAGGAGCTCGTTACAAAAATCACTGTAAGTTTAAGGCAGTTCTATCATAGAACATAGAGAGAGCTTCAATTTCAAACACATGATCTTAGTGCTAAGACTGCTTAGCATAAAGCATGGTGCTTTTTCAAATCTTAGCCTAAAGTAAAAGATGAGATAAAATTGATCTTAGAGCTAAGCTAGATTACTGAAACACTTATCAGCACAATGATAAATCAGTAAATGCTTCAATTGTTCATTCTCACTACCAAATCAGACAATCTGAGCATGTATCATAACAGAAACTTATTGATCACACATCTTCAAATTTAAAACTTCAAAAAACGGTGTGTGTGGCTTGTGTATTATGAAGATTAGTAAATAGTCCTTTTTTAAATAATTAAATAAAACTCAAACACGTAGCTAAAATTGCCAAGCATTTTTCAAGAAACTTTTAACACAGATTCAAAACAGTTTTCACCTTTAGCATAGATAGAGCATATATAAAATCAATGCTGAAAAAATGTCGTAGTAGAATAAGACAGTCGAGTATGTATGAAATATTTCAAAACATAGATATAAGAATAAGGTATTGGATCATTCATTAAATAGGTTCTCTTTTAGCAAAAGTGATTGACATAAAGGCAGAAAATACTAGTAAAAGATCTACAAAATTTAAAATATATTTACCTTTCAGTGACAGCAGTTTCTACACAGAGAAGATTGAGCAAATATGTAGCGAGAACATGTGGATCATAATAGGATATGACTGCTCAATAGGCAAATGGATTGGGAAAGATTGAACAAGTCTTATTTCAAAATCATATTTTAATCAAAACATCAAATTTCACACTTAATCACTTAAAAATTTCATATATTAGAAGACCACATCAACTTATCCGTCTATGAAAAAACTTGTTTCATCCAAACCACCTCTCAAAGACAATTTATAAAAACTCTTGCACTAAAATTTGTTAACCTTCCTTCCTGAGAAATATTCAGAAGAATTAAATCTTTGATGGGCATATGGGATACCTTTTTTACCAAACTAACAATCATGCTACACACATATCTATGAGTTGAAGATGAAGGTTTTCTCTTAAGGACACAAAGGATTGTCTCTATATTCTTGGCCTTCATGGGTTTCCATAAAAGCACTGAGAGCTAGGTTGAACACTGACCCTTATCAGCATTCTGCTTCTCTCCTTTCTACATCACACCATGTTAGCAAGGAAACAGGATTTCGGGTTTCATGTTACTTTCTAACAATTTTGAATACAACAAGCATTGCCTTGCAGCAAAACCTCTGTATGTCATCTTGTTAAGCCTTTTTTCAATTTAAAATATAAGTATTATTCACACTTTGAGTAAATTCATCAGAACAAATTGGAAATGAGGTAAAAATAAAACTGGCTCCAAACATTGCAGAGATGGTGAGAGGTGGAACGAAGCTCATGGATTACAATGCATCAAAACATCATTAAAAATTTACATCACAGAACTGACTACCATAGCACTATACATGGAGGAAATGTAAAATGATGATAAAATGATGAAATATTTGTTCACTAACAACCCATGTACAAACTAAAACCAGGCCAACTATCACATCAAATCTTAGATTCAGTACATACCAGCATTTACTGACAGGTTCGCTGTTTCCTTCGCAACTTTAATCTTTCAACTGTTTTATAGTTGTAATTATTCTAAATATCTATTGTTCTAACACCTTAATCAGGAAGAACTCCCACATCTAGACTAATTCCTTTGCTAAAAAGTAAAATGTGAGAGATCAAATGTATACTTGGGGAGACAAACAACCCTAAAATTTTGAGACAAAAATAAATCACCCCTAAGAAAGAAGTCTTGAATTCATTGGCCTTGGTATTATAAAGATACTTGAATATCAGGTTTACCTATTGTAGTACCTATTGTGAAAGCAAGCTTATGAAGTTAGTTTGGCATTCAATGCAAGTGTTATCAAATATCATTAAAGCTAAAGTTCTTTAGCACCAACATACATCTGAGATATGAACTTAAGACATCCCTATTTTTTAAGTTTACCATCTCAATAAAGCAAACGAGGTTGAAGAAATGTGTCAAACGATATATCTTTTATCAAACTGGCATAACCTCTGTTCCAGGAACAATCAAGAAAACTAGAGTTCCTTGACCTGTGTGCTTTGCACATGTTTTTGAGGAGACAGAAATCATATGACAATGTAGGACAATTTTTTATTCGATAACAATAAGAACAGTATCCGTACCACAAATTTCCACTGCAAGGGGATTCTTAAAACACCATGAATTATGGCCTAATTGTAACAGAGGTTATGAAGGTAGTTATGCACTGTGTAACTTCACTGGGGATAGAATGATCAGAGGTATATTGAGAAGATTTAGGTCAGAAAGAAAATTGGTTCAAGACACGAGATGGGAGACAGAAAATATATGGATGCCTAGTGTTGAAAACTTCCAGCACAAGTCATAGCTCACACCAGCCGCTATCCCAGGCTAATCAAAGCATTTCTTGTAGCAAGTCTTATCCTCCTGCATTAGTACTTGACAGTCCCAGAAGTCCAAGAAATCTATGGCTTGGTGCTATATAAATTTACCAGTGATAGCGACTGGTGCAAGATATGCCTTACAAGGGTGATCGTGTGTCTAAGCCTTTATGCTCGGCAAGAATGCTTCAATGGGACCGACTCAGATCTTTCTCTTCGAACAAGGATATATTATCAACACTCAAACAAAGACTTAAATACATATCTGACCTCTTTAACATTAAATAAATTAAAACATTATGCATGTCAGTAAAATTAAATATCAGAGGTATTACTCAACATATTTTTCATGGTCGTGGTATTCACTTGTCATTGGTATTAATATCAAAATATAAATTTCAAATTTTGTTCTTTTTTTTCCATTTAGTTTTTAACTAAAAATAGGAAATGTACGATGTAATCTCTGTTCAAGTAATGCACAGCATTGCTGTTCTGAAATCAGCACACAAGCACTGACCATAATATCCACGAAACAGAAGTTGCATCACTTTAGTGTCTTCTTAACACAAATTGATACCACAGGTGTTCACTCACTCTATCAACAGACAGGAAGCAAACCTCGAGAGCAAGGATGTAAGTGGTTGGTTCACACAGCCACCAACTGCAGCCGGTCCAGTAGGTGATGACAGACGATGTATGGAAATATTATGCCTCTGCAGGATACCAGCCGACAAGGCCAGGACTTGACTTGACTTGAATTGCCTTGTCTGAGCATGGCCCTTGAGCAAGGGAGGTAACCCTGCCTGAGTGCAGGCAGAGAGACCATCCAGAGTTGTCCTTCCTGTCTTGGAATTGGTTAATGCATGTATGTAGGTACGAAGGTATGTATATAATACTGTTGAGCATGGATTTAGCCCAAGTCTACATGTGTGTCTTCTGCCTTGGAAGAAGATGAGTAGGTGAGTGGATGAGTGGGTGTGTTTGTGACTGAGTGAGTGGTGGGCGGGTGATGCTGTGGTTCACTGATCAATTTGATGACAGATGCTGCTCAAATAAATCTCTTGTAGTTGTTCGTTTTGAATGAACTTGACTGAGGTAGCAATACAGTAATGGTCTGACACTGAAGAGTGGGAAAGCTAGAACGACGACGACATTGATGCACGTAACGACACAAGAGGAAGAGAAAAGGACATGAAACAAATTAAACACTTAGAAGCTGCAGTTGACCAAAATGACAGCATTCATGTGAGGAGCGAGCACGTGAGCGAAAAGTGTTTTTGGTTGTGACTGTTTGACTGATCATCTGACATTCTGATCACAGATATCCTGTACCAAATTGAGTCCGGCAGTGAACAGTGTGTTCTGAGTTATCAGTCAACGTGCTGGTTGTTTTCTGCCTACCAGAGGTTTGGTAAGGCTAAAACGGCTCAAAAGATGTCTCGCTCAAATACATCTATGTACCCATTGTCATTTGGCAAGCGGATGCATATATATATAGAAATATATATATATATATATCAGTAAGTTTGCACTCCAACGATGGATGTCGGTCCTGTTGTAAATCTTGATAACGGAGAGGCAGAGTAAGGTTGGCCGCAATCTGAACAGTAGACACCGCATCACTCTGCTTGTCCGACTGACCATTGGCCTGTCCATCTGGCGGCCTGTCCATCCGTCTGTCGGTATGTCTCACAAGATTTGTCTCCAATGCATACAATGGTAGACAACAATGGAAACCACTAAAACACCCATCTCATCTCAGTTCATTCACTATCCATGAGAATTCTATGTTTGTTTATCTGTTCACACACAGGTCAGTCAGTCACACACTAAGTTTTCCATGACAACAAGCTTTGGGCTGGACCCAGGGTGATGTACCTTACGAATTATGGTCTCGGTTCTGCAGAAGAAACAAACAGTCACATAATTGCAGTAAGTAAAACATCATTAAAAACCAATACAAGCAATGTTTCTATAAACAACCATTAACTTCTAAGAATGAAGCACAGATAGAGCACTTATTTAACATCAAACAGTTCCTGAATTTGAAATTCATAGTGTTCAATGGAAAGAATCATGTGAAAATATCATGTTCTTTGCCTCTAAACAACTTAACTGAAAATATCTTGCAGAGAAATTATATTCCTGTTATCACAAGCTCCATCACAACTATATAATTGAAGCCCTATACATAAATCAAAATGTTCTTGGAATGAATGGCTTAACATAAGGACTTCTTGAACTTGTTGAAAATGTAAGTTTTTGTAGCAAGTAGTAAGTGTTACGTACTCTCCGCCTGTGAAATAACCTATCAAAGAAGCCTCTCTGAGGTGGAGGGGGTGGCATGTCTTCGATAAGGTCCGGACTCGGCCCACCATCAAGCCCAAACTGGTTCAGTTCCTTGTAGCACTCTGTCTCGATCATCTGAAACAGGAAATGGTTTTAAAGTTACACTCATCAGAAATAAAAATAACGATAAGCCATGAACAGCACAGTGTTACTTTCATGCTGAAGTAGAGAGTTGTGATGACAGACATTTCACAATACGATACCCATCACAGGATCTAAGAACAATATGATCTGACAGGATACATGTCGAGATACCTATGCAAGTTGTATGAGTACAAAAAAGTCAACGAGAAGTATCGCAATGTGTCTATTGTTTGTCTTGGTTTTACCTCGGTGAATATCACATGTCCAAGGTTGACTAATCATTGGATGAACCTCACTTGAAGTCTGTGCTTCTTCATTATCAAATTATTGGATTATTTCCATCTTTCTGGTTGGCCTTCTTGGTCACATGACAGTATTGACGCCAAACGATTTCAACCTGTGTGAAACGCGTGAGGGTGACATAACAATCTTAACACCTCCAGCTGATAAATCTTGCAGTAAACCTTATCTTGAACTCCATACTTTGCGTATTAATCAAGAAAAAGGCATTGCTTCATTTGTTTGTCTGTTATTAATTGGAGTTATTTCCATTATATTTGACAGAGTAACAGTAACTTAATACATTTTGAATATGACAAAACAATTCTAGACTTCAGACTGGGTTGATCCAATGACTTTTCAACAATTGATATTCACCTCTATAAATTCAGGTAATAATTCACTGGATCAACCTCGCTTGAAGTCATAATTGCTTTACACTTTAAAGAGACATGTAAGATACTGTCCTTATCTTGAATCAAATAAATCACTTCCCTGTTAAACTTCAGTTTTGTCAGGAATATATAAAAAAAAGGAAAAACTGTACTCATCGACAGTTCCAACTATCATAGATTGGTAACAGCATGGATTCTTTATAACAAGTAAATGCTTGGAATAGAAAAGAAGTTATTTGTAGTAAAGAAGTTGATTATCAATAAAACCTTTTTTCCTTCTATATAGTTTCATAAATGTCTCTAGAATAAGAATGGTAATTTAATCACTGATCAGGAGCAATGGTGCTATAGGCTGGGTGTATAACGCAGTCAGAGCTTACCTCAGTCTGCCAGGGTATGGAGACACTGCCGGTGTTGAACTTGCTGTAGAAGGTGTCGTCACTAGCATCTAGGTTGACCCCCTTAACTGTGGAAAACTGCTCTATGTCCAGCACATCCTTACAGTAGACCGCCCGCGGCTGTGAAAGGATGGAGGGAAATAAGTACTTGACACACAAGTTTTACAACTTGTTTCACTAATCAGGAATACAGAGTGTATCTTGCATTACCAAAATGTCCTAATTTACCACTTCTGAGGGGGCAAGTACTTTACATCTGGCGCACACAGACCCTGCATGTTCATACATGTTTCCATGGGAATAAATGCAGGTATGGGAACAAAGGATATATTTTTCAGCTGTAATATAAATGTGTTTGTATGAAAGGGTTAGGCTCTGAAGCTGAAAGCTTTCTAGCAATTTACACCCTCTTTAGATTGACATAATTGATACCAAAAACAAAATACTCTTACCATAGAATGAGCCAAATTGTTCATTTTAGTTCAGTAGATGTTTTCAAGCTAAAACTTATTGATATTTACAGCACTATATATACACATATGACTTTGGTAACTGAGGATTGTAATACTTCTTATTTTTTCAATTTGAGCACTGAAAATTCATGATAATATGGTGAAACATATTTCCTTGTGAAACGATACTGAGAGCTCACATGTCAAGTGAATTAATGCAAAGTAACAAGCTACAAGCATTTTCATTGGTTGAAATTATGTCATACTCAAATCAAGGTCGTCACCAAACAAAGAGAAGATGTCTGTATTTCACTGAAAACATTATGTCAGTTCGACTTGACGCGAGATGAATTTTGTTTTTAACAATAAAACCAATGAAGAAAGGGTAACAACTCAATCCCTAAATATCCAAATCATTTAATTCTTAAGGGCATTCATACGGTAGATTCTAACATACTTACATCTGGTACAAAGGGAGGTTCACACATGCCAGCCTCGAGTCGTCGGAAGTTGATGTTCTTGAAGAACGAGTGAGCCTTGACTTCCGCCGCCCCTTCTGAGTTGCACCCCAATCTGTGAGCTGGGTTCTTCTGTAGTAGCTGTGGGTGAGTGCAGAGACAGATATTACTATCCACCCAAGTGACATTTATTTAGAAAATGAGTGTGAACCAGCAATTTTACTGTTGTATACTATATACCATGTATATATTCTTTTGGTACTCAAGCAATGTACAACTTGTTTAACAACAGTGTTAGTATCAACAATAAAACATTGCACTCATTGCAAAAGAGGTGACTATCTATAAAACATGGTTTTAATCAAAGTAATTCTATGAACCGTTACACAATCACTGATTTCACATGAGGTTGATCTAATGATTTATCGACCGTGGACACGTGATATTCATCAAGGCAAAGTCTAGGATTTTTTTTATTATATTCAAAATGTCTGAAATGAATTGTCAAAGAACAGCCCACTTCTTATGCTGCTTGCTATAATCACACTGCAAGAAACTATAAATGGCATAACAGGCCAAATACAGAAAAGCTAATTATTGTTGATATGTGCACATGAGCACAGATAACATATGGCACACATTACTTTCCATGATCTGGGTTATATATAGAATACTTATTGCAATCTTGTAAGAAACTGGAAGAGCACTCACTGCACGACATATGGATTGGCAGTCCTCTGAGAACTTGGACGAATACACCTCTGTATCCTCCTTCACCCGTCGGTCCACCTCATCTCGCTTCACCTTCTCCTTCCGCGCTCGGAACGGCGCCTGAATCACATACATTGACAACACATTATTCATTTTGTGTCACATTTGGGTTTGATGTTCAGAAAAGCACCTGTATAGTTTCTAGTCCCTTTCTGGTCTCAACGATCATGTAAGTGACAAAAAGTATAATTCATATAATTCCATTTAGCTTTCATAAATGATAAAATGCCATTCTCACTATTTGAAGTTCAAATCATCTCAATGGACTTACTTACAACAAAGGACTGTCAAAAAGAGTATGAAAATGCTTGCATTCAGCAACAGCAGTTCTCAATAAATTGTTTTCATTTTCAACTTCAATAAGACAGTCTATGATACTTTAATACTTTCAAGACCATATAACTGAAAATGGTTTACCTTTCCCTCGATCATTTCGTATATTATGCATCCGACCCCCCACCAGTCTGGACTAAAGGTATACCGCTCGTTCTTCACAACCTCAGGAGCTGCAACATAAGATTACATCTCAGCATTTATGTTCACAGGGGATTGATTCTACACTCAAATGTGTCAAAAATGTAAATTCTTCTTCTTGAAATGATGAGGTAAATTTCAAAGTATCTTTGAACAATGAGACATATCCTAATACCCATTTTGTTTCAGTTGTTTTTTTAATTGTATCAAACTTGAACTTTTGGTTATTAAATTGATTTCTAGGGAGAATTTAAAATTAATGAGTCAACTATACGTTTGCATTACAGATACTGTATCACAAACCAGATATTGTCAGTTTAAGGTCCATGAGACTCAATGCTAGGATCACATCTGTGAGAAACTATTGATCTTTTCGAACTCTGTACATAAAAGAATGCAATCAGTTAAGGTTCTGAGTGCACCACTTACATAGTAGAAAAAAAGATACACAAGACTGACCCATATAACCAACTGTGCCGACCCGGCCACGTATTGACTCTCCAGAAGGGATCTCCACCGCCAGACCAAGGTCAGATATCCTTACATGACCTGAAGCACAGATATCAAATATAGCAGCAGATCTCATGAGCTAATTAACCATATTCATTAAATATCTATTGATATATAGGGTAGGAATATCATGATGCAGATGGGGGAAGCATAACTAGATTTAGCTTATCTTACACAAAATCAATAACTGATTACTTAGTGTACTTTATTCACTTTCTTTATTTTCAGAATTAAACACAAGTAAAATCAATCCTGGACCAACAGCAACACAGCACAAAGGTTAACTCACCAAAATCATCTAATAATATATTTTCTGGTTTCAGATCTCTGGAAGAAAATAAGATATCATTGTTAGTTAAAGTTTGGTGTGAAACTACAGGATCAACACTTCTAGTCCCAGCATATGGATATACATGGATAGTGATTAGATCAAAAACTGCTCAGCATATGCAACTCAAAATGAGCCCAAATTCCTCTTCACTATTTCACAAATTATGAGGAAAGAAAACATGGCTTGATGAAACTATACATTAATGAGAAATGAGAAATAAGCAAACTATAAGATTAATGTGCTCAGTTCAGATTTGTTTTTCATGTTGTTGTTTCTCCATATTAACCTTGATTAACTGGACTACCCCTATATGTGAAGGAAGTTGTTTCTTATCAACATCCTTCACACTAGTATATTATTATTTAAGGAAACAGATTTTCTGATAAACAACACATTCTACAACACTTCCTTGTAGATATTTTCCACTACTATTGTGAAATATAATGAATTTGCGTCAACATAATGACTGGAAGCCACTACTCACCTATATACTATGTTTTCTTGATGTAAGTTTTCAAGCCCACATGCAATTTCGGCTGCATAAAACCATGCTCGTTCCTCAGGGAAGCCCGGGTTGCCCATGTTGTGTATATGGAACTTGAGATCACCCCCATTCATTATTGTTAACACCAAACATAATGCCTCCTTTGTTTCAAATGCATAGGCTAGACTAACCTGAAAAAGAACGCTCATTGTTAGAAATGATTGGAACCGATTCCATGGAGTGAAGTTGGGGTGCACGACCACGACAGTGCAATAATGGAGTTATGATCGAGAGTTGTAGTGGTAGATGCGCAATGGGGATGAATGGGTAGGAAAGAGTATTGGTGAGCCGTTAAAAAGATGGTAAAGATAGATGAATCAATAAATGAATAATTTGGGTAAATAGATGGACAAATGAGCAGACGAATCAAGGATTGTTGGATTGGATGGACTGATTCTGGATGAATGAATGAAATGAGAAGGGTGGAGGGACAGTTACATGAAATGGAATAAAAGTACCATTTAACATCCATAAGACCAACACTTGCTCCCAACAATCTATACAACTGCTGAGAAAGCATTTCAGGTAAAGGGACACAGAGATGCTTGTGTATTATATAATATATTACAGTTCATTATCTGAATATCAATTGACGATGAGCGACAATCTTTTAAATAAGGATTTTGTAATAGTTTTGATTGATATTCTATCAGAGTATCAATAAATAGAATGATCATCATTCAAAAGTTAAATTTTGAACATATCCTTTTGTTCGTGCAGAAAATGTCCGACTTACGACAAAACGGGAGTTTATTTTCTGGAGTATTTGCTTCTCGTTGAGGGCCATGGGTTCCCCCTTGCGCTTCTTGATGCGCTTCTTCTCCAGCTTCTTGCAGGCATACATCTTGCCAGTGGCTCGCACCTGACAAGCACACACCTCACCAAAGCCTCCCTTCCCTAGCACACGGTACATGCGGAACGTGTTCTTTGTCACGGGTTGGCTGCAGGAGAACATGTCAGTATGGTTATATTGCGATTTTGGGATGTATATGGAATTATTAATTGGTCTATTTCGAACAGCCTTTTCAAGGTTAGATGATTACATTACTTATCCCAAAGATTAAATGCCAAAATTTGACACAGCGTTGACAAATTATAAAAACTTTGATTCTGTTGGTGCAAGGTACCTCCATTACAAGATTTCAGCTTTCAAGATGGACATTTTGAATTTAATTTTAAGGATGACTTCAGCAAATCGGACAAGTTATTGGCAGAGCTCACCTCTCTAACCACTTCCACTGGAGGTAGCGCTTGAAGTACATGCTCTCTTGGAAGAACGTGAATGGTTCTGCCAGCAGGTATTCACGCATCACCCTGCAACATCAAACCCCAATTTAGTGAACATTGCACACCAAGTTGAGCACATACCCTGAACCTGAACATGTCTAATGTATGAAGTAGTATCTTGTTAAGAAAAACTCAAAGTTACAAGTTATAAACTATTACAAATTATTGTTCACTTTTGAGAGAAATGCTCACCCTGCACAAGAACTAAACAATTCCTTCGAGGAATGTTTCAATGCAATAGCCTCCTTGATTGCCGATATCTGGTTTCCGTTTATTTGTTCAAGGGACTCAGCAGACTGAAAGACAATATTCAAACCATGTCAACTTCAACTATTATCATCTTTACATATTCATACACCATTAGATTGTGATCAATTGAAAGACTTATAACCAGGGATTAAATAGTCAAAGGTCACTTTGATACAAAATTTTACCACTGATACTATTCTAAGATAATAACTGGAAACTTTAATGAAGACGGGTACTTGGCTCATCCACTAATGATAATCACTTTACCGTACCACTATCAAGTAATGGAATCTGTTACTCCTTAATTGATTTTTGACAAGGCTGAAGGAGCTGTTAAGCAGTTCTCACTATCGCACAGCGTACTTAGAGTGAGACTCTATCAGTAAAGGACATTTTTACTGTCTTTGATACATGCAAAAATACAGCATGTCAACAAAATTAAAATCACATATATGTGCACAAGCCAAAATTACACATCAAAATTTACATGACAACTGGTTATTAAAACAAGGCAAAAGTGAACACAGCTCACTTCCCCCAACTATAGTTTGATTGCCTTGATGCGATTTTAGTTATTTGAAAAACATGTGAAGTCAATCCTATCAATGAATGGGGATAACATTCAATGAAAGAAAGTGATGTTACATATTTTGGTAATTAATGGTAAACACTCAGGTCATATACATGATCAAACTTTTAGTTTTGCTGTTTTAGGCCATGATTTTGTAGAAAATTTGCATCTAGGACTTGTAACCACTAAAAGACACATCAAGCTTTGAAAATCATTGGAAAGCTTAAGTTACAACCCCTAAAATGCACAACAACACATTATAGGTAACATTCATACCTAATTTGAATTTTCAAAGACATATTGATTGTAAAATGCTCCGGAAAAGAAACAAAGACATAAAATTTTGTCATTTTGGGTTTAAATTGAAAAGGTTGCTACCCTGAAATTTTAACCCCTAAAAGGCACATCAGCAATGTATAGTTAACATTCAAAAAAAAAAAAAGTTTCCAAGTCATATAGTTTTGTAGAAAATTTTTGGAAAAGAAAGAAAGTCATACAATTAGGGCGTTTTTGGTAAAAATCTAAAAAATAAAGGGCACCCTGAGGTTTTAACCCCTAAAAGACCATACAGAAAAGTCTAAAATAGATACTTATCAGCAGCATTTGTTACTTTTGGATGACATCATACAACTGGTAACGTTTCTCATGTGAGACTTGACAACTGACAGAGTGTCTTTAAGTGCCTTCAACTGAAAAAATACTCACCTCGGCCTTAGTAAAGTACTTCTCAAGAATTTCCTCTGCCATGGCCATTCTCTTCTCGTCAGGAGCCAACTCATATTCCGCCTGGAAGAAACAAAATCATTTTGAAATCGCATACAGGGTAAGCATTTCATGACACAATCACTGACAAATCTAAAAGTGTGATAGTGGAGTCCAGGGACTTGCGACCACAAGGTCTCATGAATCTGAGATTTAAGTGTGTCCCTCAATAAGTAAGGAAATACTACCAAATAGTACTAAGAAAATACTTTGTGTTCCGGAGACTCACAGCTTAAATTTTCATGGGTCCGTTCCAAATTTTATGAGTATTTGATGCTGGACTCTTGGGGGTCTAAGAGTAAAAGGTGCAAAATATTCCTCACGAGTTTGTATGGGCTGTCCTCATCCTGACCTGGTGGACAGGAAACTGCCATACGAGTTTGTATTCCAGTAGAGGCAATATCTTGAACCTTTTATTCCATAAAAAGGGATTCATTTTACTTAGGAGCATAGGACTCAATAATGCAACAAAAACTAAACTGCTGCTGGCAAAGTAACTGAGCAGTTTATTTATCCTAGGCTCATCCAAGAATTGTTTCAAGCACACAGAAAGGAGGGTGGAGGGGTTGGGCGATTGGGCGGTTGGGGGGAAGGGTACATCCATACATAATATCATAAAAAATATAACCCAACAATTCATTACAGTGAAGATTTTCATGCTTCCTGTCAAACATTTTCTTTCACCCATTAGATCTCATCAGTTTTTATAATGGATAGGCAATTCTTCAAAACTGAAGAGAATATCTTCATTATTATCTAAGAAAGCCCTTTCACATGAGGTAAAACATTTGAAAATATACTTCATATGCAAGATATAGCTAAAGTTGATTGACACAAGCACTTGAGAACATTGACACAACACTGAATATTTACATGATTTGTAATATGGCAACCGTGTTTCACAACTAATACATCCAACATTATAGTCAAAACGATTCTTAGATTTTCTTAACAAGAGTCAGATTTGTTTAATTTCATAGTGAACAAAACCAAAAGTTATAAAGAACAAACAGCAAAAGGGTTATCAAATCTTTCTTAAAATAATATTTTCAAATGAAATGAGATAAAGGCAAACAAACTCTTCAAAAAAAGAAACTTGACATTCATGCAAAATTGATTTTTTCGAAACGGTAAATTTTTTTCATGATACATGCCTGTAATTTAAAGAAAGGCTTGCTCAAAAGTGTAAATTTACCAAAAACAATGGCCCAAAAAGTTTACATTGTGTTCAGGGATGAAAACGAGCGATTCGTCCGAATGCATTTTCTGCCAAAGCATGTGCAGCATGGGATCATGAAGGTTTACATGCAGACACGTCTGCTTTTAGGGTATAAAAAGCCATATCAGCCGCTGTTCATTCAGACTACACAACATCGGTACGGCGACCTAAAGAATGCCAAGACTGAACAGAGCGTAACGCAACAACGCTTTAGGCAGACTGCAAGCAGGATTGACGCAGCGAGATGTTGCAACATACTTTGGCGTGTCCAGACAGACCATTTCTTCATTGTGGACCCGTTTCAACACCCGAAACAGCGTTGATGATAGGTCAGGCAGACCAAGGGTGACTACTCGGACCGAAGATTGGTACATCCGACTGCTCCACCTTCGGGAACGCACCAGGACAGCAACGTCAACAACAACGCAGATACCAAGCCAGCGTCGAATTTCCGACCAAACGGTACGAAACAGGCTGAGAGAGGCTGGACTTTTTCCACGACGACCGGTTCGACGTCCCGTTTTAACGCAACGTGGTGGAACGTCTCAAATGGTGTCAACAGAGGATGAGATGGGCACGTGCAAGGTGGAGAACCGTTCTCTTCACTGATGAGTCCCGTTTTCTGCTTCGACGAAGTGATGGACAAGCACGTGTATACTGTGTGGATAACATTATGCTGCCAACTGTATTCAGGAGGTTGACCCATTTGGAGGTGGGAGTGTCATGATGTGGGCCAGGATTAGTCACGGTGTTAAGACACCCCTTGTGCATGTTGTGGGTAACCTTACAGGAGTACGGTATGGGGGTCTCTTTCAGCAGGACAATGCTCGACCACATGTTGCACGTGTTTGTCAAGACTTTTTACAGCGTAACAATGTCCAGACATTGCCATGGCCAGCTAGTTCACCAGATTTGTCACCAATTGAGCATCTCTGGGACGAACTGGCTCGACGCGTGCGCAGTAGGAATCCACCACCCCAAACACTTCCAGGACTTCTTGCAGCACTTCAGCACGAATGGCAGAACATTCCACAGGCTGTGATTGACAACTTGATTGCATCCATGGGTCGTTGGTGCCAAGCAATAATCAATGCCAACGGTGGCCATACCCAATACTGACATTTGTGCACCCGTGATGTTGAAACACTTGTGCACCTGTGCATTTCAAGATCATGCTTATTCTGAATAAAATTTACTGAACAGAGATCTTCAAACAGCGTTTTAGTTTTCATTTCAATGTTTAACTTGCATCTGTGGTCTTTATATTGAACTTTGAAAGTCAGTGTCAAGTTTCTTTTTTTGAAGAGTTTAGATATTCTTGAAAATGTCAAATTGATTATAAATCATCACACACTATCAGAAGTTGGCAGTATCCCAGGTTCAAATTTCACAGATCTTCAATATAACTGAATATACCATACCAGATGTCACGCCCACTTTGAACATTCAAAAACATTATATCCATGATCATATCTAAATTAACTCCCATCATTTGAAATGATTCTGATAAATAAGAACTATTTCCTCCATTCTCTACTGTAATGCTACAATGAACCAAGTAGATGTCCCTGTCTGCAATGGTAGTAGTGATAATTCTTCATAGTCCAGCGTAAGAATACCTAGCTCATATCATACATATACTAGATATAAAATACAAAGGCACAAATCTAGATTTTAACTGTGAACTACAATCAAGTTATTTTTCTAACACTGTTTTTCATTGGTGCTGGTAAATAAAACAAGATCAACTCACACTATGAGTGTTCCACAATGATTCAAGTTTTTCAAAGGTAAGCACTATTTTCTTCTATTTCTTTACTTCTAGCATAAACTTCTGTTAGCTGAGAGAAGTTTTTATAGACATGGAGCTGAGGGACTAGTGTTCATCGAAGAATTATCTTGTCTCAATTTCTGATCTTGTTTAAATCAACTGTTCATATTTCCTTAGAAAATATCATAAATTCCATTCCACATTACACCATAGATGAATCTGGACAATTAGGTTAGGGATGGACCCAACCAGCAAACAAAAGAGTCAGAGATGTGAATGTCAAGGCAACGTGAATAAGTAGGGCAGTTGGATGGAGTGTTCATGCTTAATGATGACTGATGTATCCCGAACCGATACTAGATTCATGATTTCTGCCTGGTCCGCTGACTATCATGCCTGTGGAGAAGAGCACACAAAACTTCTCACAAACAAAATTTTTCAAGATCTGATTTACAATTTGAGTTAAGAACACTATAAAGTTTGACTGTTGTTATTTACAGTCTTCTTTGATGTTTGTAAACATATGTCAGCTTGTAGGTCAATGTTTTGTTTTCTATTTCATAATATCATACCTTTTTCTACAGAAGCAAATGCTAGATCATTGCTTGCAAAAATATATATAGATAACATTGATCTTTTCATTAAAACCAAAGACATTGTAAAAAAAATGCCTTTGAGACTGTTTCAATAAGTTTCCATATACAGAAGTATATCTGAGTTTAGTTGCTTAATGAAAGACACGCTGTATGTCTCTGTATGTTGAAGTATATCAGAGACATTAGTTGTATGTCTCTTGTATGACACAGTAATATACCCCATGAAGAAAGATACTGTGATTATTGTTTAAAGAATAATTTCAAAACTGTAGAAAATGAGTATCATGTGCTTTTGAAATATGAAAACTACTCTCTACTCAGGAAAAAATATCTTCCAGCTCGCTTCACGGACTATCCAACAGTAAGCAAATTCACTGACTTGATGAAGACTACCGACAAAGAAACAACTTACAAACTTGGACTTTATTTTTCTAAAGTATACAATTTTAAAGCGTCTTCAGAAACTTAAATTAATGCATGCAGGATAATAATATTTGCATTTGCCATGTATTATGGCCCATGGCCTCGTTACCGAATAAATTTGTCTGTCTGTCTGTCTGTACATTGAAGTGTATAAGAGACATTAGATGCTGGATGAGACATACTGTATGTAGAAAGATATCGCAGTCTTTGTTGACCCTCTTCAGATTCATCTGCGACTGATCGAATTATCTTCAGCCAACTGTCACATGATCATTCAATATACAGCAATCTCATTAGTAGGCCACAATGACAGTTATTCTATTACAAAAACATGAGACATTCATTAACTGGTTTAACTTTACCGCCCAGGTCTTGGCTATTAATGATTTGCAAAAATCCTATGTTTGACAGCCATTAGTCTACTTGGATTCAAAGGGTGTGGTAATGAGTGAAAATATTCAATGTCAAGTGAACAGTAAAACAACCTTTCTTGGTTTTTATTTCTTCACCTGATAATGCCATGATGTATTTCTTCAATATTCTTATTCGCTTTGATAAAAAAGCTATCATCCCTGTTGTTCATTTAATCTTTGTGGCAAAGATGAGTTATTTTTTCTTATTATATAAATAACAATGTTTCTCTGGTTCAAAATAACCAAAACCTTTTTGATTAGCCATAGCCTACTATCTGAGTGACTAATGGGGCGGATGTGAACCATTAACCTGATAAATACTTCCAAGCAATCTCACATACTTTACATGATGGGCTCATAACATTTGCCTCACAGAAAGGTTAGAAATGATGACCATTCCAGCATCCTGTTTCTGTCGTATCTCCGAACATGTTGATGGTCAGGTGATTTATTAGGGAAATATGTCCCTTTAAAGACTATCTATGAAGCATGGTTTCCAACCATGTCAACTAGACAGGGCTCTACTGCATGGAAACATGCATAGTCAATAGTGATACCCAAAACAGCCCGGGCCTGAAGATCCTATTCATTAAATAAATTCAGTATTATTCTGTTTTGTAACCCTTTTCCATCCTTTCAAGTTCCATGATATTTTTCACTAAGTTAAAAGATAAAATTTATTTTGTGAGTTTAATATCAAACATTAAAAATTTGAATAAATTTACAAAATTCACATGATACTGGGACAAGCTACCTCGATGATGTTGACTGACCTGTTTAAGTGAGACAAAACAGTGTAAGACAAGCATGGAAGTCCACAGTATTAAGTGCTGAGTCAACTCAACATGTCCAAAGTATGAGGCAGAGAGGGATTCTAAAATTTGAAAAGCCTGCCAAAACATATTGATAAAGAGATAATGTAGAAAGGACCAAGCATAGGGCTAGCGTCAAATCTAGCATAGAACATTCACAGAAAAGGTGCTATGTGCTTAGCTCAACAACAGTCTCCTTACACACAAACCTTCCAACATAGATTCTGATACAAATAATCTACAACAGAACCGGTCAGCAGGGGGCTACTGTCGATCAACTCAAAAGTATGAGGGAGAGTAGGCTTCTTACATATGAAAAGCTTGGACCTGGATTTGTATACAGTGAAAATCTACAAAATGGCTGAGCACCAGGCAAGAGCAAGACATGCATGGAAGAAGTATTTAGTGCTAAGTCAGTTCAACAGTTTAAGGGACAGTATTTTTTAAATCTGAAAACCCTGCCCACAAGATTCTGATAGAGATTATCTAAAACTGACCCTGCCCAGGGGTTGAGCAACTCTGTCCAGTACATGATATGCATGGAAGTCATAAGTAGTAGGTGTGAAGTCAGCTCAACAGTATATATGGCAGAGAGGGCTTCTAACATCTGAAAGACATGCCATTCAAATACTGACACAGAGATAATCTTCAACTGACCCCACACAGGGCTTGTGTAAGTCAGTCCAGCATAGAACATGCATGGAAGACAAGTCTTAGAATTAAGGGCTTATTCATCTCCATAGCAAGAGGGGAAAAGGTTTTCAATATGCAAATAAAGACCTTGCCACCAGGATACTGATAAAGAGATACAACTGACCCAGCACAGGGCTAGTGTAAGACAAGCCCGGACCAAGTATTGAGAGCCAGAACAGTTCCACAGCAAGAGACAGTGAGAGGAGAGAAGCTGAGTGCTTTGCTGCGTTCTGTATTATATTATTGATCCATGACACAAGATGGTCCATTGCTCGGTGGTCGTCTCCCAGACCTCAGCTGACAATCTCCCTGCCTCCCCCAGCACACTCCAATGTATTCACATTGAAACAAATGTGTGTCATAACAGTGCCGATGCCTCTCTTCCCAGGTTTCATCAGGTCAATGCAAATTGGAGAACAGGGTCTGACATTGCTGCATCCCATCAACATTACAAGCTAGTCAAGCATGAATTTTGTCAATTTGATTTTGTTTTTCAATTTTTGATGGAGCATTTTGTTGGCTTCCATTTGACAGGAGAGATAAAGTATTAGGCAATACAATGCTAACCTCGAAGACTGAAGGGAATGAGCAACAATTTTGCAAAAACACAGGCACATCAATAAGCAGATGATGTTTAAACTAACAACTCTTCGTAACCTTCCTATAAAGATGACATTCTCAAAATGAGCTTCCTCAAAAATCCTTCCTTCTGAAGGGGAAAGGGAAAAAAAATGGAGTTAGGACAAGAGCTCTTGAAAAATCCCGATATCACCCTGAAGGCCTGATGAGTTCAAATTTGTGTCATAATTAATGTTCGACTAAAGTCATAATTCTACTATTGTTAATGTTTGAAGTGTTTGTTGTGATTGTTTAGGACAATGTGTAGAAAATACATATCCTGTTATTGACAAGCATTTGCTGAGCTATGCAGACACTGTACAAACTGAACTATTGTCACAGGGAGCCAACAGATCAACAGTAGAGCAATCAAAGTTCACTGACTATGTACAATGACTGGTCAGTCGTCCATTGTGTTGTAATCCCACATTTGTTTCTGAGATCCAACCTACAGTTTGTTTATAAATCTGCTTGGAAGCATAGCAAAAGGATCTCAATACAAGTATTGTTTCTGGTTGACCTTGCTCTGAGGTCACATGACAACATTATACAAAATCTTGTTGAGCAAAAACCATGCTTTAGCATGCCACTACAAGCTTTATTTAGCTCAATTTATCCTTGTACTAAGAATCTTGAAATTTCACATTGAGCCTTGAACAAACTGACTGCATCCATCTGATTCAAATTCACAATCGCCTCATGACATCCATGATGGCAGTGCTCTTAGACTAGATGTTTTCACGACACTGGGACTGTTTGTAGGTTTGCGGTGAAGTAATCTGGAGTTCAATAATTCACTTCATTCAGTTTTAAAACCTGCCATATCACTGTGGTTATGAACCGTCATTAAATCAGATTGTCTTTCCTAGAACTTGGCGACAGGAAGTGTTACATATAAGATATTACATTACAGATATTGAGTATCAACTGAGTAGTTAAACTAATATCACATATACCGTTATTGCACCCTATTGAAAAATGATTAACAACAATATTTAGGAAACTTCTTTTGTTGGTAATTGTATTATCCAACTCCACTTTCTCATATGCAGGTAGAAGTAAACTGTTTTGTGTAAATTGTGACCCAAAGAAAACGAAACTGGGTTTCAGTACATATAAAATAAGTAAATTACCCAATTATTATACACTGAATGTTGCTATATCAATGCAGCAAAGCTTGCATTAAACACTGCTCCATAACTGACCGGTTGTGGAACCTTAAATGGGGTTAGACCATTGACTTGTTAGAAGCATTCAAAGTTCGGGATCAAGCTTGATGAATTTTCACAGAGCTAGCAAACCTCTCATGAAGCCAAATATCTACAAAATTATGGTGTTTAAAATTCCAAGCAGTTAAAAGGAACGATTGAAAATCATAATTAAAAACATACATAAAATTCGATCAAGACACAGCGATTGTATGCTCTGGAGGTTCTGAAAATCATTGAAAATCACTCGGCCATGAATAATTTCAAACACTGATTTCACTGTGATCATCCAAGACAGGTGATCATTCAGGCAGTTATATTATAGACCATAATATGTGTATGCAGGTTAATTAAATATTGGATAAAGCATCATCATCAGAAATACAATATTGATAAATATTGAAACAGGTGATCTTATCAACAGGTTTAAAAGAAGATATCCATGACTTTATTAACTTTTCTTATCTTAACCCAGCAAGGCTTAAAGCACACAACTATGCATTTCATTGAGTGTTTACATCCAGGAATTTCTTAAGGTAGGAGATTATATGGACAAGTGGTTCTTCAAGGATTTACAGTATATGGTTGTGACGCCAATTATAGGTCTTTTGGTCATTTTAGGAACTTTGAATGGGCCATTGCCCTTTGCAGCAATAGTAACATTTCTGATTATAATGGGCCATTTTTTCATCCAATGTGCAAATTGGCCCATGGCCCCTATTTTTCCCAATCCCTGCTCTTGCAAATCCTCGCCCAAGAATGGGTTGTCGATGAAGAGTTCAGGGGTGGAGGGGTGAAAGAGATCCTTGAACTACAGCTTCCACTACAGATGAGTAGATGGTGGTAGGTAAACATGTCCTGGTGTCTAGGTTTCATGTTGAGCAACGTTCATGAAATATGATAATCTGACCTAGTTAATACACTCAGTTGTCAACACAAGTCTGTTCCTTGCTACAAATCAGTAATCATTTTAGCAACTGTATCAGTATATAATGCCATGGAATGGAGGAAAGAAATCATTTGTAAAAAGATTGTCATTGGCTCTGAAGCTCATCAGTTTATCATTTCTAAAACAAAATGCAATATATACATAAAAATAAACATCTGCCGTGGAGGTTTTTGATACAAGATTTAAGCTATTATGGCTCTCAAAATTCTGAAGAAAGAAATCACAATAAGGATTTGACCCCTATTGCCCTTATTGGGGAACCAATACCATGAAATCTGCAATAAATAATCTCATAATACCCAAAGAACATCTTCTTTTCATGCCACTGGAAAATATAAAAATAGGTTAATATGTTGCCTTTATCAGCGGCCACTGAATCACAAATTCCACAATTCAAAAGCCCCATATGGCAGGGCACCTGTTCACAAGATTTTAACTCTCTATAAAAGGTAATTTCTAAGAAGAAGTTAGAGGATGCCATGCAATAAGCCAATCAGGCCTTTCAGTTCAGATGTAGACATACAAAATTAGGGAGAGATTAATTGCTTGACAGTGACAAGCACATCAGCTATGATCTTAAAATATTCTCATTAATGACACATATTTTGCCATATTCAATAATTTCACCACTGCAATTGAGTGCATCACCCTGATATACATTTCTCATCTAAAACCATTTAGAAATCAAATAAAAATGGATGAAATACATGTACATGTCATTATTAATAAATTCCAGGAAAAACTGTGCTATTGAGACTATCTATATTTTACCATACTATTGAGGTGAGGTAATATGGGGTTTAACACCTCTTTCAAGAGTATTTCACTCACATCGTGGCTGCTAGAAAGAAAGCCCGCAACACCACTGTGGATATGAACTGCAGTAAAATCTGCTACTAACTAGCGAACCATGGGTGATACTGCACTGAAATTCAGTGTAGCATTGCAACCAAACTTGACTGCTTGTAGAACAGTTCTCTACTGCAGATAAAGTTGCTGAGGCCCTAGCGGGATTCGAACCATGGACCTCTTGATCGGCTGGAACTAGCGAACCATGGGTGGTACTGCACTGAAATTCAGTGTTCCATTGCCATACTATTGAACCATTGGTTGTGTTTTCACGTTCCCGGTAATAAAGTACTATTGCAAAGATCACTATTGAGATTCATGACTGGTTTACATATTGATACTCCCCTACATACATATAACTAGGTCATTTGCTACATTCAACTACGTGGAGTAAACATATATTTAGAAACATCATCTATTTTCACAAAAGTTACATATGGGGAAAAAAACAACTAAGCATTGTGTTCTGATAAGCAGTCCATGTGAACTCAGCGACAGTTCACTCACAAGCCAAACAAGAAGGTGTAGATAACTGGGAAATAGAGCTGTTTCAACATGCTAATGACAAGCATTAGGGTAATGATGATAATGAGGCCACCTTATCTAATGATGGCTGGCTGCAAGCTCCCGATTCTTAAAAGGCTATCACTAGCTCACATCACTGAATGTTTCATAAGCGCTGCTTTTTCTCTAACAGAAGGGACTGACGTATCTACTTGCTGGAGATATTCCTTGTCTAATTAATGTATACAGACCTAACAGAAGGGGCTGACGTATCTACTTGCTGGAGATATTCCTTGTCTAATTAATGTATACAGACTGGTATTCTTTAATATTGGCAATAAAGTGACAACATAGAAGTTCTTTAGTTCTAATGACAACAATGCCTGAGATATACAAAAACATTTTTTCCTCCATTTTTTTTAAAACAAAAACAAGCCGAGATATCCAACTAATTAGTAAAACTTTTCTCCAAGTCATGCTGTTCCTAGCTGCTCAGTTTAGGGGGTCAATTTGGGTTTTTTCTTAGCTGAGGGGGCCCTTCCTAAGAGTATCCTATTCATCAAAATTTTAAAGGACCCAAGCCAAAAGGGTGGGAAAAATTACCCAGGAACCCCTCTAGAAACAACACTGTATATGTGTAAACTAATGATTTTATTATTTTCATTCTCAAAAGATTTTGGCTGAAGTAACTCACTCACATTAAATAATGATGACATCAATTGAAAAGAAAATCTACAAGGAAAGTTTGATGTAATTAAATATTGACATTAAGTGATGAAAAATTTGGATGCTCTATGACTAATAGAATCTTGACAATTTTTAGTAATTGATTGGTAGTTCAGAAATTGTCACTAGGGTGACATTATCCATAGCCGAATATTATCATTTGAAAATTGAAAACATTTTTCAAAAATTCACTGTAAACATTAAAACAGTGTCAGACAAGCTTCACAATTAGTTTCCATGCATCCTGCTACATCTGCGTATTTGTCTCCGCCAGGCTCCATCATATAACCTCATATCCTTCGGCTTAAAACGCTTGTACCGCTGACGGCTGGTTACTCATGGCTATTTATAGCCTACATTGACATTTGTTTGAACTCTCATCCGGGTGGTGGCACTATTGCTGAATGCGAGTCATTTCACTGGCTTGCTATATTTAGCGATACAAGTGTTTTAGGCCAAAGGATATCAGGGTATATGATGGAGCTGTGCGGAGACAAATACGCTGTTGTAGCAGGAAGGTTCCCATGTTAAAAAACTCAACAATGTCAAGATCTCTAGCAGATGTCTTGATGGTTATTGCCATAAAATCTTCGATATTGCAGGCTTGCATAATAATAACTCAATGCTTTACTGCAACCTTGAAAATAATGCATAGGTCACCAAAAATGACTGGACATTACATCTTTCTAAAAAGAAGCTTTTTACAAAATTTAAAAAGAATCTACGAAACAATTTTTGAAATATGGCTCTAACAAACTTTTCATGCAGGTTTCCTATTTGAAAATTCAAAATTTGACTGTGACCCCAATAATAATGTCAAGGTCTCCTAAATCACAACTGGGCCCTACGTCTTACCAAAAAGATGCTTGGTTCAAAACATGTTAGTAAATGCAGTAAATGGTACCTGAGCTTAACATGTTTTGATTTTGAAAAGCCTCACTGTCACCTTGAAAAAAATGTGAAGGTAGCTATAATCGACTGGGCACGACGTATTCCTAATTAGGAGCCTTATGATAAGAATTCTACAAATGACTCGAGAAATCGCGCTGACAAGGTTAATATGCAGGTTTCAATTCTGAAAATTTTGAAGCCTCGCTGTGAGCTTAAAAATAATGAGCAGGTCACCATAATCAACTGGGCGCAGGCATCTTCCGATTGAGAAGCTATATGTAAGTCATGAAAACAATACTACAAATCGTTATTGAAATATTGCGTTGACAAAGGTAAAATGTCAACTGTCAAGTCTCATTGTGATTTTGACATGAAGGTCAGGGTCACAAACTTTTTAAGAGATCTTTTTTTCATTGTGATGACACATAATATATGAGAAGAATCCAGTCAACAGTTTAAATAGAATACTATATTCTAGCCACAGGGATGATAAACAAGAAGATATAGCACGCAGGAAAATTGACATTAAAATGACTTAACATTCACTAGCGTGAGTTGTCTTTTAATTGAGGAAATATTTTGAACTGCAGAAAATTGCTGTTATAGAGACATCTCAAGAACCACTGCATACAACGTCTCCATATGTCGTAACAGACACGATATGGTGATAATGCAGACACCGGTTGAAGATGGTGACCATTGCACTGACTGTTTTTCAAACTCTTGGAAATTTGATATCAGTTTCTGACAGTATCTTCAAATTTCCTGACCTTAATATTGCTAACATTGAGTAAACTTTTGAAATGTTGTTTGTCTCTTAGAAACTTGCCTTTTACTTGTTTTGTGATAACAGATAATTCATCGTGACCCCAACTCTTTCACTTGTCATTAGGGGTGAAACGGTTAATAACATCAGTAATTGAACCACAGATTTTTGCCTTCGATTCACTGTATCATATATCAAAGTGAAATTTTAGTTTGTACAGAATACCACAAATTATGTTTTCAACATTATAAAATTATATTCTGTTTTCTGTTGCAATTTTAGTTTGTTGCAATCCTGTTCAGGAGTCAGGACCTAATAAAGGTTTCTGTACCATAACATGTATTTACCTGGAGCTTATGTGTACTGTTTCATTAATGAAACATTTAAAGAGCAAACTCCCTTCAAAATCACACAAACTAATAAATATATCTCCCTAATTTTATTATAAGCATCTGGCTGAGGACATACAATTGTTGAAAATATAAGCTTTCATTGCCTATTAATTCTTGAAAGTATGTTGCTAAAAGGGTTATGGGATAAAGACTCCAAAGCACATTGTAAGGAAGTTAGGCTCAAATGTCGAACCTTTGATCCTTTGGTGCAGGGAAACTACCCCAATATTTCAGCATTAGGGGTAAAGTAGTTTTGGGTTAGAAATCTAAACGCCATAAACCTAAGAAGATGCTGGACAAAACAATAAGCCTATTTATCCTACAGAAAGTAAATACATGAAATACAGTAAGGACTTACCACAGAATCAAGGAAAGATATAATCCTGGCATAATTTGGTTTCGTGTCACAGAATTGGCGGAACAACTCCCGGCCAATAGGCTGTTGTTCAACCAAATACTTGTATGTCAAAGCTGCAAGAAGGATAAAATGAATCTGAATTAGGCAGTTACTGAAAGCAGTGTATAAATGAAGTTCTGACAATACAAAAGAATTATTTTGTTTAATATAAAATGCAAATTTACCAAAAACAGGACACAGGACAAAAATTTCCATTAATCAGCATACATAATGCTGATTAGATATATGTATTCATCTTACTGTATTTCCTTGAATATATCCCTGGCCTCAGAAGCAGCCCAGGGGTACTGAGTAAGTATAACCCAGGTTAACCACATTATATTACTCAACTTTGAACGTAACTCTGGCCTCGAACGGAACGATTGGGGTAAGAGGGTGCTCAAGGAAATAAAACACCTGGGTTGTACTTGAGGTAATACAGTTTGCATAACAAGACAACGAGTAACACTGTAAAAGTGTTATGTTTTATTACTTAAATGGTGAAATATAGCCAGTGTAGAAGTTATCACATTCAGTGGCGGTCAACATTTGGGAAATATAATTAGCCACTTGAAATTCAGTGAGTGAGTTATAGTTTACCGCCCCTTGGGAAATCTTAGTTATTAGCATGTTTGAATTTCACCATTTTACCTTCTTTGACTTTACTTGTGTATTTTGCTCTTTAATTCCATAGGCGTGGTCAAATGGGAATTTCAATCTTGGATATTATCGTCTTATATCCAAACATTTTGATACCTTAAGGAACTTATCAACACTTACGTATTTTTGTCTTTATATCCATACACTGGGATATATGGGGGAATCTCAGTATCTGCTTCCATTTCTTACTTTTTCCTTTTCTTTTGCCACCACCGCCTGAAACACAATATTCAAAATGTAATTCAAATATGATAAATAAGACAGTAAATCGAAGTTTGTGAACTTGTAATGGATGAATGGCTTAAATTGCTCAAACAATTATTGAAGAATGCCCTCCAGCTGTAACACATTGATTGCTGGAATTCTATTTGTAAATGGTGATATTTTGCAATGCTGGGTTGCTTTTTTTGTATATGACATACTTGGAAATGTATGTTTATCATGCCTGCTGATTGGTTTTATATAACAGTTAGCCCTACTAAGGATTGATAAGGGTGCTCGTATTATATATCAATATATCTGTATATTGCAATAGAGAAAGAACATGATAGGTACTGATACAAACTTCTGAAAATATTAACATATCCCATATATCGGACATTTCAAAATTACCAATTTCTATCTAAAATAGCAGTAAAACAAACAAATAAAATGTGAAGTTGTGAAGAGAAAATAGATCAAACATGTTCATTCAAGCTCATACCCAGTCATTGAAATATTTTCTTTCCAAGAAGACAAACAGCCAAGCCTTGATTGCTGTTCCTATCACTGCTATTTATTCAAGATGACATGGTAAATTTAAATTTTGAAAACTACCAATATATCGCTATGCATATCGCAATACACATTTATGTATCCCAAAATATCGCAATACTGAAATAAAGGAGCGATACCCATCCCTGTGTGTTGATTTCAAATATTATTGCAAATGGTAATACATATATAAGATACCCATGTTGTTGATGCTTTGAAGTTAATATATATATAGTATTATATACCATGGTAACTAATTTACTTGTGCAGAAAACATCTTGAAAACGTGATGTCATAATATCATGATACATGATGGTAACTGATTCAGTATCTGCATGAGCTGTATGGAGCCTTGCATATGTAATTCACGTATGAGACTTTATTTTGCTTATCTAACAGATTTGAATACCAATCGAGGATACTGAACGGATATAATTTGTTTTGGTACATAAGTAAGGAAGTTCTCCTTTTGATATGAGGTCTAAACCTTTTTCTTCCTTATAAGAGTCAGAAAAGTGCCCTAAACTGTAGATCTCAATGTAGTTATGGAGTATTCATGGATTTGTGATAGCATTGTAAGGCGTAACATCAAAATCCCTTTTTCAGATCATATCATTTACACTAACTGCCACCCCCCAATGAATATTCCAATGTGTTGTTCCTTGTTTATTTGCACGAGAAGTCATTTTGGAAAATTCTGGACTGACGGCCGCTTTGCAATGTTTAACGTATCCTTGCTTTCAAACTTTTAAGGGACATCAAGCCAAATGGGGGGGTTGACAACACAAGGACCCCCTCTAAGAACACTGTTCCACATCCTAAGCCAATATTATTAGCATTTTTTAAACAAGTTGTGATTCTCATAAATCAACCACTCGGAGAGCTTGGTACGATTTGTAACTCCGCAAAATGAATAATAGACCTATGACTCTGTCACTCATGTTATTCTGGGAAAACAATAAAATTGTATTAGAATTTGAGTATTAAAGAAACCATGCATGAAAATTACTTCATATCTATAACATGAATTGAAGGGCTTAGAAAATATATTATCCTGTATATTCAAATAATGAATGTAACTAGCATGTGTCATAAAATACTGTGATATTTTTTAAGCAGATGGGAAAGTTTTATTAAGCATCAAACAATCTAAATTTGACAACTTATGGAAGCTACAAGTTAGATTTTATCATTGCCTTGTGGCAGGAAATAAACAGTAAAATTATATTGAAATGTGTTGAATTGTGTCCCCTCCATGAAACTGAATAAATAATTAGTACTTTTAAAGCACTTGACAGCAACAAGATTATGTTTTCATAATTTTACCTGAATAGAAAATAAATATGAGCACTTGTCACCATTAATCGTTAACGACTCTTAGATCTAGTAAATGTCTGAATCTCTAGAGTTTATCAGTTTATTTATAAACACATTTTGACCTCGTTTCTGACAGCGCTCGTCTCTCTTGTCAGCTAGAAACATTAGCCGTCTGTTGGGAGGCCAAACAGCTTGTTGAGCGGATTTAACCTACAATGTCTATAACAATAATGAACAGCACGGAAATAAAGCAGGGTGATCTTTTCTGAAAAATGAAATAAACGTTTCGTAAATTAAGAATGTGACTAAGAAATGTCGGAGGATCGGGCCGCTGTGTCAAGCACTTGTCAGTTTGGACCGTTCCTTGTATCTTCGCACAGAGGCTTCGGAACCATGCAAAAACGCACATACATCATATATTAACAATCATAGAAGGCAACGGGGGCATGATCGTACTCGTAATTCCAAACCAGACGGTGCATTATTCCATGTTCCGTCAAATTTCTGCAGGAGTTGTCAGGGAATGTAAACACAAGTGCCGACATGGCCACGAGATTGCAGACCAAATCGATCTTACCTTCTCTTGCTTTCAAATATACTGTATTTGCTACAATATTTTCTAGTTCCATCTGTATTGCGAGTCAACTGTGGGCTCTAAAAAGGGTCAAAAAACGACCCTATTCGAGTCCGGTACCCGCTCCGAGCGCTTGGGTGTGGTGGGGGATCCAACAAAGATGGCTGCTTTCATCAAGATCGGAATTAAAGCGAGGCGGCATTCTGATTGGTTAAAAATCCCAATCTGTAGTCTGCTTCCATTTGTTTCGTTAATGAGTAGATACGAAAGGCAAAAATTATGGATCGTGTTGTGATCACATTGTTTGACCCCATATTACGCAAGCACCTGTTTTCATGAAAACACTAGTGCCACTGTTACGCTGAATTTCGCCCCCACAATATGTTAAATCACATAATATCACATTCATGAATCACCATGATAGCGGCCCCTTTTCTGAATATTCATAAATTCTCGAAGTCCAAATTCCGTCTAAGAAACTTTAAAATATTTCAAATAATAGATAATTCCAATTCCAAAAATTAATTCTCTTTAGATCGTTCATATATTTACATACCAAATGATTTGGTTTTCTAAGCTTACATTTGTCTTCTTCCTCACTATATTCTTTAGCATAGGCCTACCTTTAAATTGTTTGAAAACATTGAAATTCTTCTCCTGACGTTTCCCCCGCATCTCGATATAGATGTTAAAAGCCAGATTTATATTTTCCCTAAAAATTCATTCATCATTCCACAGCTTGCTTTGACAACAGTTGCGAGGTACCGCATTTCTTCAAATAGGGCCTACTTTAACATGTTTAAAAGCGCCGTGGATTAAGGATAGTTGAGAAAAGCGCCCGATCTCTAATAAGTGCCGGGTGTAGATAATTAAATCAATGCTTAGTAAACATTATACATATAATATAAAGTTCAATAATCTTTCAAAGAAATAAGCGCTCGAACTCCAATAACAACCGGGCCTCTATCAAAAGCAGACATTGCTAGACACAATTAAGTAATGTGTACACGTGTGTGACTATGGGAAATATGGGAAATATGTCACTACTTATGTTTTATATATTTCTGATTTATGAATATTGGTAGCCTAAGCAGCAATCAATGTGGGAACGCACGGCCTAGCTAACTTCGTAGGGTCAAGCTCAAATTGATACGACCAAGGACTATAAAACGCTATTGCATGGTACGCCTAAACCTCCAGATTTCCAGATTATGTTTATCATGAAAGGGCACCTGTTTAACGCCAACGTATCAATGAGAGAAGCTGTAAGATGGTATATAGAAGGCTAGCAGGAGTAGCGATTATTGAAGGAAAGACGGTAACTCAAACACGCAAGTGTAGAGGCTTAGGCCTATATCAGCTTATGTAACATTACGGTGTTGATTTTCAGATGAAATATGTGTACGGTGTATCATTCACAGTTGAACTTTGATTTACATATCATAAAGCTACTTGTACAATATCATCATGCTGGGAAGCCAAGATAAACCCAAAGTACAGTATCCTGGATCCGAACCAAGGACATGCACCCTATCCAAGTTTCCGACTCCATTTCATGAATTCGTAATGTAGGCCTGGTCTTTCGCCAGCTTTTGGTGACAATATTTGGTAGGATATGACACTAGAGATTGTAAAATGTATCTGCTATTGGTGAATTTCGTTTCCTGCGTGCGTAACATGCTGTTACAGTGGACAGTTCACTACAAACAATGTGGTGGATCTCATAAGCGGTTGCATTTTCTTCACCTGCTCATACCATTTTGCCAAGAAACCATTAGTTTAGCGCATATGTTTCCGTATTTCGTCGTCTATGACGCCGTAAAACGATATAGTAATACAATCTTTTCATTATGTTACATATTCCATGTGTATTTACTCGGATATTAATATCTCTTTTACCCATTCTGCAATACCGTACATGCCTACCTAATCGTAATTATAATTTACATTTATAGTCCTGTAATACCAATATGGGTAAAAGTCGTGACATATTTTCAATATGATCACATGTGCACATATCACCAGCAACGATTGTATTCGTTGTCTGTGACCTTGTAAGACCATAGTTCGTTGCGTTACTGAAGCGTTCCGTCGCAAGGGAACCAGACCATTTTCTGAATATTGCCAGGGATTTTAAATGGAATAGAATCGGAAATAAAGAAATTATTACATTATGAAGCGTGTCAGTACACTTTTACGAAACTCATGCGAATGTGTGTTTAACCCTTGATCTCGCTCGGATAATAAAATAAATCACACTCGTTACGTAAAAGTCATGTGACACATATTTACCAGCAGTATACACTGTTTTCCAAAGAAACGATAATTAGCACTTGGAAAAGGAATTTAGTAATTATGACTACGAATCTTTTTTTCTCTCCTTATATTTGGATCGAAACTGTCTCATCTCGTCAGCAAATTATAATGATTGTTTCAACCTAATTCTAATTTGGAGGCTGTGGTGTACCAAAAAAAGCTTATTAAGCAGACATTGTTTTCAGTTAATTGACCGTGTCCTATCAAACATGGGCGTGTGCCATTTATGATAATATATATACATGAATATGATATATATAAAAATACACACACACAAACAGAAATGCTAGTATGGAAGTCTTGCATACCTGCTGCTTTAATACTTGAATACATTTGAACACCACTACAGGGCCTGATATAATGTCTTACTGTCTATCTTTGCTCATCAACCATTAGCTGACTACTGTAGCATGTAACTTGTCATGAAACATGGAATGCATACTCTCACATGTGATATGCAATATTATCACATTTTGTGCAGAGCTATCTTTATTATGTATTGCAATCGCATCTGCATCGATACTTCTCTTCTTCTTTAGAACATAATGTTCATCTGCACGGATTAACTGGTCCATGAAATGTGCGATTCCACGTGCTAAGGGCATAATAATATCGCATGATATGAATTTAGGATATGAATAGCTTTATGGCAAAATAATAATGAAATAATATCGTGCAAAATCATTATTGTGCGCACACAGTAAGAAGGAGGGAAGAGAATAAGAAGGGAGACAAGCAGGGAGTGACAGGGTTGGAGGATGGATGGGGTGACGATGTCGAGTTAAGTCATGTAAAGATACTACGTATATAGAACCATTCAGCCCATTTCCTAATAAAGGTTGGGTCGTCTACTTTTTATATTCTTTAATGCTGATATTGTATTTTATAACTTGGTCTGGTCCAAATTTGGTAAACGAAAGGATATTTACAAATCTTTAAGATAGTATACAAGTGATTTGATTGAGTAATTTAATAGGGGCCTATTGAGATAGAAATAATGAGGGAAAGCATTAATTTAAAGGTTTAAGTGAGATGTGTAAGTGAAGTGACAGAAGGTGCTGTTTGATGAGATGTGTAAGTGAAGTGACATGAGGTGCTGTTTGCTGAGATGTGTAAGTGAAGTGACAGGAGGTGCTGTTTGCTGAGATGTGTAAGTGAAGTGACAGGAGGTGCTGTATGCTGAGATGTGTAAGTGAAGTGACAGGAGATGCTGTATGCTGAGATGTGTAAGTGAAGTGACCTGAGGTGCTGTATGCTGAGATGTTTAAGTGAAGTGACAGGAGGTGCTGTATGCTGAGATGTGTAAGTGAAGTGACAGGATGTGCTGTATGCTGAGATGTGTAAGTGAAGTGACAGGAGGTTCTGTATGCTGAGATGTATAAGTGAAGTGACAGGAGGTTCTGTATGCTGAAATGTATAAGTGAAGTGACAGGAGGTGCTGTATGCTGAGATGTGCAAGTGAAGTGACAGGAGGTGCTGTATGCTGAGATGTGTAAGTGAAGTGACAGGATGTGCTGTATGCTGAGATGTATAAGTGAAGTGACAGGAGGTTCTGTATGCTGAGATGTATAAGTGAAGTGACAGGAGATGTTGTATGCTTGGATGTGTAAGTGAAGTGACAGGAGGTGCTGTATGATGAAATGTGTAAGTGAAGTGACAGGAGGTGCTGTATGCTGAGATGTGTAAGTGAAGTGACAGGAGGTGCTGTATGCTGAGATGTGTAAGTGAAGTGACAGGAGGGTTGTATGCTGAAATGTGTAAGTGAAGTGACAGGAGGTGCTGTATGCTGAGATGTGTAAGTGAAGTGACAGGAGGTGCTGTATGCTGAGATGTGTAAGTGAAGTCACAGGAGGTGCTGTATGCTGAGATGTGTAAGTTAGTGAAGTGACAGGAGGTGCTGTATGCTGAGATGTATAAGTGAAGTGACAGGAGGTTCTGTATGCTGAGATGTATAAGTGAAGTGACAGGAGGTGCTGTATGCTGAGATGTGTAAGTGAAGTGACAGGAGGTGCTGTATGCTGAGATGTGTAAGTGAAGTCACAGGAGGTGCTGTATGCTGAGATGTGTAAGTTAGTGAAGTGACAGGAGGTGCTGTATGCTGAGATGTATAAGTGAAGTGACAGGAGGTTCTGTATGCTGAGATGTATAAGTGAAGTGACAGGAGGTGCTGTATGCTGAGATGTGTAAGTGAAGTGACAGGAGGTGCTGTATACTGAGATGTGTAAGTGAAGTGACAGGAGGGTTGTATGCTGAAATGTGTAAGTGAAGTCACAGGAGGTGCTGTATGCTGAGATGTGTAAGTGAAGTCACAGGAGGTGCTGTATGCTGAGATGTGTAAGTGAAGTGACAGGATGTGCTGTATGCTGAGATGTGTAAGTGAAGTGACAGGAGGTGCTGTATGCTGAGATGTGTAAGTGAAGTCACAGGAGGTGCTGTATGCTGAGATGTGTAAGTGAAGTGACAGGATGTGCTGTATGCTGAGATGTGTAAGTGAAGTGACAGGAGGTGCTGTATGCTGAGATGTATAAGTGAAGTGACAGGAGGTGCTGTATGCTGAGATGTGCAAGTGAAGTGACAGGAGGTGCTGTATGCTGAGATGTGTAAGTGAAGTGACAGGAGGTGCTGTATGATGAAATGTGTAAGTGAAGTGACAGGAGGTGCTGTATGCTGAGATGTGTAAGTGAAGTGACAGGAGGTGCTGTATGCTGAGATGTGTAAGTGAAGTGACAGGAGGGTTGTATGCTGAAATATGTAAGTGAAGTCACAGGAGGTGCTGTATGCTGAGATGTGTAAGTGAAGTCACAGGAGGTGCTGTATGCTGAGATGTGTAAGTGAAGTCACAGGAGGTGCTGTATGCTGAGATGTGTAAGTTAGTGAAGTGACAGGAGGTGCTGTTTGCTGAGATGTGTAAGTGAAGTGACATGAGGTGCTGTTTGCTGAGATGTGTAAGTTAGTGAAGTGACAGGACTTGCTGTTTGCTGAGATGTGTAAGTGAAGTCACAGGAGGGGCTGTATGCTGAGATGTGTAAGTGAAGTCACAGGAGGTGCTGTATGCTGAGATGTGTAAGTTAGTGAAGTGACAGGAGGTGCTGTTTGCTGAGATGTGTAAGTGAAGTGACATGAGGTGCTGTTTGCTGAGATGTGTAAGTTAGTGAAGTGACAGGACTTGCTGTTTGCTGAGATGTGTAAGTGAAGTCACAGGAGGTGCTGTATGCTGAGATGTGTAAGTGAAGTGACAGGAGATGCTGTATGCTGAGATGTATAAGTGAAGTGACAGGAGGTGCTGTATGCTGAGATGTTTAAGTGAAGTGACAGGAGGTGCTGTATGCTGAGATGTGTAAGTGAAGTGACAGGAGATGCTGTATGCTGAGATGTGTAAGTGAAGTGACAGGAGATGCTGTATGCTGAGATGTGTAAGTTAGTGAAGTTAAAGTTGGTCTAGTGTTTAGTGGAAGTAGGTGATGCATGTTGAGATATACTCTTCAAAACGAGAAACACATACTGGTTTTAAGAATTTTGAAATTTCAAAAAAGTGGTGAATATAATATAGTCATCTCATTTCCTTCTAAAATGCTATTATTGAATGATTGTTCACAACTTCTGTGAGAAAACGAGGCAATTTAGACCTTTTTGTTTATTTGATATATAATAAGCATTTGAAGGCCTTTTCGCAAAACTTTATATAGAAAACCGGTAAAGTAAAATTCACATGAGAGTAACTTCAAAAGATTGTTCTACTGATGATCAAAAATAAGAAAGCATCTTTTCAAATTTTGTTTTTCGATTTTGTTTTAAAACAGGATTATCGTCATACCACGGCTGAGTGGCGAAAAGAGCAAAGTCACTGAATACGTCTGGATGCAACTGTATAGTCTCAATCTGCATTGACTGCCAGACTACTGAACGATCATCAGAGCGATCATCAGAGCGACAGTTTTACAGACCAATTCCAAATTAAAGAGCATAATATGAGTCTCCGTAAGAGTGGTCACCTGAGGGGAAAATCTCTACATCCAGATTAATCATTTACGTCATCATTTTGTCGAAGCCATGAGGACTTAGCAACACGTTATTTTTTTTTGAGGAAAAAAGTTCGATCAACCTTTGTAGAATCGTTTTTGTGAGAAGTATTTTTGATCAAGGTTTTGAGCAACTTCCAACTGCCAAATCGCCTACCGTTATGTAGTAAACTCAAGAATTTGAAGCTTTAAAACTTAAGGAAAGTCCGGTTCAGTGATGAATCGACATGTCCTCTGTAATGGTGAGATTGAAATTAATGGCGTCTTTGTATTGTTTATCAGCGGGGAAGTGATGGAATGAACCCCGTCTTCACTTTCACGACTTTCATTGCATTCTGGGGAAGAATTTAGCTAAACACATTTCATCGAGTCGACTAATCTAAACCTAAGGAAGGAATGTTAAAAATGTAGGAATTTAAAGTTTTGAGTTTAACGCCACTTAGTGGACTAATGAAAACATTAATACAACAAAGTAGGCTGCTAGTCTCAGCTAACTCTGGTTTTAATCTTCTTTACATTGAAATAACATGATATTTTTACTTTTAACGCAAAACAATAGATTCTCTGAAAGAACTGGATTAAACTTTTCTGTTTTGGATAGTTTATGAACACGTGGGGTGTGAGAAAGTGATGCTTGCCCAGGAGTTACTGTATGATATGTGTGTGCCGGTGACAGAGCTGTTGGACTTTATTCGACAATAGCATGTCTGAGAGTGATCAAATTTGGTAAGACGTCAGAGACATGAAACTTTATACATTGAATACTTATATTGTATAATCAAAACGTGCGGAATTCACGATTAGGGAGGCGAAACTGAAACAAACAAGCCGAGTAAAATTCTACTCTTTAATTGACGTTCTAGAAGTTGTAGTTGTATTGAAGTACAATATTTTACATATGCTTGAAAATGGTTTTAAAAAAAGCTATATCGAAACGTTGCAAATTTTTTTCATAAAATAAGTTGAATATCTATAAAGGCTTGTACTTCAGAGTAAATTGAAGAGTGGAGGATATACGGTTGGCGAGTTATCTTATGACAACAGTCAATCCGGCGAACAGGTCGACGTAACGTTGGCAAAGTTGCGGGTCTCACTAAAGTGAATGAGGATTTACTGAAATGAGGAATGACAGATCAAATTTTTAAATAATGTCATTCAATTTGATGCACGTCAGGGTGATAGATTCATAGGTATGTGCCGATGGATGGCGAAAGAGTTTTAGGCTCGAAAATTGTACAGGGAGTGATGACTGATATGAAACAACACGGGAGGTGATGAAATAACTCTCAGTCATTGTATTTCAAATAAGTTTTCCTAGTAAAGTATAGATACACTCATATGATTGTAAAATGAAATGACAGCGGAATGACAAACGTACACACATTAATGGAAGGACACTCAATTGAGGGGGGTTTACTCGCATATAAAGTGGAATGACTCGCATATAAAGTGGAATGACTCTCATATAAGTGGAATGACGCTCATATAAAGGGAATGACGCCCATATAAAGGGAATGACGCCCATATAAAGTGGAATGACTCTCATATAAAGGGAATGACGCCCATATAAAGTGGAATGACTCTCATATAAAGGGAATGACGCCCATATAAAGTGGAATGACTCTCATATAAGTGGAATGAAACTCAAGTAAGGTTGAATGACAGTTATATCAGTGAAATGACACTTATATAAGTTGAATGACTCTCATATAAAGTGGAATGACGCTCATATAAAGTGAAATGACACTGATTTAAAGGGAATGACACTGATATAAAGGGAATGACTCTCATATAAAGGGAATGACGCTCATATAAAGTGGAATGACACTTATTTAAAGGGAATGACATATAAAGGGAATGACACTCATATAAGTGGAATGACACTCATATAATTGGAATGACAATCATATAAGTGGAATGACAGTCAAATAGGTAGAATGACACACATATTAAGTGACAAGACACTCAAGTAAGGTGGAATGACATTCATATAAGTGGAATGACACTCAAATAGGTGAAATGACACTCATATTTAAGTTGAATGACTCTCATATAAAGTGGAATGATGCTCAAGTAAGGTGGAATGACACTTATATAAAGTGGAATGACAATCATATAAGTGGAATGACAATCATATAAGTGGAATTACAATCATGTAAAGTGGAATAGCACTCATATACACTCAATTGATGGGGATTTACACTCATATAAGTGGAATAACATTATAAGTGGAATAACACTCATATAAGTTGAATGACACTCATATAAAGTCATAGATAGGCATTGTAATACTTTTATTGATGATCTCGTAATTGGGATATACTGATTAAAAAAGATGTCATTTTTTAGTTTTATTTTCACGTATATCAATTTCATTTCATCTCCAATGAACGATATTAGAGATGTCATAACACTAAAAGATGTCATTCCACTTAACATCAATGTGTTCGAACTCAATATGGTGCCATTTCGGTTTAAAATTGTTATATCAGGTATAAAACATAAAACATTGTCCTTCCACATTAAAACAGTATCGTTCCAATTTAGACAGTATCATTTTACGTTAAAACAGTTTAATTAGATCTTAAACAGTGTCATTTGACAACGGATCAGCAAATGGGTGACCCAATTCTTTGCGAAATAAGATGAGATTTAATTTTCTGCGTCACGCCTGGAGGTGGTTTGATATATGTTGTCGTTTTGGAAAGATACTTTCTTCAACAGTTGCCTCTGCCCATACAGCGGTACAAATAAGTTCAGGATGTTGATGTGACCTTCTAGCACTATTTTTGACTGTTGCAGTTTCGCAAGATCAAGGTAGCATTATCCTTGAACATGCAAAAGTGGTTCGAAAATAGCACCATACAAATATCCACATTGGTATATTCATATAGCAACGAAGCATACGATCGAAATATTTTTCATCTAAACTGAAAAATCACGATTTGATAAAATATAAATATTACCACATAATCAAACACCCTTTCTACTAAATATGTATATATGCATTTGTGTAATTTGTAAAATACGGATGTTGATGTCTATTTCGCCAGTGTTTTTTTAAAAGCAGGTAGGGTAATACTTATATCTATTTAAACAGGCGCTGGGAGACCATGTGCGTGTATAAATAGATACTGGCGAGTTAAGATCTATATGTCTCCAGTGAAAGTCGTGACCGATACACATATACAGGTACTATTTATATATCGACACAGCTCCTTATCTGCTATTATTTCATAGTTCTTTGCTAATTGATATATTTATAGCACAAAATGACTAAAACAATAATGAACAAGGTGACGATTGTATCCCAGAATATATGCAAATAAGCTGTTAAGTATCTGTCATCTGCTTATATTGTTGGTTGCTCGTGGTAACCTGGTGTGAATGGCACCGAAATAAATTCCAATTTACACATCTAGTTTATCAAATCGCATCGTGCAAGTAATATGAGTAATATTTGGGTGAAATTGACTTTTTAAATTGACGTCTTAATAAAGCTGTTACATTCATAATAAATTATTAGCCATCTGGTATTCAAAGGTCAAAGTAATGTTGAAAACCTAGGCCTGTTTTAAAACAATGGACTCTCTCAAAACCGGATTCCTTCAATCCGTCACATGTGTTTGGTCATTAACTCCTCTAGCTTTTAAAAGGATATAACAACTCTATCTTATTCAACTATTTCATGTGTTAGTCCAACAGCACGTATTAAGTGGTATTTGACTCTTCAACAGGTTCAAGCGTTTCGTTTACCCAGTGTCAAGGCCTTTGAAGCTATGCGTCATTGATTTGCAAGATTTAATCTCATTTCCTCAGAAAAGAACTAGTGACCACAGTTCACCTGTTTGATCGCCTCAACATTCGCTGTCCTCTGAACAGGAGGGGTTTTGTTTGTAAACAGCTTATCTTGTGATCGAGTTTCCTTCAACCATTTTTCTTGATTAATTATTTTTTAATTAATGCAGAATGATACAACAGTGCAAACAGAGGAAAACATATATCACAATGAATGGTAAATCTTTTCTTTAAAAAAATCAATATCATCTCTTGTTTGCTACGAACTGTACTGACGTGTCGATATTTATGTTGTTCTATCGATTAAGAGCATGACATTGAGGATATAGTGATGTTTTCCAAATACCAGGTTTGGTTCGTCGAGTGACATGGTTGATATCTGCTTGAACATTTTTAGGAGTGAAGAACTGGCATGCTTCCAATGTTTGCTTTTGTATTTTGTTTCAGAGTCAAAATAATGTACCCACGTCTCATCCTGGATCACTTATCGTTTCAGGAAATTATCCCTGTCTACCCTGAATCGAGCCAAAACTTCTTTTTCAATGTCCAGGCGTCTCTGTTTCTGGTCACTATATATAGCTAGTTACCATTTATGGCACCCATCTTGCAGAGAGCTTGCTCACGTCAAGAACATTAATTTTGTCAGTAATGTGTTTACTGACCCAAAACTAATGTCCGTGTCTCAGCTATGTTTTGAATGGTCACACGTCTATCTGAAAGTACCATGTCGTGAACAGCATCAACTTGAACATCACTGGTGGAGGTTCTTGGCCGACCAGACGTGGCATTATTTTCAACGTTCTGCCGGCCACATTTAAATTCAGCAACCCGCTTGGCAACTTTGGAGCATGCACGGGAGTCGTCACCCAATGTAAAGACCTTGTTTACATGGATTTCCTGTGCAGAAATTCCTTTCCTGAACAAATACTTGATGATTGCACACTTTTCATTGTTCCTGTTTCTTCAACCCTATGCACTTTGGAATATGACACCTCTAAAACTGCTTCACGGATGGTTGTGATATTTTGTCACTAGCTTCAGAAAAGGTCGCTTTCCAGGTTTATAGATAATTTTGAAGAAGTTAATTGTTACATCAAGCTTATTCTACATACGCTTTTAAGTAGAAGACTCTAAATATGTACATTTTAAGTGTTTAATATTTGACGACGTTTATTTGAAAGGACTTTGAAACTAGAATCACTCATTTGACTTGACAGTGTTTATCGTCCATGTAAGTGTTATATGGACACGGCGTATTATATTGATTTCATTCACCTAATAAAACATGATACAAAGGTTTAAGAAAGAACATTGGATTGAAATGGATATTCAAGAATTTTGTTGGATGACTGAGACATTCTTGTATAAAGCTTAGTTTAGAGATGGATGAGAGAAAAATGGCGTATTTTCAAAATAATCTTTAACTAAATGCCCTTGACATAATATGATAAAGAAGTTGATAATGCAAAACAACTTGATGTATTTTTATTAAACGTTATAAAAGTTCTATGTGTCACACTTGCTCAAGGCTGAAGACCTCTGTGATTTAGATCATTGGAGTAAAAGCAGAAGTGGTCGTTATAAAATTATATTATTAAAAAGTGTATTGTACATCCACTTAAGATAAACAACAGAGTGGTGTTGTGGTTAGCGTGATAGTCTCTTGCGTCAAAGGCCCGGGTTCGAAGCCCAGTGAAGACACGGGCATTTGTAACCTAGGTCCTTTACTGCGTTGTGTCCTCGCGCAAGGCGAATAATCTATATTGCAGTCTGTCAACCCTCCTCTTAATGGGTACCTGAAAACAGGGATGTACAAACCACGGTCGCGCTCTAGGGAGCTGCTTTGAAAATACACTTTCATCAGAGTAATAATGTAGGAAGAGGTTTGGGCATGAATTAGTACGTGGAGAGTGCGCCATATAAATATCCACACTATTATTATTGTAAAAGCAAGATTTTCATAACCATTCATATTTTTTGACAAAGTAGCATATCTTTTATGTTATCATGACGTACAAACGAACAAAAGAAAGCATATTGTCCAAACGTATAGATATCCTGAAAAGTGAAATATTCCGAACTTGCAAAACTTTTCATTTGAATAAGAAATTTACACGGTAAGAGTACGACAGACAGCCTTTTCGATCATTCACTACTGATTTTTAAGAGTTATATTCAGCAACCAAAGTCGACTGAACCAGTTCTAAGCTGCGAGTAAGAGTCTTTAGGCGAAGCGGCAAACGACAGTCATGTGTGCAGGAGATTGTCTCCTTGTGTGGCAGATGCCTCGTGGTCTGGGAAGGGATCTACGGTACCTAGAAGACAGTTTTGGAAACTTTATGACAGACCCTTACAGGCAAGCGCTACATGAACCAGATGCCGCAGCCAGTTCATGCAGACGCACCAGCAACCATTGCTTTTCTTACAGGATAACGCCAGAACAAATATCTTCATGATAACCTTGTACTTCCTAAATACTTCAAAATATCCAGGTTTGGCCTTAGTAATACTAATCACGCTCCCCTGACTTATCTCCCATCGAGCATTTACAGGACCAGGGATCGCAACCGATACTGATACCATTTTTGGGGACTCACACAGCGGATTATCTTCTAATCTAGCAGTGTTAATTTCAAAATCTACCCAATGTGGACATTAACTGAAAAAGTTGTGTATCGACAATTATATGAGTTCTCAATATATCCACGATACGTGAAATCACAATTACATTTTCAATATCTCGTATTAAGTTTATAAAACCTACTTTCAATCTCTTGTGAGAAATCGTGTCTCACAAACTGCACATATGGTGCTTTGAAAGGAAAAGAACGTTTTATACTTCCTTCTAACTTTTTCGTAAACATCGTGATAATATATTTTCCAGCGATAAATTTGAAAGTTTTGTAGTAAGGTGACAGAAGCCGTATGCTGTATTTTCTCAAATTTGCAAAATGTTTTCACAACTAAGTGACACGCGCTCTCCACATAATTACTTTCTTACATGACTGTAAGAACAATTAGCCTATTACCATGTGTCATTAAGCATGTCGTGGTGCTTGTACAATATATGCCCAACAACATGTACCTTATTAGTTTATATGTAAACATAAATGCATAATCCATAGTGCTTGACCTGGTATTATAGGGTCAATTGCTATATATTTACTTGAATATATCCTGTAGTGCTTGGCGCCACCTGGTGGCCTTTTGACGGCTGAACAGTATTTATAAGAGAGAGGTACGTCACAGCAGAATGATAATCCCATTATGACAATCCTTGATGATGGTATACCCAATGTTGCACACTAAGGCTTCTTATTCTACCCGGATTGATGAGGTGCTTAAACGTCATGGTTCAATGGTTCTACATCTATATATTGAGGCATAAAATCGTGTTACATGACGTAAATCTTATCTATAAATAAACTCGAATGTTTGAGATTACATGATGGTAATGATTGTATCGATACAACCATTTCCTATCGTTTCAAGTACTAGCTTCTACTCGAGGCTTAAATTGACTTAAAGGCATTGGAATTTGTAATGGGTCAATAATTCTTAAGCACAATAGAAGTAGCAATTCTATTGAAACCGAAAACAATTTTACGCCAACGTTATGACTAATTTAAAGGCGGATTATCGTACAGTATATCGTATTTGAGTCAACGAAATTAATTGTTTAGGTGTTGTTATTTAACTCCTCTAATTATGGATACGGAAATTGAATTTTCTAAAAGATATTACGCTTCTATCATACAGACAAAATCACAACATGGTGAAGCTACATATCATTATTTCATAAAACGGTTGAAATGGAATGAACTCTAGGCTAGCACTACATTGACTGCATAAGCCTGTCATCTAGAGAAGACACAGTGGAAACTACAACAAAAATACAACATGAAGTCAACCTTTATCTCAGGTATCAGAAAACTCGTTATATTTTGATTGTAAAATGTGGACGCTTTGCCAAACTCTTCATGACGGACACTGAAGCTAGTCTAGTACTGCGTTAACGAAACATTTTGTATATGCAGACACGGGAATAACGATAAATGGCTGGACAGATAGAATGAATTCGACACGTCGGGCCAAATCTTCTTCGTACACGTGGTATGTACATACGCATATACTATGTAGGTCTATGTACATACGCATATAGGTCTGCATTTTACATATACGGTTTCAGTTCATATTGTGTCATATAGATACTGAATATGTATAGCCTACGTAATTTATCGTCCAGTGTTTTGTGGAAGAACTACTTTGATTCATATTTCATTATGTAGGGGTTTCATGCCAAGACACTATATACACGCAAACTGTCCTTATATGATACACTTACGTATGAAAAACATCGAACTTTGGCGTTCTTTGTGATAACAATGTCGATATGTTATAAACAGCTTTACTTTATAATGCATTTAGCCTACATGTTTACCCGTGAAACGGAGACCCGATGCATTGCTCATAAAACGGCCACCGAGTATGTTGTCGGAGTCAAATATGTCAAACTTTAGAAATAGTGATATTTCAAATCAGCATCTTTGTCAGTATGGTTACATATAGTTTATGTTGTGATTTATGATATTAAAACGGACAGAGCGTGTTCAAATCACTCAATCGCAATTTAGGAAACTTATTATCAGCAGGAACACGGGCAAACATGGGTTCATTAGATAAAGGGTCATTTAACTACTATATACGTAAATAACTCAGAATTTAGACCTTTTAGAAATGACCTTTATGACCGTTTTCCAGCTACCATTGAAAATATTACCATTTTGGCATATCATATAAAGTTATGCAAGTTAGGGAGGCGATTTGACCTTAACACAGGTCATACGCTTTTTGGCTGTTATTGAAGCCACATTAAAAATAACAAAACATCCTCTGTGTCATATTTAGAGTTCTCTAGGACCATGCACACCACTACAGATTATCTTAGAGACCAGCCTGAATGACCCTGGAGCCAAACGAGGTTGGGTTTTCTTCGGCCTCAAATGACTAATTCTAGCCTCACACGACTCTATCGTGCCCTCAACAATGTTCATGCTTTATTGGTGACAACATGATGGTGGTTTAATTCAAACTAGACTCTAACAACTCTTGGCTTTATGTGCACTGCATACTGAAGCGCTTTCGCTTCGCACATTCTGCGGATGCTGAAAGGACGAAAGATTTAACTTCAAAATACGAAAGAGAAAGTCGATTGCATGTTACTTCATGACGCCAAAAGCCATTGTCTCTCGCCCGACGTCCTTAAAGCAAGATTTTTTACTTGAATATCTAATGATATGCTGACTCATTGTAAGAGTGGATTGTAAGGGAATGTCAATATAGGAAACATTAACATATGAATAAATAGCAAAGACATTCAGTACAACCAAATGTATTCAGATTCTTACATACCCAAAGCCATATTACTGTAAGCACTAAAGCACGACATTATATAAAGTGCTATCTTATATACCACGTAATTGGTTAAATCTATGTACTAATATTCTGTGTGAAAAATAACTTTTGAAATAAGCTTTGTCACACCGATCAAAGTGAAAAGTAGGCCAGAAAGCTTGCGAAAAGAAATGTAAAACCTGTTATATACAAAAGCTTTCCTTCATATATAACATATTTTATAAGATGTCAACACGCTTAGAGGAAATAGATTTTTTATTAAAACATCGCAACCATGCGATGGTACACACGTTAAGAACTGTTGCTGACTGTGTCGGTAATGTTAATGATGTAAATGATTTCAAATGATTACAGGGATGTGAAATAAGTGGATATAAATTGATTTGGGATGTAAAGGAATGAATTTATAAAGAATCAGAAGAAAGATCAAAAGCATTTGCAATGTTCCTCTACAAGGACATTCATATTAAGAAATTAAGAAATGGTCTACAAGATGTCCCCCATAGATGGATAATCATACAATATGTACATCTTATCTCTACGTATAAGGGCTTTTTATCAAGATTTTTTCATTTTTATCCAAAAGATAAATCCCTCGCTCATAAACAATATACCTTAGTCTTGCGGATGTCTAATGCCATCGATATATGTTTATGTGTATCGGTAATATTTCTCGTTCTCGCTCGGTAAATATAAAGATCAAGGTCCTCGTGTAGTTTTATTTCGGTTGTCATTGACACCCGTTTAACATTGTTTTGTGAACATGTTGATTGATATGATCTTTGATTGATTCAACAGTTTAGAAAGTATCATTGAACATATATTAATTCAAACCCTTTTACGAATGCATTGTGATTTGATATCCATTTTTCGGGGTATGGGAAGGGGTGTTTGCTTCAATTACCCATAATTAATAACCAAGGGATTGAATTTTTAAAAAAAAATGTTTTATTAAGATTAAAAGAATCATTACACTGATCTATTGACACGAATCTCGTCTATAAAATTCAAATAAGAAACATTGTCTATGTCAGCAAATACTAATTTTCGTCAATGAGGATTGTTGTCCTCCGTAAAATATCCTACAAACTGTACTGGAAACAAGGACCGACAGTCTTGATTTGCATTCTCTGTGATGCATCATTAAGTTAGAGTAATCAATTAATCTAAATCATGTACGAAGGTACGTGTTTTCTTTACTATACAATTTCATTGAAATTATTGAGAAAATTCTTTTACAAGAATCATCATGCATGAACATGGCTTTACAACGAAATAGGTTTACAGAACTCAAACAGCATATCAATTTCATATTTCAACAGTTCGATAGTCTTTTTTATTAAGCAAATCTCTCAAAATCTTACAAGCATTGCACTGTAAGTATGTAACTGGTTAATGATTTTAAAGCGTTAGCCTCAGATCTTTTATGCCACGTTTCACCGTGTGTTATAGGAAGAGATGGTTTTGAAGGGGGTGGAGTAACGTCAATTGGGTTAACATCCCTACACATCGTCGATGGCAATTTGAATCGTGCGAAATACAGTAACAAAATTATAAACGTTTAACCGTTTGTGCGGCTAGATGGACCAGATTTGTTTTTTCACCAGGGTAACGCCAGGCCCAATTTTGCTAAGACTGTGTAACATTTCCTGACACGCAACGATGTCGACGTCCTGCATTTTTCAAGGGAGATCCCCAGATATATCGCCGATCGAGCATGTTCGGGATGAGATAGAACACGATTAAGGCGTTTACAGCCCACCCCAACAATGTTGCAAGACTCTGTCAAGCGCCCCAAAATATGCAATGAAATCTCGCAAGACTTTCTGACCTTTGGTCGGATCCATTAGACGCAGTGTCCGGCATGCATTCATGCTGATGGTTGACATTCACAATAGTGTGATTTTTGTCTCGGAGCCCCATCATGATAAACGTCATTTTGTAAGCGCTGTACACTCCACTTTTAAGCTGAAATCGAGGACAAATCTTCCCTCTGTATGTTAAAACCTCCAAGTTATTACAAATATATTTTGTTAAGCTCTGAAGATACGTTTTCTGTCCGTCATAGTATTCTTCAAGACCGAAACTTACAGCCATTTCAAAATATGGCATTAATATTACATTAACCCTATAAATATAAACAAGTATTCAAAGTCAAAAACATTAATATGACAAACAACCCACATGTGGAACCTGAACAATTTACATCTATATGAACCCAGATAATCAGTATGTTATTATTAAAACATCGTCCTTGCGTGTTATCATTAGGAATAAAATTATGGTGACCAAACAAACTGTTTAAAACGTTGCATGTTGAAAATTAACATCAGTTTAGATAAACAAAATTTACACTCTGCAACGTGAATAAATGCACGTGCAACCAAACCAACACAGCTCATCACGTGACCTCATCAACCAGACGGCTGCATACGTCTTCAGACTCTATGCTACAATACAATAATTACTGCATCACGACTCTCAGAACGCATTAAAGTAATGCTATCACTTTTTTATACCCCTCTTTTCTAACCTCTTGTCAATCATGAACATGATACTTTCAATTAAAATTTAAAGTAAAATATAGCCGAATCAATTGCCAAGGCCCTAATAATGAAAATAAACGCACAGGTGTATTTCAAAACTTGAATTAAAAAAGGGAAGTATTCTGTTGTATAGAAGATATTATCACGATATATATATATATATATATATATATATATATATATATAACGACAACAAGCGAAAAAAAGAGGAATATTGATCAAAACATTGCTTCTTCAGGTCATACAAAAGCATTTCTCGTGTAGACGCGTTTGCTTTTTGAGGATAATGTTTCCTTCAAAATTTAAGGACAAATACAAGATAAAGAAAACGCTTTTTTTGCACGTTCATTACAACTAACAGACAAAATCTTGTAAACAACAACAAAACAGAAATGTTGTTTTAAAACATAACTCAGGCTATAGTTCTATTTCTTGCAACTGCAACCTAATTTAGAATATTTGGTAACTATGAACCAAAACCAGAAGAAGTCGTTTAGACAGGATAGAGGATTATATCATTATGATCCTTGTAAAGAGCAAAATAAAAACACAAAACACCTAACTTGGGAGACAAACGAAACCAATGAAACAATCTCGCCTGATCTTAAAGATTGTTAATATAAAATTGGAATTGATCAAGCCCATATAGGACATTTAAATCATTGGATTACCCTTAAGTTTGATAACACTTGAAGAGGAAGAGATTTTGGGAAGTCAACAACATATATGACAAAGCCTTTATTAAAAAGAAAAAAAATATTACATACCATCGAAAAATAAATAAAAAAGACTGATGCGGCAAAATCAAGCAACCTCTGTACTAATTCGAGCTCTTTCTGGCTTTCAGCAGGTTTCCCTAGCGGAAAACAATCCATACAGGCTTCTACGATTCTAAATTGAGAAACGCTCGAATAAGGACAGAGGAAAGTGTAGGAATTTACGACGCAGCTACCTGTGATGGGAGTGAAGGATTGTAAACAGGTGACCAGCTACTTTTTAACCACTTTTTCTAATGATGGAAGTCATACCAAAACATTCTACCCGAGAAGAAGACATCGAGGATCTAGTGATGAAAAGAACTAAAGCAAGAACCAAATAAATCGAAGAAGAAACCTATTCGGTTGACTACACCTTTTAAATTCTTTAAAATATTGACACCTATGTTAAAGAATGGATTGCCAAAGTCTTCCAAAATATACGATCAGGCGTTTGTACAACTGAATTTGGTACAAATGAACAGAGATTGTTTTAGTATAACTAGAGGATGCAGACAAGGAGATGGAATATCTCCATACTTATTCCTAATTTGTGCAAAAATATAAGCGATGATGTTTCTTAATAATAAACGTACTTAATGACTTAATATCGACTGAAATAGACTTAAATCCCCACTCATTTACATGTAAACAAATTCAAAGGTAGAAATTGAAGACACTGACTATCTGACGATACAACACTGATTCATGATGCAAGTGAAGCAAGTCTACAGGGTGCCCTCGCCATACTAGATAAATACGCAGCCTTTTCAGGTCTCAAAATAAACAGGAGTAAAACGAAACTTGTTTGGATAGGCTCAAAACGCTTTTCAGATTCAATACTTTACAAAGATTGGAAATTAGACTGGGAAGAAAAGTTTTAACAATCTCAGGCCTCTTCGTTTACACGTAACTGAAATGATAGAGAGAACTTATAAAGATGAACTCAAAGGCAATAAATCCATAGTGAATTAATTGATCTTACACCTTTGGGAAAACTACAATAGTAAAAAGCTAAGTCCTACCCAAAGTTAATCCTCTAGTCGTGTCACCTAGATTAATTCATTAATTCATTAAAGAATCATTAATTCATATTGAGAAATAAGCCGGATAAAATGAGTAGAAAAAATAGCTACAAAACTATACGATGTGGGAGGACTACGAGCTCAGATAATACGATTTGATAAAATCATCAACAACAAAAATAACTAGGATCAGACGACTGTTGAATACAAAACAAAATATAAAATAAAAAGTCCCAAGTTATTCCTCATAAACATTATCCAGCTATCCATAGATCACCTTGCCAATAACATTGACAATAATACAAACTAATCACCTTACAAAAAAAGCCCGAATACATCCTGGAGAGATGTATTGAAACCTTTGGAGTCACACTCCTACACTGAAGGAGATGTTAGCAAAATGAAAGAGATATCCTTTCAAAATATGTATTGCACAATAAGAACACAAAGGATGGAGGACGTACTTTCTTCTCTAAGCACAACTTTGATGAAAGAATCCACTTAATTTATGACTTTGTTGGTGATAACGGAAAATATCGAAACCTTTCTTCCCTTAAAATTAAATATCATATTAAAACCAACTTCCTTGAATATCATAGCGTTGTAAATTCATTTGGTACTACGTCAAAAGCAAATACATCTACAGTCCAAACTTCAAACACCTTATTAAATCAAAGATATATATGAAACTCGAAAAGGGGGGCAGAATATTTTACGATATATTGAATGCAAGCGTTTCTGACTAAGACAGCTTAAGACATTCGTTAATGGGAGAACAATCTCGCATGCACCTTTACAGAACAATAATGGAGACACATTCATCACATCCCTTTCAACCACACCGCACAACTAACAGTAAACTACAATAGTTCCTACACAGCATCCTTCACGGAATGTTACTACAACTGTATACTTCAAACGAACTCTTATATAAAATGCATTGTACGCCCAGCTACAAATGTGACTTATGCCAAACCGAGGCTTAATAAATAACACATATATCATTATTCAAATTTTATCATTGCATGGACGTTATTTCGGGGATTGGACAAAGCAGCAACGGGAAAACGCTGTTATAAACAAAACATATCTTTGTGCTTGGCTACCATGAAAGACGAAACGATGATGTAATTCTGAACATTAATGAAAATAAATTCAATATCTTATTTGACGAAAAGAACTGAAGCAAGAAGGAAATAAATCGAAGAAGAAACCTATCCGGTTGACTACAACTTTTAACAATTCTTTAAAATATTGACCCCTATGTTAAAAAATGGATTGCCAAAGTCTTCCAAAATATACGATCAGGCGTTCGTACAACTGAATTTGGTACAAATAAACAGAGATTGTTTTAGTATAACTAGAGGATGCAGACAAGGAGATGGAATATCTCCATACTTATTCCTAATTTGTGCAAAAATATAAGCGATGATGTTTCTTAATAATAAACGTACTAAATGACTTAATAACGACTGAAATAGACTTAAATCCCCACTCATTTACTTGTAACAAAAAACAAAATCAAAGGTAGAAATTGAAGACACTGAAATTTGCAGAGTCTCAACACGATCACCAAACTTTCCTTAAGTCAAAAGATATATTAGACATACCAATCAAATCCACATATATATGTCATCCTTATCCTGTGAGTGCAACCTTTTCTTTTAATTTCATCCATAAAAACTGGTCTATGTATCATTGCCGATATTTAACTAACTCTGGCAACTTTTGTACAGTTAAAGTACTCACATGTGTTTGCCTTGTGTGTTGAACAAAGAACTATCTTTTTTTTTCAAAAAAGAACTATTGAACAGAAATAAAATGTTAAAAAAACTATTGAAAATCAGAGTCTTAATTTCAGCTTTCAGTCAGACGCATGGCAATATTTGATATCAAAATACGGCGTCCGTGGTACACATTTTTTGGCCTAAGGGATTTTGACCCGACAAACACGGCTCACTTGCAACCGACGTTACGGAGGAAGAAACTAAATGAGTGACCTCTGTTGGGTATCATACACGGTCAACAATTTTATCATTTTCAATTATTCGCTCAACGTACAAAACAATCCTGCGGCAAACTTAGAGGAAAAGTTACACCAATTATAATAGTAGGCCTTTATTACAATCATGGCATACACGTCTCCTTGTTATATTTCCATAAGAGTACACGCAACTTGCACAGGGCGGGCCTACTGTACAGCAGCCTGGACGAGCCGGTTTGTCGGTGTGAGAGTCGCTTATCGACGCAAGCACACAGTTCCTATTACATAGCTGACAAGTCTCTCTTTCCGTTACGACCACGTAGAAAAGGTTAATACTTTAAGTGCTGTCCTTATAAGCAGACGGGAATGTGGGAAGTTGAAGTCAAAATAGGTCTACGACTAGATAAATGAAATCTGATCCAGCTTTTTACAAAAATAACCACCAAAGGTTCTATGGGATATACTATCTTTCCTTTTGAAACCAGGATATAGTACATACACAGTGAAAAATGTTTGCACTCATGTTGTTTCATCAGTAAAAACTGTCTGACGATGAAAACAATGTGTCAACGTATGGTATGATAGAATCGTTTTACAACTGAAAGGGAAAGTCGTATGGAGGAAATTTCTTTGCAAAGGGAACAACCCCGTTTATACAAGTATGTTATTAGTGCGTGATTATAACATATTCTAGCTGAAACATACTACTATATAATATTTTGATTGATTTATATATACAACTGGATAAATGAGAGCGCACACTCGGTAAAATAAAATAGAACTACGAAGTGAAGACATTCATCAGCGTTAAGAGTATGAAAAGCCTTGCTACAGCATTAAAAAGCATTGCTTGTAACTCAATTGTAAATGTGTGGGTATTCTAACCATACATATAGTTCATTAGTGAAAGTTCGGCGCTTTTCTTTTACGTCATTTCCCTCTACACAAAATGGCGGAGTGGATGCCGATAGGTCAGCTTCTTTAAAGAAGAAGGAAAGAATATTCAGATAACGTTTCACTCCTTTTGGATATGCTCACTTCAAATCCGAGTATTTGGGTGATTTAAATGTCTAGCAATACCCAAAAATGAAAATCCTTAATAGTTGTTTAATAGAATAACTCCAATCTTGCTTGTAAACTGATGAATTAATTCCTGTCTTTTAGCAGGAGGCGCTAATTCAAGCAAGAAGAATCTATGAAATGAGTTATTGTAATTGTTATTTCTGCACTGTATAACAATTGTTTTGTTTTGCTGAAGGCAACTTGGTAATACTATCATCTGAAATTTTAAGATTTTTTGGTGATGTTTTTCTATTTCTTTAATTCTTATGTCCAATAACTTCATTGTGTTTACATGTAAGTCAAAACATTTGATTTATCATATGAAAAGAAAAGTGTTATTTTTTGTAAATATTTGTTTTATATCCCATTCTTTCACTGTGCCTTTATGTCAAGTATTTAAGTTCATTTGTTCATGTCTGCACAGCACATTTGTTCAGATCTTTCTATTCAATCTATGCCTTACTTGACAAGGTCAGGATTATGAATCACATCTGTACATCTCCACATTCAAGTATTATTCACATGTTTCAATTCAATGTTCTATGTATACTATTGTCAGAGAGGTTGTGAATATTTGACCAGAATCTGTAAGATTAGGCTTAGTTGCAGTTTGAGAAAGCAGTTGTCCCGAAGGTTTGGTAATATTTTATGATTTCTCGTTGAAGGGCCTTTACGCATATTTTGGTTCTGCTTGAACTATTACTGTATTGTTTGGTAACCAAAGCAACAGCATTTTAATGGATTATTATTTGACTCTTTAAATCCAAAAATAATATTTTCATTTGTGAGAGCAATTTCTCCATCTGTAACTGTACCGAGTAATTCTGCCAAGGAGTTCCAAAGCTCAGTTACATAATCGCATTAACGCAGATTTACAATATTTTCATTTTCTCTCTCACAAAAACGACGAAGAGGTGATTCACTGTATTCAATCTTGTGCGAATAGCGTCTTGTTGCAAGAAAAGTGTGTAATATTTCAAATTGAAACAATTTCAAACTTTCATGAAATTTACATCTGTATGCCATTAGATTATAATTTTGTGTGTGTAATATAGTTTTCTTTGAAAATAATCATCCATCCCTGTGAGCTTGCTGTTAGTATATTTTTTTCATTTAATAAAGTTTGATGCGACTATTGCTACTCGTTCGTAACTTGCAATATGTTTCTACTGACAGGAAGTATTTGAACACAGTTCTTAGCTATAGATAGCTATAGATAAAACCTAAAGTTTATCACGTGTATGCAGAACTTCGGTGCAAATTTACTTTCAGTCATAAAATATGAACATGTCCCAAGAAATTCTTGTCCTTCACAGAAAATAGTCCCAAAATGGATTTAATATATATCAAACTATTTCCATGTCTTTTGTATTAATTCATGCAGTCATTTTAAGCATTGATTCCGGCAGCATCATATTTAGTTGGGTGCAATAATGATTTACTTTGTATATATTCTTGACAAGCCCTGTTCATCGCTAATAATGACTTGGTAATTAAGTGTTTTCTTAACTGAAAGTCAGAATATCATAAAAAAAGCCGCCATTGAGAGAGTAGACTTTACCTAGCTCTTGAAGACGTCCGTGGTGGTATGGTAACTTTATAGTGAAGTATCAAGCATGAAGTGTATATGCAAATTTGCAAAATGAGTAAAGAATACCTGCGGATTTTAAGAAATGATTTCGACTCAGTTGCGGTGTGTACGAATTTGTTAACATTAACTACGATCTTTTACAACCAGGAGTTTTCTTTAAGTGTGTGGAGGGTATGAGGGACGTTATACAATTCATGAAGTTCCACAAAACGTTACGATATCGGCACGATAGAGTTACAAAACTAGTGTGGTATTCGGAACAATATTGTCAAGGATTCACTACGATTAATTTCGAATACTCTTTAAAAAATCAGAACTCAAGTAACGAACCTGATAACAATACGCCGATTGCCAGTATGTATCAGGTACGACTGACATACTTTTATGTCCTACACAGGACAATCAATTTATGAGATTCATAGTACAGTTATTGTTTTATTGGAGATAACGCTACCTGCAATTGTAACCTCGTTTTACTTTCAAGAGGCATAAGGCAGTTGGCGAGGTGTTAGCTGTTGGTACAACGAGTTGTGGTTGTGTTGTCCGAGGATGCAGGTTGGAATCACGCAGGGAACTCGACACGAATAGTATAAGAATATACATCCTGCAGAAAGTGTGATCCCAAATATAAAATTATAAATATTTGTTCCCTTTCCAAATGCGATGTCTCTCTTAACATAGGACTTCTCTATTCCTTGCTTGAATGGTTTCTTCACATTGTACTCATTTGTGTAAATTTAATGGTGTTCACCAACCTTTAGCAAATTAATATTTTGTAACATTAATCATTAATTACATAATATGGCAACCAAATAAAACATTTTCACTTATTTTTTATTCGATCACAAATTGACTACTAAATAGTTGTGTACTTCATGAACTGACTCCAATTCAAGTAAGAATCCTGAAATTTATGAATTTTTGGTGGTATTTTTTGTCATAGCATATGGTTAGTGTGTGTGTGGTGGGGGGTGTGAGGGACATTTGATGTCAAGTAACGGTGCAAGGAGCTCAAAGAGAAAGTTGCAGTAATGCAGGAAGGCTCAATTAGCTACTGACTTGAAGTGGTTCTAGTCATGTCTTGCAGAGTAAGTTCATGTGCTACATAAATTGATGATTATTAGCATAGCACCCAGGAGCTGCAATGATATATCTATTATATTTGCACCTTTGACAAATTACATCATAGGAAGAGGTAAGGTGAGGTGGGTTGGTGTTTAATGCCGCTTGCAAGATTATTTCACTTATATCGATTATTTCACTTATATCGCGGCTGCTAGTATTATTGCAGGGAGAAAGCCCGCAACACCAGTGTGGCTATGCATTGCGGTGAAACCTGCGAGCATCGGCTGGAATTAGCGAACCATGGGTGGTACTGTGCTGAATTTCAGTGTAGCAGTGCACCCAAACAGAACAGATCTCTACTGCAGACAAACTTGCCGAGCCCCTGGCGGGATTCGAACCACGGACCACATCATAGAAAGAAAATCCGCCCTAAAAAAGCTTAAAAAGAAACCTGACTTGAAAATGTTGATTCATTAACTGATCAATAGAAGTCAGGGACTAGCATGGTCAGGAAGTTTGAATTGAGTAGTAACATACTCCACACAGAATCATCTTAATCCTACATGTGTTGATAATTGCTTTACAACACCATAGATAATAAGCATGTTCTCAGCCATCTCCCATTATAACAGTTACTGTCAGGCAAGTGTCAGCCAGTACATCAGCGGATCGTAACCAACAAGAGTTAAGTGGCCACTAATACAAGCCACTGATGCAAGGCAATGAACTAACAAATTGACGCATGTAATTATTTCAACTTTAATGCACATGTCACCCTTCGATTTCATCTGTTTCACATAATGTGAAAACTTTTAATTGAATATCAATATTTTGACAGCTCATCCATCCAGAAATTGTTTATCTCATTGATATATGTGGAATTGCATATTACAATTGTAAAAATAATGTGTAATTTTAGCAGCCAAACTCACACACTTTTGTATGAAAACTGTCTCCACGACTGAGTGAGTGAGTTGGGGTTTAACGCGGCTTTCAATATTATTTCACTTATATTGTGGCTGCTAGTATTATTGAAGGGAGAAAGCCCATTGTGGCTATACATTGCGTTGGAACCTGCGAGCTTCGGCTGGAACTAGCGAACCTTGGGTGGTACAGGGCTGAAACTCAGTGTAGCATTTTACCCAAACCTGACTGTGTGTAGAACAGTTCTCTACTGCAGACAAAATTGAGGTTTCGAATCTAGGACCTCTTGTTCTGAAGCCAAACGTGCTAACCACTGCGCTATCCCGCCCCCTTCATGACTGATCAAACTTTATCAACTGCAACCAGTCCTTCTGTCTGCTGTAGAATGTGTGAGTGATGGTGTTGCATCAGGCCTGGACTGGTTTCAGTCATTACTTTACACATTCATGTTGTCGCCGTAATTCTCTTACATAAATAGATACTTTTCTTGTATTACACCTTGGTTTTTGATGAAATGACACCTTAGAAAGAGTTTGACAAAATGTCCATCTAACAACACACTGAGTGTCCCATTGACTAAAAGAGTAATAAAATGGGTCTGAATGTCGACCTTGAAAGAATTCTTGTTTCCTTGGATTGATCGTAGACATGAACACCTTGCTTGGAACTACCCTGACAGAAAATGAGAAAATCAATTAGTTCCATCCCTGAATTAAAATCAGCTGAGATGCTTCATTGCCGTATGATTATTTTCACACATCCATGTACATTGCATAAACCTTCTCATCAAGGTTTGAATAACTTGTCACACATTTGCTGCATAAACTGCAACAGATGCACTTGGCAGGGATCAATAAACATGCACATAAAACGACTATATGAGCAAAAAAACCTCATTGTTATTAAAGAGGTGAAAAACTAGAGAGCAATACAAACAAATAAAGTCTTTATTAAAAAATCAATATCTGGCATTACAAGTCAATAAACATTGATTTTCAAAAACAATATATTCAGGGTGCACAAGTAAAACAATGATGGACGGTTCAACAGTATCACAGCATGTAATTAGACTAATAAGTGGGTGTTCACGTTGTCATGGCAATAGGGTTGGCCGCTCTGAGTCTTGCTGCCGACCTGCTGGAGGCGGGGCCCTGAGACAAGAGACGCGCAGTTCTCTCCCTTGCCTGCTCCAGCTCCTGCCAGCGGTTCTCCTCTAGTGCATGCTGCAAGTGGACCATTCACTTAGTGATGTTAAAAATGCTATATAAATAATATTAGGTACATTCTCTATGAAAATGATACTTTAAAGTCATACTACTTTTTTTAACCTTTTTGGTACAACTGTCTAATAGGTGGTATGGATGGGAACATACAAAGATAGATAAACAAATTTAAGGACGTAAGGTCATAGATAGATTTATAGTTAAATGGATAGATTAATGTAGAGGACAGACGGCAGATAAAAAGACACAGAGAGAAAGAAGACACACCTTCTGGTTGATGAGACTGCGTGTGCGGAGTGCTGAGCTCCGACTGGCAGTGCCGACTTTGTTGACTTCCTGTTCCCGGAGTCGCTCCGCCTTCTTCTCTTGTAGTCGGCGCTGCAGCTCTTCCAGCTTACTGTCCTGCACTGTCACCGCCACAGTCGACCTCGCTGACCCGGCACTCGTACCGCTTGCCCTCGCCTTTTTCTTCTCCTCATGTCTGTAAGGGGAGATAACAGAATGTAATTTGAATTACTCAATGATGGCACAAACATGATCTGACCAGAGCTGACAGCAAGCCCTCAGGTATTTCTTCTCTTGTTACAAGTATCCATGCTTGTGACTACACCAACAACACTAAAAATTTCATGTGAGATTAAGACAGTAACTGTGTTACAAAGTTGAGGGATTAAGCAAGAACATAAATCACGGTCCACCTGTGAAAGATCTTATACACGAAGAAATGGCTTTCTTACCTTTTTGGGTAGAAAATTCTCTTTGGAAGACATATTGACAATTTAGAGAATGTACAGTGTTTATTCAATAGAAGTCAGCATCCAGTATTCAATGTACTGATTGTTCCCAACTTACTTGAGGGCAGCAGACCTGGTCTGTTCGGTCCTGTGTTTGGAGATGGTCTCCAGGGTGTCCAGCAGAAGCTGATCTTTAGCCTGCAGCACAAACAGTCAGTGTCTTACACAGGCAGCTTAATATATAGTCTTCAACAGGCACTTAAGGCTTGCATGTAATATGCTATTGACACATATGTTATAATCAAAAGTCTCCTTTCAACAAAGCACGGGTTTACTTAACTTCATATCGAGAATGTATTATTATAGAAGATTATGACATCATAGCATTGTTTATAGTCAACATGTCAAATTATAATCAGGAATGTTTTCCAGTTATCCCACAGCGTAGGTAATAACTGAAGTGTCTTTTGCTCAAAGGATAGTCCCAAAACAGCAATATCAGCAACATATTTCAATATGAAATTTTCATTGTTCATATTTCAACTGTAGGTCAATAAATAGATGATAATACACTTGGTCTCATTAGATAACATTTATACAAAACAAGTGATCTTCAGAGAGTATCTGACCCAGGAAAAGCTAGATACCAAAGGTAGATCACAAGTTTCTTAAAATTTGTATCTTAATAGACAGAGTGTGGTAATTTACTTATTGCACATATTGAACTATGTTTAGACGTTTTTGGAATTTGGGGTCATGTTGTTACAACACAGGTCAACACAGTATAAAAAGTAAAGTATGGTAACAAATAGTATTCCTTTCTTTAATTCGGTGTACTAAGATATACCAGTACATTAAAATCAGTATAATAAAGGACACCTTCATGATTTGTTTGCTTGGTGACATATCAGTTACTAAACAGTAAATTATATACTGTGTATTCTCTAATCGTCATCTGTGCAGGTACACTATGACAATCAATACACTCTCAGCCCTCCTTCTTTATCTAACAAAGCTAGTAAAGCTAACACTTAATTGGTTTCAAAGACATCACAATGTAATAATAATACCTCAAATTCACAAACAAGTATATACACCAAAATATTGATGTAACCACTGTATGGTAAGCTTTGAAAAGTTAGCCGTAAGAATTATGATCAATTCTAGGTATAAGCAATTAGAAGTGGAAATGCATGAATATTTGAACGAGTTGGTTTCTCAGGTATCTATCACCCAAACTCTAGATGCTGACAAATTAAAGGTATTTCTGATGAAGTTAAGGTACCTGTTTGGAGGCGAGTATCTCGTCCCTCCGCTGTTCCTCCTCCTCCTTCTGTGTGATCTTCATCAGACTCAGACGCTCTTGCAGCTGCAACACCCAAATCATCCCTTATTTTCATTATGAATATCATTTACAATGAAACTTCACTGGTAGAACGCAACTTAAGATAATTCTATCAAATCCAAAATAATTTTGACATGATTCGATCAATCTTTGAAAAACTTAATAGCATAAATGAATTTTCAGCGTAAGATAAGCCACCTTGCATAATTTAATTTTCATAATAAAATTTCAGAGCTGTAACATCTATTACCTGTTTTCCATTTAGAGCAAATATCAAAGTAACAATGTAGCAATATTATTTAACAAAAGACATACTTTGTGAATCTTTCATTCTTCTATCCTATAGATGATACTCAACTTCCAATGTATATCAGCATGAATGTCTCATCTAGTGATCACATATTCTCCTTAGCTGCAAGACTACATTATCTTGAGTGTCTTTACAGTCAGTCTATTATTCCTACTGACCTCTGCTATGGACATCTCACTGAGGAGTCCCATGCCAGCAGTGGAGGTGAGGTCGACAAACTTGTGTCTGATGACGGGGACGGCCTCCATGGCTCGGATCTGGTGAATCAGATCCATCTTCCTTCTCATCTCCGCCTCCGCCTGCAGTGGAAACAATAACAGTTAGCAGAACCCTGTGGAACTATCTGCCCTCCCTTCAGAAGAGCAAGTTCTAAAGCCACCATTTGAAGAAGTTAGCCCTCCTTTGGCTTACCTGTTGATTTATTTTATATAGAGGTTTAAATAACATTAGTTCTATCATATACTCTGTTTAACCTTGAAACATTCTTAACCTTCAATTTGATAACGGCTGTATAGATGTTACCATAATCATATTCACTTATATAAATGGATATTGTATTGGAATTTCCTTGTATAATAAAATTTTACAGTCACAACATGTGTTGAAGTACTGCATGACCCTGAGGTATTAATGCTAAAGCCTGAGGCTGTCAGTAAAGAAAACACCCCACCTGTTCTAGAGCCCTCTTCATCAGTTCACGGCTCTCCTCCGTCACCTCCTGGACTGTAGCACACACAAAGATACATAAACATGAAGTTAGACAAACTAAGACGTAGACAGCGGTCAAAATTATCTATATCAATGAGCTACTCATTCGGACTTGTGAATATCTGAGTCCATGTCAAGTCCTGCTTAGACGTTCACACCTCCATTATTGTATCATTAAAATGTTTAACCAGTTCTTTGTGCTACAAGATGGTACTCTTCACTATTCTTTCTTCTCTTTTTGTTGTCATTGTCTACCTGACAAGTGATCATTTCAAACCATGATAGAGAAGCATGTTGAGATGACAAGCAATACAGAGAACAGTGGAACAAACGTGCCTCATTATGGTAGTGAAAGAGCTGATGTTTGTAAAGCTCAAATGTTATGTTATACAGACATAAGCTAAGCCTCACAAACCTATTTTCTGTTTGTACTCCTGGAGTTTCTTCTTGGCGTCGCGGGCGTTGCGATGACCCTGCATGGTGTCCTCCACCAACTGTCTGAGAACAGGCACATAGAGTCACAATCAGTCTTCATAAACATGTTTAAAAGCTTCAAGAGGCTTTTGACCTTGTTTTTGATTAAATGAAATAATGAAAAACTGCTGCATTACTAATTCTACAACATTGGATAAATAAATTCCAATCATACTTTCATGATTGATATTTATAACCTATCTAGATTTTATTTTGCAAAGAAAAGATTTTTCCACACTTGCAAAGCTAGTTACCCTTTCCACTTTCTACTGAGTTTAAAATGATTAAATGAATATATATGATCTCATTTTAATGACACCCCCGACCCCCCCCCCCCCCCCCCCCCCCCCTCCTCCCATTAGACTGAAAATATCTTTTCATCTAACCAATGTGGAGCACTCACTTCATCATCTGTTCCTCCTTGAACTTCTTCTCCAGAAACTCCTGCATAATCTCCTCCGTCTGCAACATTCACACACCCATGTCAAATACGAATAATACAATCAACTAGAAATCATGCAATCTCAAATTCAATAGATATTTATCTCATATATAAATTGTTATCTCCCTTGAAAGTGTGCTAAATTCAGTATGATAGTAACTCTTAGATATGTACAATCTAAAGTTCCATATCCTATCTCAATATTGAGCTTTCAGCGAACATCCCAGTGCCCTAAAATCATAAGTTTGACTCAGTGCAGAAAGGCTTGAATTAGCCTGTGATTTTGAATGGATTGAGTTATGCCTTGCTCCTGATTAGGATTAACAGTTTGTGAATACATCATATTCTCAATCAGTGCCTGTTATTTATCCCTATTATCAGCTGGTTTGAACTCCTCACAGTTTTTTAGTAGGCAAAATTCAACAAGCTTGGACTGACCTCCTTCTTCATGTGAAGCACCTTCTCCTTGTTGTCCCGGACAAGGTTTGCCCGGGCTAGGATCGCCTCCTCATGGCTTAGTTTCCCCTCCAGACGGCGCCGCTCAACCTCTGCCAGTTCCACCTCCAGGTCCCGCTGTCTCATCTCCGACTGCCATCGCAGGAATGCTGATGGGTCCCGTGCTCCTGCCTCTAAGTCTTCTAGTCTACAGGAGTGGAATGAAGTGTTTTGTGAATTCACGATGAATATAATATGATGACAATCATTAAAAAGGGCAATCATCTCAGGATTCATGTTTTTTACACCGGGTTGGGGGGGAAGTCATTGGCAATGAACATGGTGATATTTACATTTGAGCAGTAAGTTTGAATACTGAACAGTCTGGAATACAAGTTATTCATTGGTTTATTTGAAAATTTAAAACAGTACAAAAAATGCCAGATAAGCAATTAAAGATATGACAAAAGGCTTGCTTTATGTCAGTAAAGCAATAGAAGGGAGGTAACTCTACGTCAAAATTGTGAATCAAGGAGCAATGAGCCAGACAAGACATAAACTGATGAATGACTTAGTTGAATCTTTAAGATCACTATTTAGAATGATTATCAAATCTAATGCTGTGTACATATTTAGTGTATTAAGTTAAAATAATCAAATGCTACAAGTTTGAGACATTAAAGAAAATTTCAGTAGCAGTCAAATAGTTTACTTCTTAATTTCTTCAGACTCTTTGCGATGATACAACTTTCCTTCTCGCAAGATGGTGGCTGCATTGAGCTTGACTGGAACTTCCTTTGCCTGTGGACATTGTGAAATATTTCAAACTTCCCATCTGAGAACTTCTATAAAAGACTAAAGCTAAGGCATTCATGAAATATATAAAAAAATGTATGTGAAGAAATGATAATAGCATTAAATTTCACTCCAGAATTTTGCGACAGATTATAATCTATTAACTTTTGAAAACAAACTCTTTCAAAACAACTGACCAGGAAGGAGGGGACTGGGCTGGCCTTGTGCTTGTTGAAGTCCAGTTTGCTATCAACCTCAGATACAATGTTGCTGAGAGTTTCTCGAGCTTTCTGGGACATCTCTGGGTTGGCACACGCGAACTGGATCCTGGACGCCTCCATGAGCTGCTCCTATAGGTGAGAGCAGACAGGTGCTTGTTTGAGGTGATGTTTCAGTCATGAGCTATTGTGAGATCAAGTGATATCTAAAGGCAACATCTATATTGTAGTTCACTGTAAAAGAAGAGCAGCCCTGAAACTGAGGGTTTCACGGTTTCTCTTGTTGTGCCCTTTTAATTAAGTCAAGAAATTGCAAGAATTCCAAGGTTGTATAATCAACAAATTATTCATTTGAGTTCTGTAACCTTGACCTTTGACAGATTGTAGCAAAAGCCTCTTCTCCATAATTCTTTATAGTTGTCATATACCATATAACAGTCTCATCACACAAAATGTTTCAAGTTATCGTGTTTAGAAGGATTCTCATAACTCTTGACCTTCAATTTAGACCTTGAATGTAAACATGTCAAAAACTTCCCCCTGGGTATAAGTTCAGTTACATATATATGACTTCTGTAAACTTAAGTAGGAAAAGGCCTAACGATAAGAAAATACATCGGTGGAAACTACACAAAAAACTAAAAGCACCCCTGACCTTAGTCCGGCCTGTTACAAATATCAAGGCTTATCTTAACTTTTGACTTTTTTTTCAGTTTGATGTAAATACAAATAAAACAAGTGTTGATAAGTGCTTGTATCAGCAACTGTTCATAATGTTAGCACCTGCTGATTTTTTTGTACTTTTAGTTGTTCATGTTATATACATATATCAGAAGCTGCTTTCCCTGGTATTTGGGAGGCGTCAGTGTCTAATGCTTCTGTTTGTAAATGCTTGGATAAGTAAGTAGGTCATTGTATAAAGAGATGTTTGTTATTTCCAAGGTGTGTTCGGTGCTAGGTGCATGAATTTGTAGTTACTTGTTTTGATGAATATTTTATCAGATGATGATATTTTCAAGTGCTCGGTGCTTGTATCATCAAGTGATTAGATATAAGCAGGAGTTTGTGTTTTGTGCTTGAATTTGATGATTGTGGCAGGTGATGATCGTAATAATAATTATAGAAAGTACATATTATCAGGTAGTTGATCGAGGGCTTGTGGTACTTGGTGGACTCCATATTACCGGAATGATGGTACTGACAACTGGTCAAACCAAAATATAATATCTAATTGAGTTTGCAAATAACATGCAACAGAGAAATGGGTAATACGATATATATGAGAAGTAATTAAAGATGTATAGATGTAGACAAGAAAGTATGTTTAGTTGATATTTTTATATTTTGACTCTGCGATGTTGTTAATAATACTATAATTTACCTGTGCGATAGTAGGATTAGTTGATATTATTGATTTTCACCTCTGCGGAAGTATTGTATAGTTGATATCATTATAATTACCTCTGCGGTAGTATGTATAGTTGATATCATTATAATTACCTCTGCGGTAGTATGTATAGTTGATATCATTATAATTACCTCTGCGGTAGTATGTATAGTTGATATCATTATAATTACCTCTGCGGAAGTATGTATAGTTGATATCATTATAATTTACCTCTGCTGTTCTGCGGTTGGCCTCCTTCAGCTGGCTGATCCTCTCGAACTCTGTGGGTGTTCTGTACAGGGAGGATGGGGGAGGGATCTGCTTCTTTAGCTTAGGAATCTACAACATAAACATGCACTGTGTACAAACTAAATATTTCCCCCCTCACAGGGTTTTTTTTACACAAGTTAATTTCACTAAGTTAAGTTAAATTCCTAAACTGATATAACCCATAAATGATAAACTTAGATTTTAAAGTAAACAAAGAACTAGTTTACAAGGAAAGTAGATGGAAATGTTTATGAATATGTGGAATATGTGAAGTTCATAAACAGATACAACATCCAAACAGATTCTTGCCTTGTGAATGAATTAAACAATCAGCAGCATCTTTTCTGCGCAACCGCAATACTTATGAAAAATGTCTTATCAAAAATAAACAATCAACAAGGTTGTTCAGCATTCTAATTGACTTAATTAACCCAAACTTAACAAATTAACAAAATTTCTTTGCATAAATGATATACAGAAATTGACTGGATAAATTTCAATCTCATTGCAAAAAGATCTACACAAAGTATTAAACTGCAATTATTTCAATTCAAAATCATACACATATATATATTGACTATAAATAAGCTCTTATTCAAGATAAGACGTGCAGAATCTCCAACATGATATGTGAAAATATATTGTTTGGTTTTCTTCAATAATCCTTTGAGTGTAATCATTCTTAAAACAAAACTACTGCTTTACAGTTGAAATGAAAAGAAAGTAACTTTATTGCAATGCAGAAAGAAATATTTAGATATTACCAAGCCACAAAGTTTGTAGCATTTTCAAATTGCAACTTTGCAAAATTCCATGCATTCTGGGGATCTCTCAATATAGTTTTGAAAAATTCATTATGAGAGAATATTTTACTTTCCTTATGTGCATCTCATGAAGATTGATTGTAAATGTTTTTATACAACTAAATTTGTTTACAAGCCAATATACCCTGAAATGTAAATTGAAATGTAACTAAGAATTGAAATAGATAAAAACAAAATTAGATAAATAGATAAATACTTAGAGAGAAATGGTTTGTAACTTATGGAAGAATCTTATTTCAAAGAAAAACAGTAAGATGTTCAACATCAAGTGGATGGAAAGAAACAACAGACTCTTTTTTTTATGTCCCCTGAATGTGTTTTGTTGCTACAACAGGTGTAAAAGATTGTCACATGGTCATTATAAAGTGATTGATAGTCCCACTGTAGACTTCTCTTCTCCCCTGGCACTTCTGTCTCTTCTATCTCAATCTGTTTCTTCTGACACTACTGTCTCTTTTACCTCAATCTGTTTCTTCTGACACTAGGGTCTACATACTCCGAGTTTAGAGTATCTACCAGAGAAGTAACTGAATTCTTGACAAAGTAGTGAAGAGAGAGTTGAAGATTTGAGATTAATGGAAGATAGTGAGAGCCATGGGCTCTGTAGCTTGTCAAGCTCGGACTAAATTTAAAGAATGAGTAAAGAAAACAATCAACTACCGGTAAGCAAATTGTGCTGAAGACTTGAAATCTGGTTATTACTAGAGTCAGGATCAAATTCGATTCTTCTCAATTACAAGGTACACATCACTTCCCAAATTGCCCAACATGGCAATAACTTGTACCAGTTTCCATCACCAGCTAATTTAACCCTTGCTGAGTGTTAAAGTTAGTGGTCTGATTGCCTTCTTCAGCATTTCTCAGAAGATTTCTCATTGGACTATCAAGATGCGGAACAGCAGCTCCGAAAATAAGGGAAGAAAACTTTAGAAAGTGCTGTGAGGCCTAACGTAGCGAGATATTTGGGTAATGACATGTTGAAGTTGGGAACACTCTGACAAACTTTAACTTTCTCAGTGGTGGTATTTAGCAAATGAAAAGTTTATAGATGACAAACAGCACACCATTCCACAAGTGTATATGACAATATTGGCCTGATGAGCTTAATGCTACTGAAGCTTCAGTTCTTTGATCTGCAAATAATACCAATCCTTGATCCCAGTGATCAGCACTCATTAGGAAATGGCATGACCAATCTTGAGCCATTGGCTATAGACAGACTATCACAGAATAATCTGACTCAAAGGTAAAAGGTTAAAGAAGCGCTCCTCATATTCATATCATATTTGGTGTCAAAATACTAACTGTGATGATATTCATTTAAAACATATTTATTAAAAAATGCCAAATATATGTCTATTATTGATTTTAAATGAAATCAAACAACACTTTTTATGTGAGCCGAATCCAAAATCACAATCACTGAGTACTTGCATGAATACCATTTAAATATATTTCAAACACTACTAACTAAAATCAGAATTGTCACTATTTCCCTCTATATTGTCTCTCTACTCAACCGATTAGCAGTAAAATAACACCTTTTAGCAAAAGTGATTAATTCTCATGAAAATGACACTATATGTTAAGTTTGACATGTGAATCCATCAACCTATGGAGTCTCTCTTTAAGAAAGTGGCAGCTGGCAGGTTGATATTGTGAACACATCTGCGACCTCTTCTGCCTTCAATACAGCTGCACAGTGACCTTACCTAGCTGCTACTTACAGCAACAACCAACATTTCACATAGCACAAGGTCTCATCTCTTACTTAGAGCAACAACCAACATTACACACAGCACACAGTCTCATCTCATACAGCATCAACCAACACTACACATAGCACATAGACTAATCTCTTACTTAAAGCAACAACCAACAGTACACACAGCACACAGTCTCATCTCTTACAGCAACAACCAACATTACACATAGCACAAGGTCTCATCTCTTACTTAGAGCAACCACCAACATTACACATAGCACACAGTCTCATCTCATACAGCAACAACCATCATTACACACAGCACACACTCATCTCTTACTTACAGCAACAACCAACATTACACACAGCACACAGTCTCATCTCTTACTTAGAGCAACAACCAACATTACACACAGCACACAGTCTGATCTCTTATTTACAATAACAACCAACAGTACACACAACAAAACTCAGTTACAGTCTCCTGGTTATAGCCGGCCAACATATAAGTTAATGGATGTGTTTGTTACATGACTGTGCATGAGAGTTCTGCAAATGACATTTTCTTTCTGAGCTACACTTTAACCTACGCTGTCAAATGATCCTCTGGGTGTCAATTTGTAATGTCCTACTTGTAACTTATTTTTCATGACCTTGTTTCACTTATTTTCGTAATATCTTGACAGCTCAATTTTAGTTATATCACACTGGATATGATATAGTTGGAATCACATTATCCAAGTTGACAAATATTCAATGAATATGATGAATATGAAATTTAAAAAACAAAACTCAAGGCCATCTACGTATGTGAACTCACAAAAGCATTATAAGTTGTCTACAAGTCTATAAGAAATATCAATTCAAAAACATTTTCTACTTTATTGCTATTTAGAGATGGTTGCATCCTACAATATGATTGATCTCTGTTGAAAGCGGCTCCTGGCACAAGGGAGACAACCAAGTCAGAACTCTTCATCATTCTTGTACTGTCAGCATCAGACAGGATGGTAATAAAACTAATGTTTTGACATCGAAGACTTTCCATAACCATAGGAAGGTGTGACAACAGTACAAAATGTGCTAGATCATTACTGAGACAATGAGGGCCGGGTACATTCTCACTAACACGTGCAGAGGGGAGCTCGGTAGCATGGACCGATCAATAAGAGAATCAATACACAACAATGTCAACATGGGTCACTAGTGGTCTTGTGTGTGAGAGGGCGTGTGATTTGAATATACGTCTCTGGTTTTACTGGAGGTGACACGCTCGGAATAATGTTTATGGTAACATGCCTAGTTAACATGAACATGCTAAGTATCACAGTAACTGATCAACAAAGTATTGACAGGGACTGAGTAGAATACACGAGACATGCACAGCTAAATACTGGCAACAGGAGAATGAACATTAAGTGACCGATTGACTGCAGGGAAACTCACTTACACAAAATCACACAGCTTATAATTATTTACCAATCATCTTTAGCATATTTTTCAGGTACAGGCACAAACTTATGAAATAACACTTTACATTCACAGTGACTGAAATCAATATGAAGACAATTAGGATTAGCCAGGGGTTTGTAATGATTTGGCTGAGAAGGAAACTGCAATAGTGTTAGTGGCATTAGGTAGGTATTGACCATGAAAAGTTTGAAGCCCTAAAGTAATATTTCATTGATTCAATGGCAACAGTTATCAGGCAGTCAGACGACTTATTTCATACACTATCAAAGGTTTAAATAAAATTGTGGTGACAACTTTTATAGCTACCAATTGTTCTCGACATCAGATTATAATCAATGACATATAATTGTCGACTTCAAAGCATGTGCAAGTTTCATCTCGTCACTGATTTAATCTTTGCTTCCTGGAACTGCCTTGATCAATAGGCAAGGAAGAGTTTCATGCCCTGTCCTCCTCAAATGGGCAGTCCACAGATTATTGGAGATAATTTCAGTACACTAGAACCAAAGAGACACTTGACATCATTTATAGCAGCAGCAAGAGACATGCACTTCTACAATCTATCAACTTTAGTATCCATTAACATAATTTCAACCCAGACAAGCCTCATATCTTTAGTAGAATGAGATGCCTCTTGCTTTCAGCTCGGAATTAATGAGCTTATGTCATTGAGGTAGAGAAAGGCAACAGGAAAAACAGAAACATAGAAGACTCGTGTCAAATTTTGTGTTGGTTTGGTTGATCTTCATCCTATTTCGAGATAAACCTTCCCTCCTGGAATGATAAAATATGGTGAGCTTGGTTTTATCTCGGTGCTCCACAATTACTGTTTAGTTTATGAAGAGTTCAAAGAAACAAAGAAACAAAAGCAAATTTCATCTCAAATGACCTCACAATTTATGCTAGTGGTGTAATGGTGCTTGATGCTCATGAAGCAACATTAGGATTATAAAGGATAGAACATGGCTTGAATACATAGCAGAATACAATTTTCTCATTTCTCATAATTCAACGATTTATTTTTGGACAACAAAGAGTTTTTATTGTTATTACAATATCTTCACATTGTTGGTAGACTCATTTGCCAAAGAATGCTTTACAATGATTTTCTGAAAGGGATTCAATAATAAGTTTGACATTAACAATACAACAGTGTGACACTGAGTGTGATAGAGACACTTGTTCAGATGTCCCCCAACAGAACAGCTTTCACCCTGACACTGAGAGTGTCAATACTAAAGAGTTAATCAATGGCGCGTCTCAACGCCACATTACTCGATCCTGACGGCCACTTACAGAGCTAAGACAATAAATAAGAGAGGGAAGAGAGCTGCCTGGAGTGTGTGTGTGTGTGTAAATGGTTGTCTCACGCTCGTCTGGAGCAGGAATATCGGTCAGTTCTGGTAATGGACACTACTGGAATTGGAACAAAGCCAAATTGACCACCGCTTGAAATGTTTGACTATTGATTGTTATTTCTGTGCAAAACATAGTCTTTCATATACACTGTCCAACCATTGATGTTATTGTTTCTTTGATACTCATTTTTTTGTCACTTAATTCTCGTTCTTTAGATCAACTTGTTTTACGTTCAAATTGAGGCTATGAAATATCTAAGAAATAATATAGCCATTGACTTTGTAGCTCATCATATATTCCATAGCTATTGTCCCTAAATGTTGGAGACTTACATTTCCAATAATAAAAAAACATTGTCCTCTTTGTTGCTTGCCCAGACTGTCAATGAATTAACAATTAATTTACAAATAATTCCAATTAGTCCTTGCACATATCTGAAGGCGGATCAAGACCAAATCTAGGAACTTGAATCTCCCTGTAACATTCTGAAAATTGGAGCCTTCTTAGCCAACTGGTTTCTAAGGAGAAATTAGTGGTTTTTGATTAATTGTCTGCCACACCTATATCGGACAGTCCATCAGGACAGAAAAATGCAGCAAATTTTCTAAAACAAAATTGTTTGAGGCTTTCTTAAGAAGGACTTAAAAGCATTAAAGGATTTACCAGTCAAAGTTGCAGTTAGCTATTATCAGCTACTTCTAATATTTGGATATCTATCTGTTGTCATTACTTTAATGCACACAAATCACAGTTAATGATTGTTTTAAATGAGCGAAAATGAGTTTGATACCAAATCATTAACAAGTTTAATAAAAATAGTATCGAATTGAAGGAAGTTTAGTATTTTGTTAATTACTTGACCTCAGTAATCAAGCATGATTGAAGAAAGGGTACTGAACAAAACATTTCGGAATGTCTTGAATGAAGTATTATGACATCATACGTGCAGCGGTATTACACTACTTTGATATTGCCATAGGAATATTACACTGCAGTATCTTACACGGTCGAGTAATAAATTAGCTTATTAACTGTTCTAAATGTCCTAAGGTTTGGATGCAATGCTACACTGAATTTCAGCGCAGCAACAACGATGGTTCATCAGTTCAAATCGATGCTCATAGGTTTCAACGTAATGCATAGCCACAATAGTTTTGACTGTTTTCAGTGGCTGCTTATACAACTGGCGATGTGAGGCATCTGGCTTGAAGGAGATCAGGGTTTTGGAAGGAACTCTGAGGATTTATAGATACGCTTGTGAGGCAGGAAGTCAGGAAAATCAGAAAACTACTTTCTTCATAACTGGTTCTGGGTGACAAAATGTGAATCATTAGGATTGAGAGAATGACTGTTTAGAACCACCTTGGTAATAATTGGGTTTTGAACTACTGGAAGCAATGTAACATCAGGGACAACAAAATGAGATATGGAAAGTTAGAAAAAAACATAACTCACCGGCACTGGCATGGGAATACTTTTTGGTTTTGGTTTCGTCAAATTGAAGGGTTTTGCTTCTGAAAACAAAGAATGATTGAAATGCTGAGAAAAATTATATTGTAGATGATTTTGAACTTACTGGTTTGAGTTTGGACTATTTCTTTCTTAAATAAGCTAGTTGAATTTCTACCCTTACAATTATAATAATCACAAAAAAATATACATATTGAAGTGATAGTGGTCCTGACTCTTTTGATGAGAGTGTTCACAATGAGCGAGCACACACCTGTAGCAGGGATAGACTTCTTCTTTGGTTTGAGTTTGTTGTCGATCTTGTCCTTCAGCTCCGCCAGCATCTCCCTCAGCTCATCCAGGTTCCTGTCATACAGAGGAGTAGAACAGAGGTTAAAGATGAGCTAAGTATTGTTTAGGCAAAGGTTGACAGTGCTACCTTCCCTTTATTCCAGTCTTAAGTGCAGTTTTTGACTGACGTGACAAACAAAGGTACATATCATCATCACCACAAGTGCAGTTTTTGACTGAAGTGACAAACAAAGGTACATATCATCATCACCACTAGCAGGGGCCCTGGTTGAGGATTTTGAATTCACGGCTGAATTCGATAATCACTATCCGTTTTTCACCTGTGTGACTGTAAAATAAATGAAAAATACCATGATGAGCTTTCCACCCAATTTGACCCAAAAGCTGCAGCACCTACCTCTGTATGGGAGAGAGGAGCACTGTGTGGACAAAGTTCTGCTCGTAGTGTTTGCTCCACTCGTCCTTCATCCAGGTGAGCAGGTTCCTCTCCGACAGCAGGAACACCAGGAACTGGAGCAGAGGAATCAGACGTACGTCTACATGAGTATCATGGCTTACATGTCTAGAGTGAATTGGGTTTTGTCTATTTTCAAAGGTCAAAAGAGGTTAGTGGGATTTGAAAGATAGGTCCACTCTCCTACTCCCTACACCCAACGTACAAGCACACAAACCACGGCCTGTACTTGTGTGCGACTACAATCCCATGAACATGGAACTCAATGAAATTATCAGGAACAAATGGCACCTACTACTACTACATCTGCAAAGAAACCTTCTCCACCCCCCAAATTGCCGTCTATCGGAGAAACGCTCCGGGATATGCTAGTAAAGGGTCATTACCCACCCACCAAAACACCCACAAATCAGTGGTAAAGAAGAATGATACGTCGACAATCTCTGCGACAATACAAATTGCAAACTCTGCACCAATATTAACAAAGACAGCTACTTCTATAGCTCAATCACAGGCCGTAGATACTCATGCCGCAAGTACAGTTGCAAATCTCGCAATGTAGTGTATCTTCGCACTTGCAAAAAACATTATGTAGGGGAGACTAAAAGGGAGTTAAAAATTCGCCTTTCTGAACACACATAAGAGAGACAAACCCGTTTCTCTACACTTCAACCTCTCTGACCACTCTAAGAGCGATCACAACTACAAAGTTATCCCTCAACTGAAACAAAACCCTGACACAGAGAGCACCACCAAATCTAGACGATCGCTAGAATTGAGGTGGATTTTTTCGCTTCTAACTTTCCAGCCGCAAGGTCTCAATGATAAGATTGTGGGTTGAAACTTTCCACCACGTGTCTTCTTATTTTCAATGGGGCAATATCATAGCCATGGGCAAAGTAATCAAAGGATGAAATGTAAGAAGTGTACACCTTGTACTTGTTCAAAGAACTTTTTTGAGAGGCATTAGCTTGAGAAATGTCACATTCTTTCAATAAAGAATTTGAAATTCATATAACTCTTCCTGTTCATTATGACAACTTCTTAATTCCTCTCAAAGAAGTCATTTGCCATCTTCAATGAGAAATGGCAATTCAGTCTTTAACAATCATTTGTTCCATACCGGTGTTAGCATCCACACCAAAACATCACACAATTACAATAAAAAAGTTTAAAATCCTTATATCACTTTCTCATTCATGTTCCAGGAAAACAAGGAATGGTATGGATTAACAGTTTTATAATCAAGTTTATAATCTATAAAACTCCTTGTTATTCTGATACTGCAACTAGATGCGACTCTTGTACATATTGGTGAGGAACAACAGGCACATTGCCAGCAAACCATCTATATCACATTTTAGCAAATACTATGGTTTTCCTGTCATGTGATTGACACACTGGTAGGCTCCACTTTGGTAAAATGTCATCCAATAGCGGCTAGTAAAATCAAAATCAAAAGAGATTTCACCTTGTGTTGGAACTGAGGCAGATTTCAAACATTCTAAACCTAACACAAATAAATAATATGGCTTATATGTCAATCAATGCCTGAGAAATTGTTTTATACCATTGATATTTTCCAAAAACACTTCTTATAAAATGATATCACTACAAAAGAATTCAACATGTATATATACCTATGTTTTAAATACACCAGGTACTGGGCCACAGAGCAAACATGAATCAATACTAAGGCTTAAATCCACTTTTGAGTGGGCAATATTTCAGCGATTAACAGCATCAGCAGATGATGTCATTTGATAAGTAAGAAGGAGTGTTTACCTTGTACATTTTGCCGACATTCTTGGATTGCACAAACTTGCGAAGGTGTGGGACCCCCAACTCCTCCAGACGGAACAGCACCATGTAACAAAGGACTGGAACACAACACAAACTCCTTATTACAAACTGTACAGAACTTAGAGAGAGAAATGTGATTCTAGGGTGTACATATGTACTGTATTCCCCAAGAAAATTAAAATTAATAAATTAATGTCGGATGCCAATTGATTCAAAAAGTCATTTCGTTATCAGTGTGATACAACTTTTCACATTTTTCATTTGATTAATCTATACAGGTTCCAGGAGAAGTAAAAAGTTTAAGTTTCATATCAAGAGTTTAATGTTGTTCATACTTCTCAGTAATGCTCGTCTGTCAATCCACACAGGATTCTTGTTTGACTTGAGTCTTCATTTAGACTGTTACCAGCTTACTTTTCTTTGAAGTGCAACAAACATTGAACACCAGTGTATGAAACAAGTTTTAAAGTAGCCATCCCAGAAAGTCATTTTGTAAGTTCTAATGGTAAAATAGATAAAAAAAACCTCAAATAGTTACATGTCTAGATCAAAACTAACCAGGCTCTGAGCTGGCGGACATACAGGTCTTATTTCATACACTGTTGATAACCACACTGCTTTTTGTTATCTCTCATAAAATTTGAAAACTGCTTATTTTCTTCACCATATCTATATTTTACTACTTTAATCTATTATATATTAACCCATAAATGATTCTTGATAAAATATATAAAATATATATCAGAATTGTTTTCAATAACTTTGTGTAGTAGAAATATTTAACTGTGCTCCTATCTCCTCTCAAACTTCACTTAGAGTCAACTTACAAGACAAAGGACAATGTGCATAAACATTAACGTCCTCTTAAAAGTCACAAAAACATGGACAAGCATAATTTGCATATAACGTTAGAAAAATGATCCAAAAATAGTCAGCTTGTCACTCTGACATGCTGTTTAAAATCTAGGTATGAATAATTGAATATGTTATTTTCTTGACCTACATTGTAACTGTTACTAACAACAAGACATCCTTGGAAACCTGTGAAGGATAAGCCATCATAGTGACTCACTTGTTAAAATCTTTATGACACCATGGACAGATTCTAGACAGATACCCTTGATTACACAATTAAAGAATTAAACTTGTCAAGGTTACAGAACCTCAAAAACAACTAAAAAGTTAATATGAAGCTCCTGCCCATTACTTCTTTATCATTCTTAAAATCATTAAAAGATGGGCTTCTTAGCTCATAAGGCTTTATATGGATATATGACACAAGTTAGAAAAAACATAAAACATAAATGTTTCTACAGTATCAGCTTAAAATCCTCATTTGTCACAGAGTTGGCACACACAATTTTAGCCCCTAATTACCGTATATTACAGTGTATAAGTCGACCCTGTGTATAAGTCGACCCTCTTTCTCAGGCACCCAAATTGCTGTCAAAATCATATACCTTGTATATATGTAGACCCCCCTAATAGCGCGTGTTGGAGGCAGGTCGACATGAAACACACGGCACGTTGAGAGATTTAGTTACGGTAAGTTGATGTATCGGTAATTTCAAAGTGAGTTGTAATACATCAGTGTTTTGTAATACAGTAAGCATTTGTTTAATAAGAGATTGTTGTAATAAATATATTATATATAAATATTAATAATAAAAAATACATACGTGTGTGCTGGTGTTTGTTCTTTTTTTAAAAAGAATTTTATGTCATTTACTTCTCGGTACATGCGCAGTGTTGCACCTAGAGTGCGTATTTGTGTAATTAGTAAATAACGCATCTATAATGAACTGTGGCGCAAAAAATAATATCTATTGGGCCACACCATACGCAATAAACATTAAGTACGCATTTATATGCATATCGTGCGTAGCATTCGGTTTCTAACTCAATTTAAATGTTACGGTTTTCATAACGAAATTTGGAAATTCCCGTAACTATTTATAGCACATTACCAAGAACTCATACCCGTAAGTGACCTCAGACAAAAGGATAAATTTATTTGGTAAATTCAGAATGCCCGTATGTGATTTGAATGTAAGGATACATTTCATTGGATAATTCTGTCATAACCTCTCGATCTGCTTTTCTCGGAAATTGATAGTCTTAGTCGTGAAATTCCGAGTATTTTACGCGGTGAAAAACAAACCAAATGTCTTCATCAAATTCAAAGAAAGCTAGAAGAGTAACTGATTTTTTTCACAGGAGCGAGGCAATATATGTCTACTGATGAGGTAGGGGTACAAGATGAAATTCGTGCCGATAACATTTCCGATGTGACTACACTTCAGTATAACTTGTGACAAATCGTGTGGTGTTATTTTCGCGCTTACATAAAAAAACGACTGATTCGCAGAGTTTAATTTTCGCGCATATCGACAAAGCAATTGCTGAGAAAAACTGCATGTACCGTGCAGAAAAACTACAGTGATACTAATAGTAATTACCTATCAGTTCTTGTGTAATGTGTTACGTCCATGTTACGTTTTGTTGACAGTCATTGAACCGTATATGACCTCGACACCTGACAAGCTTGGCCTATCAGATGACAAGAAAGCTCTGTCCAAATTTTCTACAAAGTCCATCGAATGTGCATATCGGCGAAATACAATGATTTTACAGTTCGTCTTTTATTTAATTCATTTTCATAACTATAAGTTATGATAGAAATAACGTTAGATCAGGGAAATAAGTCTTAGCTAATGTTCAACTTCAACAGTAATTTTCATCGCCGAACATTAAAAATTCAAAATGGCATCGATCGATAATATTATTTACAAACAGATCAATTTCAAATCGATCAAACTGGATTCCCAATCGTAGTAATTTATTTATTTTTAGGAATTAAATATAATAAAAAAACAGTAAAATATGTAATATTTATAAAAGTAATTTTATTTCAATATTTTGACAATGAGTTGACATCGTGGCTTCCGGTTTGAATCTCGTCTGTTCTTCTCCTACCGGCAGATCGTCACTTGACCTCAGAATTTTTAGGTCTCAAACATAGACCTCGTATATAAGTCGACCCCCCTCCTTGACCCCTCAATTTCTGGTATAAAAAAAATCGACTTATAAACTGTAATATACAGTAATTCTTTAGAAAGCTGTGCCCCTGTGGCCCTTATTGGTCAATGCAACATGAAATCTTTAATTGATAATTATTTTTAGTATTTGAGTGCTTTTCATTCTTGGCATGATTTAAAATAATAATTGTTGCCTATGTGGCCCTTGATTGTAATCTCAGGGCCACTTTTGACTAATCCACTAGTCTACATTTATATACTTACTATTTGTCTGTACATTATATAAATTAAAAACTATTGACATTAACCTAATGGCATTTTCACTCCATCATGAGAAATGAATGTTACTATTGCGTTATAACTCAAATCATCCACTGAATCATAAACAAACATTGTAAATGAGGTGAGGTGAGTTGGCGAGTTAAACGTAGCTTTCTACAGTATTTCACTTATATTGTAAATGACAAGTTTTATCCGAAATAGCTAAGGAATCTATATACAAGATGTCAGTGACTTTTGCTTCTGAAAGTATGCATAAAAACAAGCAGCAGAATTGCTTGATTAAAACCTCCACATGAACCCTTTGTGCAGACATTGTAACAAAAATTTAAATTATATAACTTAGTAACAGTGAACATTGCTAATGACCAGATGAGTATCTTACTAGATGCTATACTCTGATGTAAAGATTTTACAATTTCGTGAATAATAGTAAAACTGACCGAGAGAGAGCATTGACCGTTGATATCATTTGAAATATAGATTAGATAAAGTGCTGTGTGATGCAACAAGAAAAGCATGACATGTGTTATCAGTACAACCACTACGTGCTCACAGGCAGCGTCTTGTCACGCTCCTTCACACGTATCTAGGGCATGTTTACGAACAGAATCAGAGCAATCATAGGTGAACTTGTGTAACATTCTCAGTCCAAACTTAAAGGTGTGATAATTCAAGGTGATTATTGGTATTTGAAATTTTAGTTTAGTTAGCAAGTAATAAAAATGAGATTACAAACAGTTAATCAGGTTGCTGTCATAGAGACACGTAACTTAAGGTATCAAGAGTGATACATGTACAATGACCTCTTCCACAACACTGATTTATACTAGTTAAGGTATAAGAATGGTCCTGAAATCTTATGACAAATAAAAATGAACCAAAACCAGTTCAAACTATTTCAATCCTGACTACTGATGATGATTTTGAGAAAAATAAGTGAGCATGCTACCTGTATAGAGAGCTTGGTCGGATCTGAGAGCAGACTTTCCATCTTTAGCGTAAAAACCATCAGTCACAATACGCATGATGACCGAATAACGGACACAGCCCGAAAACACCTCCATTACAAACGTTCTTTCACTTTCCTCTGTTACCTGTAAAAACATTATAACTTGACAATCAAATAGCAAATAAGTAAAGATTCATATATGAAATGGATGAAAGGCAAGAGGTTGAAAGTATGTGGCAAGCAGCTTCATTTGATACTTTTTGTTTATACTTATTCAATTCTATTACTACTCTAATTGTCTTTTGGCACTTCTTGACGGGGGATGAAAAGAAATGTGTTTAGAAATGTTGTTATATTTGTCTTTCTAAACAGAATAGGTACTTTGGTCAAGATACTAGTATTCTTTACTGTAGAGGCCCAAATGTTAGTGAATCATAATGAATAAATTTACAGAAAAAAAAACAGAAAAATAAATTTCACAAACTATGGTCATTATACAAATATAATTACTGAACTAAACGATTCACATTACACAAAACATTATTTTGACAGAAACAGAAGAATACCTGTGTTTAACAGAAATGAAAATGACAAAAAATGACAAACAATACTACCTTATACTGTTTGAGGTAAGAGTTAATCTGTTCCTCCAGTGATGTCATCTCACTGTCATACGTGCTGAGTACACGGACACAGTGTCCAAGCAATTGACTGTGATTCATAGTCATCTTGAGATAGACAGGTGCGAAAATCTAACAGAATTCAAACATGCAAGTGGCCTGAAATGAAGAATAATTCATGCAATGACTAAAATTCAAACATTTTAGCAAAATAATTTAGTAATTCTAATTGATACCTAACAATTCTGATCATGGGTAACAAAAACCTTACTTTAAAAACTTTTATTTTACACTTCTCAAACCTCACCTTAAACCAAAGTCCGGACATGAAAAGTGACTATATCATTGATGCCACGAAATAAGGAGACAAGCATCATAACTACGCCATCATTGCTACGGCAACCGTAAACAAAACTTTAATATCGGTAAATACAGCAATCGAATCTCTAAAGAAAACCTTGCAATCCCTTTGAGATGATGTTATATGTATCACCTTTTAATTTGCTATAATTTTAGCCAAGTAAATCCAAGGGGAGAGTCTCAACACACTTTTTATCGACGACTGATGTCAACATCATGACGCCATTTTTTACCACCGCAGTGCATCATGGGTGTCAAATAGCGAACTTTCCTTTTCCAAATGAGCGTGTCCATTTTGTTGATTCAGATTATCATTTAATCGTTTGTCCTCCTCATGTTCTGCCAAGGGAAAAAACCAAGAATCTTACAAAAAAATCTGCTTGTGACAGTGTAAACAAATTGACGAAAATTAACGAGGTCATTTGAATAATTGCATACTATTTTCTCTAAAACTGCTTCAAAGCCCCAGCACGTCAAGCGGCCTCTACTTGCCAAACGTGCTAAGGTCCTATTTCTCAGTGATCACAAAGTGATCATTTTGAAATGACATGATGTTGCAAGTATGTTATTGTTTTAGGAGTCAGCTGTTACGAACTCATCTTTTCTACTGATAAACGTTATTTTGCTTGGCTTGGATATCATAATATTTCATTTAAGAAATAGAGTAGCCTCAACCATCATGTGTTTTGCAATAAAGTACACTTTTGTCCGAACTATCTTTGTTAAAGCACGAGGCCGTAGCCCGAGTGGTAGGACGCTAAACATATTCAAGCACTCGCTGTTTGAGTGAAATACATAGAGAATCTCACCCATGTGTCTTTTGATATCAAATATATCAACACGAGTTGATAAAATACCGAGGCTTGCCTAGGATATTTTTACTTTTATCAACGAGTGTTGATATATTTGAAATCAGAAAACACGAGGGTGAGATTCTATTTATCATCCAAAATAATTTTTCATTTCGATTCCGTGAAAAATGTATGTTTCTGAACAATGCACTACTCTAAGACTCATAGGTGATGTCATAGCATTGTGACGTCGTCATGTTTATGATGTCATACCATTGTGATGTCATTACTTGATGATGAAAACAATTGTGATGTCATGAACTTAACTGTAAAATCTACTGTCAAAACGATATCTCCTAGGAGATATCGTTTGATCTTCCACAAACGATATCTCCTGTGGAACACAGTTTTGGATGATAAAATCGAATTCACTGTCAGTCCAAAATTATTTCAAGACATTTATAAAATTAATGAGTTAAAGCCAAAACAGGCTCCAATGATGGGCCTGTCGAACTTAAAACCACATTAAGAAACCTCAAGTGACGTCACTCTATTGTTCTTGCGAAGCACTGTGTTACGTAATTGCCCTCAAACTTTATTCAATCACGCTTCTCCCGGCAGTTATCTTACTAATGCCCCTCTACCCCGGACAATTATCTTGATATTATTCTTCACGCGTTTCTCTTTAAATGAGATACGAATTTGGGTTTTCAGTGATAGTCAAAGTGTTTACTATCACTAATCAATATAAAAAAAACTCAAAATTAAAATTTAAACTTGCAAATATTTTGGTAATATGCGGTCTCGAAACCGTATCATGATTAATTCACAGTTAATAAAAAAATAGTAAAACATGAGCCGCCAACAACCCGTTCCTTCCCCTTTTCGCTTAATCAGTCAAATCAGCATAATTATGATTAGTTGACCGTTAAAAAATTATAAAACATGACCGCTCATAACAATCCCCCAAACCCCAACCGGTCCCACCAGGACCCCCTTCCTTGCCTTGACGTAGCTAAATAGTTCTGTGTTTCCCCAGTTCATAATTTCTTAAAACCGTTTTTCGCTGTTTCTGCCCGGTCGGTTTATAGGTTTGATAAAACATGACCCATGGGCATTATTGAAAAGCAAGCCCTCCTCCAGGAGGAAAAGCCCGTGAGCCTTCGGCCCAATGGTATTTCTCGCTGGCTTCGGGCTTACCTTCTTTAAATTGTCCGTGAGTTATAATGTATCCTACAAGTAAATACAACAATGATATATCCATATTCAACTCAGAGAGCAGCGACACCACAGGGAACTCGTGACCATTTTCGCGGAGCTATAGACCTGTAAAAGTTCTCATACTATTGATCAACCTCCAATGATGTCACTCTATTGTGATATGTCGTAATGTCAGCCAACAAATGATGTACAATCCTCTAAAGAAAATACTGCGGTCATAATATACTTTTCCATTTTCATAGAACAACGGATGTCCATTTTGATAAACCGAGTAATAACGTAGTCACGTGATTGAAAGTTTTCAAAATTAAAATGTAATCGTACTTTAGTGACTGAGACTCTAATACAGAATAAAACCGGTCTGTCTGTCCGTTCTTGCGGGACACTATTTCATTATTTGACTTATTTTTAAATGTCATGGTGAGTAAAAGTATTGACCTTAACTGAAAAGCAATTATATTTGAATAATTGAAGAGGAATGTTTGAAGGATAATATTCAAGATAATTGCCCTGAACAGTGGACATTATTAATATTATTGCCACAACCCATGTCTACCCCCTATTCGCGGAATCAGTCAAATCAGTGTAATTATAATTAGTTGGCCGTTCAAGAAAAATGATAAAACATTACCGCTCATAACCATTGCCAAACCCCCAACCGGTCCCACCAGGACGCGCTCCCCCTTTTGCTTTTTAAGTTAAATCAACGTAGGCATATAAGATGGCGGTTTATAAAAAAAGTTTAAAATGACCTCTTCCCTCACTCCAAATTAACACTCGTATGAACACTTCTCCCTAACTGAGACAGTTTTATTGTCGTCAAATTGTGCACGCCTCCTATCTAAAATCCTCTATCCTACCCTGCCTTAAACTAAATGACGGTGTCCCCCAGTTTATCGTTTAGGGAACATCTTTTATGCTGTTTCCCTTAGTTGTTATTTAGATAAAACATGAGCCATGAGGTTTATAAAAAAGAGAAAGCCCTCCTTAATCGTGAAATGTCCGTTAGCTTTTCCATGGGCATCGGGCTTGGATTGCGTTGGAAAATGATGATTCGGTAGAAAAGTTATAACTCATTAACAATTCAGTCGATTAGATAGTAATATTCCGACGTTTCAACTCTTAAAGTCTCAGAACACTCTCTATTAATATTTGAAAGTGATTTTAATTTCTTGTTTACTTTGGAGATATTTACCGTCATACTTTCTGTCATGTTGCTTGTATATTTCACGTGCTACACGTGCGGTACGAGTTGCTGAAGCTTCTGACAGCTATAGCAGTCACTGAAATAGAGATTATATATCCACCGCCTGTTTAACTGTAAATAATAAAAGTAAATCGATTTTCAATGAATATTAAGTATTGAAACTCCAATTGTGTACCAAAATAAGAAATATTCGTCTAAAAGCATTTTATATCTTTTTCCGTAAGTAATAAAATAAGTTGATTTTGTTACTGGTAATTGGAGCGTCACTGTTATGCCAAAAGTAACCAAAGTAATTGTATTTCTTTGCTTTAATTTTTTTTCCTTTTTGGTTATTTTAGAATTATGTGTGTACGTTGGAATGGTAAGTCGGTAAGCAGGGACATTTAATACTTAATTAATTTCGATCTGTTATTGCTGTTATAGTTTTGTTAATCAGTTATGTTACTTTATTTATAAACTTTATAAATTTATTATTTTAAAACTCTTATGTATATGATACTCTAACTGTTACTCCCTAAGATTCATTTGATAAAGAAGTGAACACAGGGATGTGTATTTTCGTAAACAACACCCTGGATAACAGCTCGAGTAAACGATCAAGCGTCAATCACTGCATTAAAAAGAGGAGTCAACATTATACCTAACCTATATACCTAACAGTGTGTTAAAATACATCAAAGATGCAGTTCTTTACATAACAGTAGTAATCCAAGAAACACAATAATCGAAAAGATTTCAGGCTTGACATTGTTTGGTATTCTTGGCCTAACTTATACTCGGCCAACAGAAGTCGCATCGTCGTAAGCATCATAGAACGTTGTCACGGAAATAGCTTCTCGCACTGACCTCGCATTCAACTCGGCTGCGCTGTAAGGAGAACCCAAACAAGAGTGCTTTTGCATTGTGAGCGCGAACAGAGAGCGATTTCTTGTCTGCAGTTGGATATTGCATCTTGTGTGATTTTGAGATAATTGCACCATGGCACTAGAAGTAAGCATAATATTCTTGTTTAATTTTGCCGTTTCGTTTTGAAACTTTGTTCCTTAAATGTTTTTCTTTGAAGAAAAGCAATGTGTAAGTGCCAATGATTCCAGAGGGGAAGATTTTGGTAAATGGACACAATCTTTAAATTCCACATAACTGCGCAAATTTTTGTATGCAAATATTTTTGTTGTAGGCAAGAGAGATATCAGCGCCAAGAGTCGGAAGGTTTAAGATCTATATACAGGTAAGAAATTATTAGAAATAATGATTTTCAAGCCAAGTATTTAAGAGCTGTCAAGGTTCCAAAGAATGGTGTTTATTCGCTGATCATTTGTCCAAATAATAACAAAACAGAGCAAACATAAACTAGTAAATGAAAACCACAGAAGCGCAATTTAACAAGAATCGGATGCTTTCACGACAGTGGGCAACTGGTATTGTTTGTTTCCACGGATCATATTGATATTGATAAAATCGATAGTGCTTTTTATAGGCAGCTGTTTACGTGTCGCTGAAAGCAGGCAGTTGTGAATAGATTGGTTCATGTGATCGACGCTTTAGATATTTTTGCCTTCTTCCTGTCGGGGTAAAAAGTTGTAAAACTTTCATTACAAATTTAATTATTAATGGCATTTGAAAATGATGTTTTTGATAAGGATTTTTCAAGACCTAATTAATTTATTATTAAATTATGAAATCTTTATAGGCCTAAAGACTACTGAAATGACCTATTTGCTGGATTTGATAAAACATCACATTGATATTAGAACAGTGCAAAAACTAACATGCTTTTATGTGAAATCCAAAAGTTTTTGTTTATAATCAGTCAAATTTCAGAACTTCATTGTTGTTGGGTATATTGCATTATTGTGAATGTTTTCCCTTGTGTACCTTGCATCACCAAGAGTTCCGCTGTAATGTAGTGTTCAGTTGAGAGAAAACCCTGCCGTAGTCTCCAACAAGGACACAGATACAGCCTCACTATAACATGCAACCAAAGTAGAGCTATTCACATCAGATAAGATACACCATCGTGATATTGCTTCTGCTGCCTCTCCCAAAGTGGAAGGAGAGATAACCAGCATTAGGAAGACTGACTTTAATCATAGAGTGTAGGATGTTATAGAGGGGATGGTTTGACCTTGATAGACATTTTATCAGATGGGGTGTTGTATGTAGCAGGCTCGTAAGGGGGTATTGCACATTAGTGCAATCATCCAACAAGGACAAACTTGCTTTTCCTCGCAAACAAGGAAATAGTGTTTGATTTGAATCGTAGTAGTGGAGAAAAGAAGTAGAAATTAATCAAGCTGCAGTGGCTCATCCAGGTATTTCCAATGGGGAAATCACTTTGAATGAAGGAGTGGGGCAGAAGGGTGGAATCACCTTTCATATGCCTAATTGGAAAAGAATATTAACAAAAAAAAATACCTACAACCCCCGTGATCTGAATTAAAATATTTTCTAACATGAAGTTACTTGAATCTTTAGTTTGCTTCAGAAAGTGCATTATTGTATAAGTTGATGATATTACAGTTTTAAATAATAAAAATGCATTTGTAAAGCGCTTCATAACCACCTAAAGATGCTCAATGGATATTTGGCGCGTTATGAATGGTGAAAGTTCAGAATATAGATTACTATAATGAAAAGTTGATTCTGATTGAGAAGACGATGGATTCTTCATTAATGCTGACTGACCAGCAGGACAATGATTCCAGACACTTAGTGTTGACTTGCTTCATTGTTAGGGATGATAAAGACATAAAGAGGCAGATTGGCCGGGTCGACAGGATGCTAAGAGGATTTCATGGCATTAATCAGAGGATTAATCAGGTGGAGAAGTTAACGTCCATTTCTGCCTCCTTACTGACATAATGGATGATTTGTGGTGGGTTGATATCCCTTGGCACTAATGTCATACGAGACTTGTTGATATGTTACCAACCTAATGGGTGATTTGTGGCAGATTTTCATTTCTAGGAATTCAAAAAAGCAAGATTAGAAATTCAATGAGTTGATTACAAACAATAGAATTAAATGAAAGTGATTTTGAAAAAATGTCTTTCAGAATGTGTTATGAAATGGCTCCAGGAAACTAGATGAAATTTGATATTCTCTAAGGACATTTAGAAGTTGTTGAAGTAGACAGTTCTAATGGATGAGGTCTTCTTTATCTTTATATGAATCACTTATCTCGTCTTCTTCTTTCTCCTTTTTTGATTGACCTGAAGAAATATATAAATAATGTTTCATCCAGGTACTTTTTATTATTGGTTCATTCCAATTTAGAATACTAAAAAATACTAGAAAATAAAAATTACATTAAATTAAAGAATAAGTGTAAATTGTAAAGCAGTCGATTAATAAAATATTATGAATCCTTTAATTTTCTTTATTTCATTTATTTAATGCTCAGAAGTTACTGTTTTAAGGACTGTTTTGAGTATTTGCTTGGAGGTTGCTTTGTTTCAAAACCTGACCTTGTTGAGAAATGACAGTGTAAAGTAGTTTTCAAGGTAATATACCTGGCGGCCATATGGTGTTGCTGGTCTGCATTTATAATGAGACGTGATGCTCGTTAGTAATGCTATGACCTTCAAGGTGTCTGCGACAGTGAAGTTTATTTGGAGCAAACGTCTTTAACGCAAGCAAAAAGTATATATAAAAAAAGACCACCTGAAATTCAGCCAATACTTGAAAATTTATTTGAACAAACCTCCTTTTGAATAGCTTATTTGGATCAATGTTAACAACTGTATAAATCATCAGGATTGGTAGTTGCTGAAGAGCATTCTTACCTTGGTAGAACATTATCAGAAGAAGGATGAATCAACCAGAGACAATGCGATGTTGATGGAACATTATTATCATGGCAATTGTGATATGAGGGCCAGAATTTGAAATACAATATGAATGGAAAACCAACCCCATGCCCTGTTTGCTCGATACCTAGAGTGGTTTGAACTGTAGTTCCTTTAAAAAGGGTCTTGAATAAAAAAAACCCAATGGTTTCCAATAAAATACTTAAGCCTCATGGGTACAAATGTAGCTAAAAGAAATAAGCACCAGGTCTCGATAACCACTGGATGTTCCTACTTGAAATTATATCTGGAGGAAATACATCACATCATTGTGCATTGCAGGTCGTGCCCATATCTATTAGTTGGAGCAAAAGGTTACCCAACCTTAAATGAACGATTTTCTAAAGCTGACTTATAACATGAATCTAGTGTACAGCAGTGCCAACTGAATGATTGTTTGTAATGTTATGACCCCTGTTAAGTAATAAGGAATAAAAAGGAAGACAGTTTAAATTGTGAGCTAAAAATCTTGGTGACTTTTTAACAGCTCAGTGCAGCTTCGCTGATAATGAATAACATGTTGATGTTTACAGTGGTGCCGCTGCTAGGCAATTATGGTAATTTGGATGGGCAGCTGTCATATTTCTTGTAGACATGATATCTGATCGATCTTGTAAGAGAGGTTATTCTTCAGACAAACCAACTCCTGTAGGTCCATACATCCATAAGAGAGGTTGTTCGATGAGTCGACTCCTATAGGTCCATACACCTGTAACGAGATAGGTGTTATAGATCTGTTATTCCACCTGGGCTCCTCCCCATTACCTGCTTTGACTCAAGTAATTGGATAGGTACACAATATTCAGTTACCAGTCAACAAGTGGAAGAGAGCCACCGTGCTTCTTGGAAATCTTACAAGGGTTGTTCAGTTCGTAAGATTCAGGACCAAGACTCGACTGCTTATCTTGTTGATGATTCAGATGTCTTTGTATAAATGCTTCAAATAACAGACATAGTTTTGGCCCTTAAAACTTGAGTATTGTATGAAATATGAGTTTTTTTATGATAAAAGGGCCAAGAGTATGTTGTTTTGGTCAAATATGTCTAAATTCATAAATTGTGTTATTAGATCTAGAAATAGTGGTTGATGCTTATGAGTTCAGCATAGTGAAAATAAACAGTTTAATGTCAGGGTTAAAAAAAAACCCGGATAAAACTGTCTGCAAGTGACTTTTTTTTACATCAGAAATATTTACAGCAAAAACAACAACAAAAATAGGTTGGTAGTGCTAAGTGGGTTATTTAAAGACTATACATGTAAAATTATAATTGGGATGTAGAATTTTGACTTCTGAGCATTTATATGACTGTTTTTGTTTAATTGCAATTGAAAACGAGAAAATATGATAATTTTAGTATTTTAGAGATAAAGATGTATTTTTCAAAAGGCTATTTGAACTTAAATCAAGACATTGCTATTTAGCTCTCACTCAATCCACATGAAAAATTAAGGAATCATACCCTGTATCACTTTATTGTTAGAGGAGATTAAAAAAACAACTGTTTTGACTAGGTGGCAGACAGGACTGTCACTATATGAGGTTGATTTGTATGGTTTTGTGGAGACCCTGACATCTGGTAAGGTGTAAACGTGTTATTTGGGTTTTATGACAGCTGCTCCGTCTATATTTGGAACCTTTATGAGTAAGTAAAGATGCATGAGTGTTGCATTATTCTTGACTTCCATGAAAGAATGGTAACATTGAAAAAAATTGTTATTACAGCAAGGAGCATGCAGAAATAGTAACAAACAATTGCTTGCATTTATGTTTTAGGATATCATCTTTCTTGGAAATGAAAGGAGTAAGTGTCCAAAAATAGTATAATATTGTTCTGCAGAATGACTGTAGTTTTTTGGCCACCAATATTTGAACAAGATATGACTGCTGGTGCTTAACTTTGTTTTTATCTTTATTTGATACTATCAAACCTGATTAATATTCATGACAGTTCACAGTTAAGAAAATACACTTTAGTTAAACTTGTAGGACAGAGCTTGTCAGATGTGAAAGTTGTGACGTCAAGACAGTCAACAGTTTCTCATGGTTGTCATCTCATGTGTGATCATGTGACCTCTCCCTAACGCTTGCCCTACAACTCATCTTCTCGTGACTTGTCAAGTCCTAACTTTAACCGTGATATATTTTCATTTGCTTTCTCCTAAATTATAGACTTTTTATTCAGAAATTATTTAAATAAAAAATGTCCTTGAAAACTTCCTTTGTATAAAGTGGAAACAAAATGAGCTCCTTGTTTTATAGGCTTACAGTATGTACATGATATGTATATGACTGAATATAAGTAATATAAGTAAAAAAAGAAAGTCTTCTTGAGATGCTGTTATTATTTCTTCAGTGTCCTCCCTATTAAATGTACATACCCTTTTATCAATGAAGCAGATCTTGGTAGCCATTCCTGCCTCTCTAGCACCCGTGCCCTATCAAACTAAGGAAAAGTTTTCAGCTTGTGTCAGATTCCCTCCCCATCACTTATTATTCTTCGAATTGTTGTTGACAAGTGTCTGCTTCCTGAGTGCATTCATGTGAAAATATGCATGCGTTAGCAAAACAAATGATAAATATGTGCATTCTGCATGAATGATATTTTCTTAAAACATGTATAATTATACATTATAATGGAGGACAAGAACCTACAGCAACATTAACCCTATTCAAACTGAAGGCCCCTTAAATCCCGACCACACTTTGGCACTGAGCAGACATGTCAAGCCAAAAAGAATGGTTATGGTTTGTATTGATGATAGCGAAATATCATGAAATATATTAACTATAGGTGAAGTTTCCTTTTTTGATATATTTTGTAGCACTGAGTCACTAGTCTTAGTGTCACAAGACATGTTCCCGATCAAGGATTTTTATATGAAGGCAAAATTTGAATAAATTAATTATGTTTATGTCTGAGGAAATATTGCTCGAGTGATAACAAATAAACATGCTTGTAATGAAATACAGTTCCCCCGGAAACCATGTTTTACACAGAGGAACAGTTTTGCCCAAAAACCATTAAATATCTCCGAACTGGGACCGTTTTAAATGTAATAGTTCAGGCCAAATTGTCTTTTTTACAATACACTGGCAGAAAAATAACATTTCTCTTCAGAGTATGAAATATTTATTGATATTAGTCACATGATACAAGATGAAATTGTGCAATTTCACATTAGCTAATGACTTTGTATGATAAAGGATAGTTATTGTGTGCCATATCCGTCCAGAGCTCAACACAGAACATAAAAAAAAAATCATAAGTCACTATGTCAAGGACAGTAGGCTGGTTTATTTTAGATGACCATTACACTTAGTAACTTCACTATCTTGTAGTAGTTTTAGAAAAGGTTGGGTTTGAGACTTGACAATGGTTGACTGCTGCTCCATTTTGTATGTTGTCAGATTTTTTTTATTGATGACAGAGAATTCAGAGAATATCTTGATTCTAAAGCAAAGAAAACTATCCACATTGGCTTGACTTCAAAAGCTCTGTGATATAGTAAAGCACATGAGTTATTGACATGTAAATAAGGAAATATTCCACCCCAGATTTATGATGAGATCCTCTTACAGAAGATCCAGTTATGCAGGTCTCTACTGAGTGGGATCTCACAATATTCTCTATAATATTGACTGCCCAGTTCCGAAATGTCCCAATAATTAATTCAGCATGTTGATATAATTGCAAGAACTTTGCCATTTACTTTTTAAAATAAAAAATGAAAAACAAGTAATTGCATTCAGACCAGTGCAATGATGTGTAATGTGTAATCTGTATCTGGGTCATGAAAATCTGTCAACACATGAGATAAAGTAAACAGTGTATAACAAATAAGAGCACATGACACTAATGCATATTTGTCATCTTCAATCTTATTCAGAGTACTATTCCATTTTCAAAGGTTTTTATGATTTCAAAATATTCATAGTGTTGAATGGTGTAGAATTTATGTTCTGTACTGATACAAATGAGTCAGTTATTTTAATTTAGAAATTAGGAAATATGAACTAAATTTGATTCTTGACAAATATAGAAGATTTCAATATTTTGTATCAACATTTACGGTTTCATCTCAAGATAGGACTATTTTAGAAAAATGACATATTTATTCTGATTGTCAACTAAAAATATTATAAAAACCCTTGAAAGATTTTTGCAGCTTTATATTGTTTCGTTATGTTTTCTGTTATCAGAAAGAGTTTGCAATCTCCTCACTACTCTGATAATGTGATGTGGATATTTCTTGCTAAGCAACACACTTCATGGTCTGAAAGTGATCTTTCTCTGTAATATGACTCTGTGGATATTTTGATGCTTATGGGGAGAGAGAGATCTATAAACAAATATCAGATTGCATCTATTAACAAAAATAACTCTTGTACATTTTCTTTACTTGTGGTAATTATAAGCAGTAAACATGTAGACATCGAGGAATTTTAGCGCTAGGGAGAAATTTGTTCTGAGGTCATGAAGAGTAATTGAGTAGAGAGTTATAATAATGAATATTACAATAAAGATGATTATTCAAGCGTTTTCCTTATCATTCCTTCTAAATGCTCCTCGTATTTGATAACAAGTTGTTGCACCATCCATTGAGGTATCATAGAAGTATCATTCCTGGAGCACCTGCAAAAGTGGTAACCTGATTGATCGCATCAAATCTTACTGTGTCATGAACTCTACTAGTTGAAATTGTTTTTACTATTGTTTATTTCTGAAAGATCTGAGAATATCTTTAGATTGAGAAATATGAATTATAAGTGTAAACATAACCTAGTGTTAGTGTTAAATTATGTATTAGGGATAGCCTTTCCTGGCTATGGTTTCTAACAATATTGTCACTAAATAATCGATTTGCTGCTAATTGTAATGTGGTAAATTTCAATTAAACCTTATTTGGCAGGTGTAAATAGAGTAATCCAACAGCTACAATAATCAATTTATGAATAACCCTTAGTTCTTTAATAACATCATGCAGAACGCAATCTAAATCTCTTTATTCCTCTTACTTCATGTTTGCTATGAGAAGTGGTTGAGAGGGTTCACACAGAACACTTTAAGCTGAGAACAAAACCTACATTGTTGGACGTGTAGATAAACAATAATCAGACGAGTTGCATCCGGCCATCTTATTGATTATTGGTTTTCTCAGGTTAATAGTGATCAGAACAATGCCCCTTGGGACAGTTCATCAGTGTATGATGACTTATTATCAGGTTTATAAACTCCAAGTCTGTCAATACAGAGGAATCAAACATCAATCCGGACATATCAACCCTCCCTTCGTCCTGCCAGAGATCATATAGAACCAGCTTCTCATGGCAAACCTGTGAACTGGCGCCGTTAGACGTATGAATTGGTCGCTAACTTACATTGATTAGATTAATTGCCAGCATTCACAGGAAGAGTCTGACTGGACGTGAGGTGTAGGTAGAGATCGATACACTATATATAGGAAGTGAATAGCACCCAGCTGACTTGCAGCGTCTCTCCACATATAGCTCCACTGATAAATAGCTCTGCTGATAACTGGAGAGATGTGTCTTCAATATTCATGGTTTAATATCCACTAATAAAAGGCTTCCTACAAGGAGAGAGATGTTTCCTCCATACTTAGGGTTCATATATACTGAGAAATGGTTTCCTTTAAGTGGAGAGATGCTTTTTACATATTCATAATGCCCCTTGTCTTCTATATTCAAAGGAGAAAGCAATAACATTGATCAGAACAGATTTTAACACTACTGAACATCTTCTAGAAGTTAATTGAACGTGATGCAGAGATGTAGATGGAAACTTGCACCATGTAATTTTCATAAGTAGGGATCTGGGTTTCATCCAAACAGTGGAAATATTGTGATTAAAAATTCAAGAAATCTGCATTGCTTTTTTATGAACACAAGAAATGATCAATATGCATCTTTTTTGGTTTAAGCAGATTTAAAATAAAATTTAAAAATGATGACAAATGATTTTACATAGTTTGTAAAAGATATATATGTCATTTATTCAGTCTTATTCCTGTATGATGTTAATAGTTTTCAATGTGTCTGGAATGTACAAGTTCAGTCAATAGTTCTATTGTAGTTTTCAATTAATATCTCTATAACAGATTTCAGTCATTGTCTCACATATTGCTCAAGGCAATAGGAGAGAGAGATATTTTAAGGCTCAGTTGATAGAGCATTGGGCTCTTACTGCAGATCCTACTTTTGAATTCCATTCTGGGTTGTCTCATTTTAAAACAATTTGCACTTTTTCTGTTTTGTGATATCAGCAATCATATTAACTTTCTTGAAGCTGAATGTTAAATTATTCAAAGGAAAATATTTTCTAAATCATTATTTCTTGTTTAGTCAGAAATGGAGACAATGTTCTCAAAATCTATTTCAATATGCAAACAGAGATAAGAAACTATATGATCTTGCATATTAGAACTTTGCGGTCTATCTCATTTCCTGGCTGAAAATTGTAAAGATTTGACTTTCAACTCTTGCACTTCTGTAGAACTCTGGTCAGCCAGTCAGCTGGTCAGTCTCATTGAAATCAAGGGCACCTATCACTCACTACTGCCTTTCCGAATACTGCTTTGTAAGAGTCGTGTAAGGTGGCATGTTTTTACCCCTAACTTTCCATAAATTCAAACAGAGGCCTATTAAAATATCAAATTATAGTCTTGTAGCTGATTGGATGATTTAAAAAGCACCCTTTATACGACCCCTGCAGCACTCAGATAAAAACACACTTTGAGGTATGAGCGAAAGGTTCAATCTGATTTCAATGAGATTGGTAAGTTGATTAACTCTTTCCCTCTTCATCTCATGATCTCAGTGTCACCAAAGTCATACAAGAGACTGAAACCATTAAGCATTGATAATCAAATTTTGCACTCTTTCTGGAGTCCTTGACATCATCTCTTTGTTCCAGCCCTACTCATGATTTTCAGTGTCCTTGACATTCAACCCTAATCTTGTCTGAACTGAGGTCAGCTTCAGAGCTCTGTCACTTAGCTTCACTTCATCTCTCATTATGTTACCAAGAATTGAATTATCAAGAGACTAAATTCAATAATTTAGAGGATTTAAGAAGGTAATAGAATTACTGCAGTAGAAGCAGTCAATGGTGTATGTAAGTTTGCAATTTGGCTCGTCATCCCGGCCATTACGTGGTATATCTTCTCCCTTCCACCATGTTTAGCATGCATCAGGTTAAACCATTCTTGCATCTACTCATGAGCCAAATGGCTGATATATCGCCTGAGTGATGCTAAACAATAACTCCTCACTCTTGCAGCTAATTAGTCAACTATGATTGTGTGAAGGGTTTGGAAGAATTGTTTGGAAAATATCAAAAGCAAAGAAAGCATTTTGTTATATTATTGAAATTGTGCGTATTGTAGAGATTTGATATGAAAGAGCGAAAAAAAAGACTGTAAACAATGCAATTTTTATAATCTGATAGTAAATAAATAGGAGTGAAAGGAGCACATTTTACAATCAATTTTTGAAAATTACTTCCTAAACCCCCTGCAACCCCCTCCAGGATCCACCTTTCTCTTATCCCCACATGGACTCCCTACAGAAGTCCTATATATATATATACTGATGAACAATGTAGAGGCTCTCAAGGCATCTGGACTTTAGACTACAATTCATCCTGCTGAAATGCTAAATTATGCAACCGTAACAATAGGGTCAACTTCTTAATATCTTATTACAAAATTACAAGTATCTTATTGATTTAGTATTAAATTTTAGCCTGAACAAAGGTTATGGTTGTTATGAAATTAAGATTGACAGTTTTTTAACGCGATTAAAGTGTCAATGAGACAGTTTGTGTAGACTTAAAGAAGCCACCGAAAGCCTCATGTACAGACAACTATCTTGAGGTTTTCTAGACACTGACCTCATGTACCAGACACTCCGGTCTCCAAGCACATGCTTATATCACTTTTCAGGTGTTTTTACAGTGTGTGCATTCAAACCAGTTTGACAACTGTAAGCTATGTGCATTCAAACCAGTTTGACAACTGTAAGCTGTAAACTTTTTGTGCAACCTGTTAAATGTCAATGTTTGTAAGAAAATTATAACTCAGGTAGCTAAACACATTATTACTTTGGACTTACAAAGTTTACAAGCCTTTTGTGGTAAATTGTTATGAAGTTCAAATCGGCTGATAATTTGTGACAGAAATACAAGTACAAGACATTGAAGTCACCAAGCATCACCAAGCAGGACACAAGATATCATTACTTTCCAAGTGTTCCTCTGTCTAAACAAGCATTGAATGGGGAATGAGGTTTTGAGGTCAATTGTAGGTAGCTATTGTAGACTTGTGGCATATATTGTGAAGTATGATGCAATCATTCAATGAATTTTTTAAATCATTGTTTTTCAGTGAGATTTGAAACCAATGTTCCCAAAGTCTTATCCAATATGCAATTAGATATTGGGAAAAAACTCAAATATTTATAAGAACTTGAATGGGTGTCTACCTCATATTAAAACCAACATTCATTCATTTTTCTGATATGGATTGTAAAGTCTTTGTGTGATTATACGCTGTATTGAAATAAATCCTTGATGGAAGGGTTCTTTTCTATGTGTATTGCAGTAGCTGAAAATTATTATCATTGTTTCATAGTCCATTAGAGGAACTCGTTGTAGGACTGACACCTGTTGCAGCTTGTATCACTATCACTCACTTTGCCTTCTGCCTGTCCAGTAATCTGCAGAATCAGCAATTTCCAAATGGGGTTTGACTACCAGATTTGACTAGATAATGAAGTAAATGACAGATATCGACATCTCTTATCAAAAAACAGTGTTTACATTCTTGAAATTAATTTTCATACCTATAAATGTTACACAAATCAGCTTAGTTAAGGCTATAAGCAAAGCACAGTATTATCTAGGAGTAGGGGGGTTATTTCTTGGCTACTCCACCTGGACTTTCAGGCAGGAGTTGTTTGCCCGACTAGGCCTGGTACGGTGACTGGTACCCAGTTTCTCACTTCTTGAAAGTTTCTTTATTTTTAAATGGGAACATAATGATAAAGACCTAAGGAACTTTCTGACTGTTTGGTTATGTATAACCTGATTTACTCCATTTGTACACAATAAGCTGTCATTGCCTCTGAATCCTGTATTTCAGTTACTAAAAAAAGGTTCAATATCACCTGAGGAAGTGTAAAAAACGTTCTATCTTATAAAACGCTTATAAAAGGCAATGTGTGAGTCTATATTACATAGAGATAGCTTGCATACATCTATACAAGCACCTGTTTTTCCCATCAGTCTGCAGTCAGGTAAAGCTTTAGCAGTGGTAAGAAGAGGAAGTCTGCAGAATTAAAAGCTTGTTTCAGTTAGTGAATGTACATTACAAGACTGAGAATGAGAGAAATAATCGTTGTAATTGGTAAGACTTAAGTATTGAGTTGCAATCAATTAAGAGTCTGTCTGTGTTTTCAGTATAATAGAGAGTGGAGAATCACATTCCTGTCTGGGGGAACGTTGCCTCAGATGACCTTGCCTCGGTTAAAGGAGCACAGATTTGTTGTTGGAGTCAAATATGCCAAACTGTAGAAATGGAGCTTTGTATTGAGAGGTGCTGGGTTTCTGAAACATACCTTTTAAATCCTTATGAACAGCTCTAAGTCACAATTTGAGATGAAAAATTGGATAATGGCACTCATCACCAATGATTCAGACAGAACTTTAGAAACTTATTTTAATCATTCATGAAGAAATAATGGTTGGTTTTGTTGAGTAGATCCCATAACTAGGTAGCATGTAAAACTGACGTAGAATTTCAACTTTGTAACATTTATATGGCCATTTCTTGATGGCTGAGTTCTAGGAGTTAAAACTCGCCACGGTTGAAGTATTCTTGGTTAAGTCTGGTATTGATAATAGGCAAACTTTAGAAAATTACTGCCTTAGCAGACGTTGAATGAATAGACTTTAGATAAACCACATGGTATCCTTGAACTAATGGGATAAATTCCCCCTTTTTGCCTTACACAGTTGGACTTCCAGAATGAAATTTGTGATATCTCGGAATAGCAGATAAGGAATCTATTGTAAGACAAAGAAGTTTTTTTGGTAAAACTTTTGAAAGTTTGATGGGAATATATATTTATCCTCAATGTTATACATTGGCTTCAGAAAATTTAACTTCAAATGAAATGTAACTAGCGTTTGAATATTGCTTCAGAGAATATGATTAATCCTTGGTCTGAAGTAAAGAAGAGGGATAGTGAATGCCTGTGCAGAATGACTATCAAAATAGGATGGATAGTGTTCTGTGTCACAAATGAGTTCTAACATAGGGAACAATAGATGTTTTCTATTTGAATTGAATACCAACTTTTAAAATTATAAGAATAATGATAACATCAACTCAATAAGGGCCTAAAAGGTTTACATCAGCTGAACACAGTGGATATTTGAGCCTCTTGTATGGATGACACCTGAGGATATTTAATGTAAGATAAATCTATCAAGTGATTAACATTCTGCTTGCTGAGAAGGGTGAGTTCCTGAGATAACTGTAGAATGGTGTGCTTTTCAGGGGAGCATTGATAGACAACATTGAAGTTAAAGTGTACTTCCTCACGGCTAGTCACTCAAAGAACTGTATCTAGTTGAAGCAGTGAATTACAGACGACAGGGTTCATGGTTGATATCAAAGTACTAGCAATCATGGCTAGTGCAAATTGTACGATCTAGTCTGAACACTTTCCAACTAGCCAAACCTCATATCATCTTTATATTCAACTATTCTTGCAGGATTTTTTAATCTAGCATGTGCTGATTTTGAACCCTGCATAGCTGTGTTTTCTTTTTGAGTTAAAACCTACATAATTATATGAATCTTGTGCCATTGGGTAAAAAGTAATAGACTCTTAGACTTACGTTACTTGATTTATTTTGAAACTGCAGTACAATTCTTGAAATAAAGAGTTAATATTGCGATCTTTGCGAAATTTGCCACTTTCAGGTAGTTAAAAATTAGATGTAAGAAATCTCGATTTCCTGCTTTGAGTAAGAGAATTCTCTTAACTGCTAGTGTTGCAAGACACGTATTGATCATTCCACACTTCTTCTTAGCCGCAGTCTCTGGTCCAGCCTGAGACAGCAAGAGGAACTTCATCCAAAACGGCCATCTCTGTACAGCATTGAAGCTCATCTGTTGCGATGTGATCGAGTTTTTGCTCCGTTAGTGGAGAAATCAATTCGGTGCGTGGGCCATCCATGCTAACTTGAATTTAGAAACACACACACTAGGGAGAAGTGTCGGTGTCAGCAACTCCAGGGTAAAGTACTTGGATATAGGACGCATGTATATTTGATGAGGCAGCTTCTTGCGAAATACTTATAGCGTGTTTGAACTTGGATTGTGCAACAGTTGATGTCTAGAGTTCTCAGATTTAGTTCTGTTGGGATCACAGTCCAATCATCTAAGTAATAAACTTGCAGGCTCATCTCCTACTGACTGTGTTAATACGGGACTGATTGACAGGACTGTGTTCCTAACAAGGGAATGATAATCTTGTCTCATCGCTTGCAGCGCTGATCATGTGTTAAACATATCAAATTCATCTGCTGCTAATGCCTCCGTTAATATCTGAAATCCTTGGATATGTATTTGATGGATAAATGCCAACAAATTGACTAATTAAGATGGTTTAGAAAAAGATGGATTAAGTTTATTTTTCAAAAGCATTTTACAAATGTCTAGAATTCATTTTACAAAAAGAAAGTGAGGCAGGCTTTGGAAATATAATGGTTTTAACAGAATGAAATCATAATCACTGATATTGCTTCATACAAGCATTTACAGAAGAAGAAATAGGTCTATTGTTAAGTTCATAAAAATAACAATATCTTGTCGCTGACTATAATGGCATATAGTGACTATGACTCATTAATTAGGGATTAATAGAAAATTAGAGTAATCCCCAAAATTGTACACATTCCTGAACCGGTGTGCATACCTTTCATCTGACACATTCCTCTTATACAGCGTTAATTAGCAGACACACTCCTATAATACACATACAACCAGCACACGCATTCCATGAATCTACCACACTGTAACACACCAAGCAGACACACTCTGCTCACACTTGGCTAGGAGCACTACCCCACTGTCATTGTAAAACAACCCCAGCACAGAACAACAGGTTGTTTTTCCAATTCTCTGGCCATGTTCCAGACATTAAAACTATGTTCTTTTTTCCTCTCTACGGACCTTTGTTTACAAACCAGCAAGTTCTGGTACCTTAGGAAGAGCTGTGCTTTGGTAAATATTGCTTGTGAATTGGAGAACATAAATCAAGCATTTCCGAGTCCCTTTGATATAGCTCTGACACAATGATTGAAATGTTAATGATAATAACAATCCTGTTATAGCAGGTAAAATCCACACCTTGAGCATGCTTCTAGCGAGTTTAACAAAAGCTTCGTGGTGGCTGTTTATTGAGCCATTGTGTAAATAATCATTATTAATTGATTGCAAGAAAATGAATAAAAACTGCATTCTGTATTCTCTTGGATGTTTCTGCAGATCTTTGAAAGTACATCCTATGCATTATTTTGGATTATTTTGTGATTGACAGGGAAAACGTTTGTTTTCTGTGTGCTCAACAAATAGATGTCTCAGCTAGATGCAGACTCTAGTAGACATATAGATATTCAAGAACAAGGCATACTATTATAAGTATGTAAAAGTGAAGAGATGACAGTTGAGAGTGTTCTCAATTTTATATCATGTGTTACGTAATATCATTTTAAATAGTATGACCTGACTTTACTATCAACATATTCTCTGTGCAACACTGGTAGATGTAAGAAAAACCTCAAATTGGCTTAAGTTTTTACTCAATTTTCACCATTTGTCATCACTGATGCTCGACCTAACTACCTAATTATTTTTTTCACTATGATATCACTTCTTTCAGTGATAAATTGTCCCTCCTTATGACAGGGAAAAGCAGATATTTCAAGAATGACACAAAATATCAATTATTGTGGCTGTGTGTGTTCATAGATGACATGATTTTCGCACGTTGCTGATCTTATCTGTGAGGAACAGCTCAAGGTCATTGACCTAGTCAGATTAGCTACCTTAGTTTTAAATGTATGAGAGAGTTAAAAAGAAGATATCTGGACTGGATAACAGTGCAACAGAGACTGTTTGTATGTTAAAGCTTGTGATTTGAACATGTCAATCTATTCAAAAGTGAAGGCCAATGGTTCTCTTTCTCTTGTCAAGGTTCTTCAATGACTCTCTGGTCCCTTGATGAATAAAAAAAATTGATTTAAAAAAATGCAGCTTTTTGGATAGGAATAAAGAAATGTTTTTGAAACAGTTTCTGTTTTGACATAAGGACATCAAGTATATCACCAGATTACATATGTTCCTCTACATCATCATGACACACCCTTGTCTGAGTGAGACTTCTAACCATGGTCAGATAATGGTAAAAGCTTATATCTGTTGACAACATTAATTTGGGGGTTAAGACTATTTTTATCATGAATATCCGTTGAGTGTGCTTCTAATGGCTGAAATATTGAAACGACTGAAACAGCGCTTAAGAATAACTCACTCATCTATCAAGTGTATGAAGTCTTTTTCCATAAATTATGTTTTCTACTGTGTCAAAACTCAATGGGCATGTACGACAACAGCAACCTTATGATGACTGCAATAGTTTATTGTTTCTGCGTCAATATGGTTAACTTGCCACTTAGTATGACCATGCAAATATTGCACCATCTTGCACCCTATTTATTGTGTGGCAAAAACAGTCTGTCATGTAATTACATATTAAGTTTTATGTTAACTACAGAAACAGATAAAATCTAATGTTGGGGCATGTAGTATGCAGTTATTGTGTGCAGTGTTACTGAAACCTATACGTCTCCAATCTGTGTATCACACAGTGTATATATAAGATTGTGGTTGAGATGTTGATGTGCTGCTTGTATCCTGTGTAGAGGAAGAACAACTGCTTCTTTTGGACATCTAGACTGTTTTATAGTCCTCATCTTTACCTTGAAATGAGGGTAAACATATCAAGGTTGATATTTAATATCTGATGCCCTAGTGTAACAAATCATTTTGTCATGTTAACATGTCATCCTTCAATGCTGTGATTTAAACTATAAATTGCAATTTTAATAATCATCCCTTTCAAGTGCCAATTTTTCTAGACATGGTAGAGACCTAGCCTTGATTGCAACTGATTAAGCATTTAATAGAGAATACTATCCTAAAGAGATTAATGCTTCTGTTCTTATAAAACCTGTAAACATTACCCCTGCCAAACTGTACCTTTATTGAAACACAACAGATATGAGTGTTACGATAGATTACAATTTAGTGAGATTTGGATGTATATATCAATACTCCCTGTCCTAATTCTTGTTATTATTGATTAAGAGTAATTTCTTAAAGAGAATTACATATGAATGGTTACTGAATGATTTAGCAGGAGATGGGTTAAGTTGTGGGATGTTGTCAGGTCAAAATTCTGACTTGTAAAGAAGCTTGCTAACTTCGTACAAAGGGCAAGAACCGAAGGTGAAGCTGGACAAAGAAATAGACTGATGATGAGAAAGAAGAGCAATAATCAATAAGGAATAGAGCAAGAGAAACAGCAGAACATGGCACTGCTACCAGGCATCCTTGAGATAGGTTTATTCGGGATAGATATATTGATGCACAGATCTTATTTCTTTTTGTCATGCAAAGGCCTCCTCAGTAGAATTGATTACAGTAGCTATAAATTTCAGTGATTATTTCCTATAAGATAATTGCCAACATCAAGCTAATACTGGAAGGCAGGAGAGGAATCTAGAACTAGAACTGGGATATACTTTTGCTCTTACATTCAGGACACTTTATATGTACAGAGAATCCTTGATTGGTATTTCTGTTGAGCATTGATGCGTTCTACATAAATGGAGTTTTCACCATGGTTTTACTGATATGACCGGGAATAAATAATATCTCGGAATAGCAGATACTGTAAAATCATAATATTTCGCGGGGGTTTAATTTTCGCGCTTTTCGCGCAAAGCCATAATGCGCGAATAATAAAACATCGCGAAATATTATGGTTATGAACGTGAAGAAAACCAATAACAGACAAATAATTTGGTTGACACATTTTATTACTCACAGGAATGTTTGGTTCGTTTATTAACGACAAGTCACTAATTAGAGCTCTCACAAGTGTGTACATCGTACGCTGATATGCACGTTGTTTGTTGTGCAAACACAGTCATCACAATAATCCGGCCTGGCGGAATCCACTCTTGATCGCCAATATGCGTGTCCTGATGTTTTGATTGCGGTACGCTTGAGCTTCGATTCGGTGCGTATATTTTCGGTTCAGTATGATATTTCTTTGAATGAAATCTTGAGAAGTCACATCATTCAAACACTATTGTTTGGAGTTTAAGATCAAACTCAACCGTTCCGAATGTTTACTTCCGGGAAAACTTGGCGACAGGTATTGTTACCACTTCAAAACTTTTAAAACGTTTAATGACAATAAATAAAAAATAAAAAATTGATCATTGACTTTTTAATAAATATTGTTTTTATAAGTTAATATTACTACTAGTTTCAGTGTAATCTTTGCTGCACGGTGCATGTAGTTTTGCTCACCAAATTTTTGCTATTGCTAAGTCGATATGCGCGAAAATTAAACCCCGCGAATCAGTCATTTTTTATGTTTGCGCGAAAATAACACGCCGCGAAAATAAATGATTTTACAGTAAGTAATCTATTGTAAGACTAAGAAGTTTTTTTGATAAAACTTTTGAAAGTTTGATGGGAATATATTTATATCCTCAATGTTATACATTGGCTTCAGAAAATTTAACTTCAAATGAAATGTAACTAGCGTTTGAATATTGCTTCAGAGAATATGATTAATCCTTGGTCTGAAGTAAAGAAGAGGGATAGTGAATGCCTGTGCAGAATGACTATCAAAATAGGATGGATAGTGTTCTGTGTCACAAATGAGTTCTAACATAGGGAACAATACATGTTTTCTATTTGAATTGAATACCAACTTTTAAAATTATTCCGGTTTATTATTTTGAAAACATGACCCTGTAACAAATTAACAACGTAAAGTCGTCATATTTTTTATTTACTGTAAGAACACAACATATTTGTTATGAAAATTTTATTTCAGGTGTTAGGAAACAGTTACAACACAATTATGTGGGCAATGAAATATGATAAACAGTATTGTCAGTTTCTCAATGAACTTTTACACAAAAAACTAGTGCAGTTTTGATTTTTCTACTGAAATGACACTCTTTCATAGTGAGATTAGTTTTTTGATTCAATCAGGGTTGGCATCTCTGCAATTTTGATGTGAGAGTCCAGCTTGCTAACACCTAAACCACCATGCTTCTAAGAGCGATGTTTTGAAGTCCTGAATTCTGTAAGTTAGGTTCAAGAAGAAACGAAAGTCACATGAACACAAGTCACCTCCACACACCTACGAGTGTGTACTATCAGGAAGGAGCCAGACATAGTAAGACGACTGTGTGAGAATCGATCTTGTATGATGATGGTGCCACTTTGTAATTATAGTCTGAAGCACTCGACTCATGTCTTCCCCTTTGTAGGTCATCACTGCTTTGCTTGTCTCCCCACACTGCTTCTCTTGTCCCTCACTTTGCCTCGCTTCTTTCTTATGCTGCCACAGAAAACATCAAAGTGCTCTCCATGTGTTCATCGTCTTGTTAAATGTCTTTTGAGATTACTACTTTACAATGTAGCATGTTGAGAAACTTGAAACACTAGATCTCTTTTGATGCTTCATCCTGTTGTAATAAAAATATCAATAGAAATATCACTTTGCAAAATATTGTGGGAATATTACATTTCTTTATAAATAGTTGAATGAAATTTGTAAGTTTGCTTTCTTTTATGTAAAAAAAATGAAATATCTTTTTAATATTTTCATACTCAGCTTGGTGCAGTGGTCTACATGAAGACTAATATATATATTATCTGTGGCAGTAATGGGATTAGCAAATAATGTGGATGGAATGCTTAAACGTTTGGAAGGACACTTAACAGGAAAGAGAGACAGTGAAGATTAGCTTGTGTCATGCAAGATGATTTACTGACCATCATGTCAAGGTCAGTTTAGTGTCATGAGTCCTGAACCAGACCAGTAATAACTTCTTCCAGCTTGAACATGCTCATTAAATGAAAGCCCCTCTTTAATCTTCTGTATCAAACCTGTACACATTTCTCTCTTGACATAAAGTGCCTGAATAATGACGTTGCACAGCTGCAGTTGAAAAAAATTTCATCTTCTTGGAAGCCCATTATGACATTTAAGTTATAACATTGAAGTTGTTTGAAACCACGTTTTTTGGTCAAAACCTGTAGCCGCTTTTGTAAGGTATGTGAAGTGAATGGTCATAAATTGACCTTCTAGTCTGGGTGCGTGTGTAGGTATATCCACATAAATTGTGAACCTTTCAGTACTTAGGAATGCTATTTGAAGATACTTAAGGGGGTTGTGATAAGACAAGTTCAGCCATCATAAATGAAACCTTCCACAAGAATCTCTTCCATCTTTCTCCTCTAGAGAGAGTTTGCTAGTCCAGAGCAATTCATCACCAGCGCTGTCACCTCCTTGACAAGATGTTTAAGGGACAATATGACAAGGGTAGTTTGGTCAACAGGGTTCTTTTCAAATGGACTGTGTTTTAATCATACAACAAGAATATATGCTCAAACAGAAATAAGACCGTTATTTTTCATTTCACAAGAACTAGCTCTTCACCTCTAAAGAAATGATATATTGATACTAAATAGCATGTTCATCTACAAATCAGTGAAATCACTTCTAGACTACTGTTATAGATTTCCCGTAAGCGCCATTCATTGTTCTCCATTTCTACATTACTGTTACAGATTTTCCCATAGGTAAAAGAATTTTTAGAATCCCTGCTCAATACAAGTATAAGTGATATATATATTTAGAGAATGCTAAATGATGTCCCATTTAACATTTTTACGAAACGGGTGAGTGGTTTGATATGCTTGGAGTGAAAGCAAGTCAGATACCGATACCATTCACAAGTTCCATAAAAATTTAAGTAAACAGGATGTGGTTTAGTATTTTATCTATCAATAATTGCTGTGTTTTGTCCAAAAACATGAAATTCACTGCACATTATAGCTTTTGCGCCGTGACTTCATGCTTAGCGATTGTTGACGTCACGTTGCAGCAGTCAGCACACGATGTTATGGCACAATGTGTAATAACATTTTAGTCTCATTAAACAGCGGTATCTTCAACAGGTGAGTACTAAGTGATATGGCACTACTGGATACCCCTGTCTCCTCATCCCTACACTTATGGTCTACCAATCAATACTATACCACTACACGGAATAAACTTGAAAAGTCTATGTTAATCTTACAAATTTCATTGTAGATATTATGCCATGACACTGAAACAGTTATAGGTGATAGCCTCATGCGTATATACACTGACAATGTAGTCTCATTCACAGGCTTACATTTGCTGGTTTTTCATCTCAAATTTTCAGACTTCAAATGTCTCAAATAGCAACATGTCTCTAACTAGGCTTTCTTTTTCTTCATTTCACTACAAGTCCTTCATATGACTACAAGTCCTTTGTTTCACTACAAGTCCTTCACATCACTACAAGTCCTTCACATCACAACAAGTCCTTCACATCACTGCAAGTCCTTCATATCACTGGGATTCCTTTATATGACTACAAGTCCTTCACATCACTACAAGTCCTTCACATCACAACAAGTCCTTCACACCACAACAAGTCCTTCACATCACTGCAAGTCCTTCACATCACTACAAGTCCTTCACATCACAACAAGTCCTTCACATCACAACAAGTCCTTCACATCACTTCAAGTCCTTCACATCACTACAAGTCCTTCACATCACTACAAGTCCTTCACATCACTACAAGTCCTTCACATCACTACAAGTCCTTCACATCACTACAAGTCCTTCACATCACTGCAAGTCCTTCACATCACTTCAAGTCCTTCACATCACTACAAGTCCTTCACATCACAACAAGTCCTTCACATCACTACAAGTCCTTCACATCACAGCAAGTCCTTCACATCACTGCAAGTCCTTCACATCACTACAAGTCCTTCACATCACAACAAGTCCTTCACATCACTTCAAGTCCTTCACATCACTACAAGTCCTTCACATCACAACAATTCCTTCACATCACTGCAAGTCCTTCATATCAATGGGAATCCTTTATATGACTACAAATCCTTCCTATCACTACATGCCCTTCACATCACTTCAAGTCCTTTGTATCACTGCAGTTCTGTCTCTAGAGTTCCCCAACTGGTTGCAAGTTGTCCATGTAATCTAGTTACCTGATCTAACTGTCTCTCTAGCAGACAGTAGGCTTCTCTTGTGTATTACATCTCATACAAAATGCTCATAATTCACTTACAAAGTCGACAAATTTCTGATAAAGCTTCTTCAGAACATGGGTTGAACTCAGTGTAAATAAAAATGTTTGTTTATTTTCACAAAGCCATATTTCATGAGGAAGGAACATATTAGGTAGAAGGATTCGTTATCGTTGATGTCAGATCCGCTGTGTATACAAGTGAAGTGATGAAGTAACTTGCTCAGTAGCATGCAATCAGTGTATGTAACATCAGTTCCCTGTCTCCATTATTCTTTTATCCTCGTCATATTGTGCATTTTCTATGAAAAACTATGTACAGATGAGTCAAATAGCATATCAGATCAAAATCTGTGAAGCCGCTTATGGCTGAACTATTGCTCAACTTGTACTAATCATTCATTCACTCTGTCGCACAAAATATGAGGTATTGATGTGGATTCCTGCGCTAGATTATTCTTTTTGCTTGATTTCTCATCTTTAGAAAGCTTCATGTAAATCTAAAACTTTATGATGGACTTCTCATGTTTTGGCCACTTGTAATAAATATCAAGAGAAGGTTATGTACTTAAAAGCAGATGATACGTAGGATTGGATTTTCCACTGTTTCATGTCCTTATGTTTTCCTGAAAATGCCGTTAAAAGGAAAATAAACCTTCTTCCAGTCTGAAGTAGACTTACGTTTTGTTGCTAATTTTGAAAGACAAATTTATACCAAGCAACAATGTAAAAATGAAAATGATTCAAGAAGAGCTTATTTGATTGAGCCTCCAGGCATGATTTGGCTTTAATATGGTAAAAGGGTTTGCCCAATAACAGACAGTTCTTCACTGTTCCTAATTTCCTTTCTAATATTCAAATGCATTTTAATGTGTAATGCATTGTTTTCAATTTTGTGTTGCTCTGAAAAATTGTTAAACCAATAAATTGATAGAAAAAAATCTTTATTTCTAGATTGTGACATCTTTATTGCTAACAGATAAAAATGTCATTGTTCAGAATAATTGCTTTTCTTGTGTATTTTCCTAATTAATTTTCCCTTCTATTCTGTAGTAGATTTTATTGGATGTTCAAAGTTTCAGTGTGGTCATATGCATCATTTAAAGCAAATGTTTGAGCCTTGCTCTTTTCAGTTGCGTAATTTGAATCAAGTTCTTATCCAAAAGAATGCGTCAAGGACCTGAGCATACATTCTTCATACTTTCTATCTTCCTTTCGCTTTTTATTTGAAATTATATTTCAATTACCGTATATTACAGTGTATAAGTCGACCCTGTGTATAAGTCGACCCCCTTTCTCAGGCCCCCAAATTGCTGTCAAAATCATATACCTTGTAAATAAGTCGACCCCCCCCTAATAGCGCGTGTTGGAGGCAGGTCGACATGAAACACACGGCACGTTGAGAGATTTAGTTACGGTAAGTTGATGTATCCGTAATTTTCAAAGTGAGTTGTAATACGTCAGTGTTTTGTAATTAATTAATACAGATATCATTATTTTAATAAGAGATTGTTGTAATAAATATATTATATATAAATATTAATAATAAAAAATACATACGTGTGTGCTGGTGTTTGTTCTTTTTTTAAAAAGAATTTTATGTCATTTACTTCTCGGTACATGCGCAGTGTTGCACCTAGAGTGTGTATTTGTGTAATTAGTAAATAACGCATCTATAATGAACTGTGGCGCAAAAAATAATAACTACTGGGCCACACCATACGCAATAAACATTAAGTACGCATTTATATGCATATAGTGCGTAGCATTCGGTTTCTAACTCAATTTAAATGTTACGGTTTTCATAATGAAATTTGGAAATTCCCGTAACTATTTATAGCACATTACCAAGAACACATACCCGTAAGTGACCTCAGACAAAAGGATAAATTTAATTGGTTCATTCAGAATGCCCGTATGTGATTTCAATGTAAGGATACATTTCATTGGATAATTCTGTCATAACCTCTCGCTCTGCTTTTCTAGGAAATTGATAGTCTGAGTCGTGAAATTCCGAGTATTTTATGCGGTGAAAAACAAACCAAATGTCTTCATCAAATTCAAAGAAAGCTAGAAGAGTAATTGATTTTTTCACAGGAGCGAGGTAATATACGTCTACTAATGAGGTAGGGATACAAGATGAAATACGGTATAACATGTGACAAATCGCGTGGTGTTATTTTTGCGCTAACATAAAAAACGACTGATTCGCAGGGTTTAATTTTCGCGCATATCGACAAAGCGATTGGTGAGAAAAACTGCATGTACCGTGCAGAAAAATTACAGTGATACTAATAGTAATTACCCGATCGGTTCTCGTGTAGATCTAATTGTTACGTTTTGTTGACAGTCATTGAACCGTATATCCATCGAACGTGCATATTGGCGAAATATAATGTTTTACAGTCCGTCTTTTATTTAATTCATTTTCATAACTATAAGTTATGATAGAAATAACGTTAGATCAGGGAAATAAGTCTTAGCTAATGTTCAACTTCAACAGTAATTTTCATCGCCGAACATTAAAAATTCAAAATGGCATCGATCGATAATATTATTTACAAACAGATCAATTTCAAATCGATCAAACTGGATTCCCAATCGTAGTAATTTATTTTTTAGGAATTAAATATAATAAAAAAACAGTAAAATATGTAATATTTATAAAAGTAATTTTATTTCAATATTTTGACAATGAGTTGACATCGTGGCTTCCGGTTTGCATCTCGTCTGTTCGTCTCCTACCGGCAGATCGTCACTTGACCTCAGAATTTTTAGGTCTTAAACATAGACCTCGTATATAAGTCGACCCCCCTCCTTGACCCCTCAATTTCTGGTATAAAAAACTCCACTTATACACTGTCATATACGGTAACCATGAAATATTTTCATCTATTGAAGTGCAACATCAGTTACAATGTCCTCTTAACAGTTTCCTAGGAACATAATTGATACGCAGCATTTAGCTTGTCAATAACTGATTGCATGCTAATAGGTAGTTGAGGACAAGTCTTCAAGTTAATAAGGCCTTTATGTAAGTAGACTTCGGAGGATCACATCATGAAAGGCAATTACTGTGACACTGCTAATGAGAGTGGTAATTAGTCTGGTAGAGTTGTTAAAGCGGCAGGATAGTTATATTAACCTTTTGCCTGGTGAATTGATTTGTACCAAACCATTCCGAAGTGGCTTGATAAAAGGATTCATTACTTGTTATCGGGGAATTTACAAGGATTCATTACTTGTTATTAGGGAATTTACAAGGATTCATTACTTGTTATTATACAAGGAGAAATGAAAGACATTCCTGGAACACAAATCAATGAATTAAGTGTCTTTCTCAAGGAATACACCATAGTTTGATACCAAGGTCACCAATAATTGGTAAGTCCACTAGGATTCGAACCCAAGTCTTTGGCGTTGGAGGCCAGAATACTTACCTTTCCCATGTGCTTCACATTAGCTGTTAAGGGGTTAACCTCCATTAGGTCATGTTCATTGTTAATATGTTTATTGTTGTTCTCTAGGTCACATAGCACTCAGTCTGTCTGGCATCTCAAGGCAGACTGAGGTCTGAAGTGATTTCATCAATAACTTTAAGTCTGCATTCTTTGCTAGAGAAACCAGTTTGCCGTTGGCAATTGGGGTAATGATATTACTACTATTCCACGCTACAATTTTTCATATTACAAGATCATATTGTGTCATTTCTAATTTCTTTTTAATCTTGTGAAACAGAACAGCTACTTAGGTGTTATTTATAAAGTGTTGTTGATGTCAATAAAATTCTTATTTTATACATTTGTAGGGAGGGACAAATCTGTAAGAGTTTATATGTGGTACATAATGTAGTTAGATAGTGATTTGTACTGTTATAGCTTACTTAAAGATAATGACAATAGTTAATTTATAAAATGACTGATGATACCTCCAGATATATGTTGATACTTGACGAGAGAATTACGAGGTATTGATGATTTTACAGTCAGTCAGCTGAATAAATCTCTCCCACACACTTAGACTTGGTGTATTCAATGACTGGCACTGATCCATTGACAAAAATTACAGTGAAACAGAGCAGAGCATCAGTATTGCATCCAGAGTGAATATTTGGGTGTATAATTAGACTAATTATTCAGACTTTGGCCCTGCTAATCAATGTTTACAACATCCTGTCTAATGCCATTGTAATTTGCAAAACATTTCACTTCTTGGGAAAATATTGATCTTCCATGATATATGATGTCATTTACATGCAATTGAGATCAATACAAAAGTCGTATATCAAAAGTAAGGCAAGCTCCAGGATGAATTTTGTTTTTACACGGATACATTAGCTCAGGAATGATGCAATCTTTCCGGAAAAAATCAAATCAGACATCATGTTTTCAACTTGACGCACATTGCTTATCCGGTAAGCTGTGGATTGAAATCTGAATCAGGTGTTTGTCTGATTTCATGTATGAGCAATCTCAAGTGAGCGGGACTATCTTGTGTACACAGTGACATGTTACGTGTCAGAAGGCAGGCATCATGCTTTCATTAATCTCTTCATACATGACCGTGTGCACACATCTCCCCCATCTCTGTGTAATGGTACACAAGGCTAATCTGTCACAAACTCACACATGCTTTAAACATATTGTTCAGTATAAATGTACATACAGCTGCATCGGGCAATAATTGCTTATGTGAATCCCTCTCCAGTAAGCATATGGTACAACTTCTTAGATTGCATGAGATTAAATGATATATATATATATATACAGATCTAAGAAGAAATAAACATGACAATCATTGTAGGAATCAGAATGACATTTGCTTTCCATTAGATATTCAATTATATACATACATCATATTATAGTCGTTCACTGATTTTGCCAACCAAAATGATTATATTTAAAATTCTAAGAGAGAATCCACTTGAACCATTAATACAACTGTTAACAGATTGGAAATATACAAGTTTGAATTTGATGGAAATATACAAGTTTGAATTTGATGGAAATATACAAGTTTGAATTTGATGAACAGTTCGGTTTCAGTACATACTATATTTTAACTGAAATATGTGAAGAAACAAATTTGATCTAATGGTCTGACAAATGAAAAGGTAGTGCAATATTGTTTTAGGGCCAAATCCACAATAAAAATATGAAGAATCAATCAATTATCTATCATATATCTTTAACTCTTACGTTGCTGAATATTATTTTGACCAGTTTTGCCCCCGTGGCTGAATTTTCCAGCACTCGCCTCGCTACCGTTATAGCGCAATTAGCCCCTGTGGCCGAATTTTCCAGCGCCGCCAGATGCGACCGTTTTAACAACATATGGCGTGTTTACATGGCGAATTACGGACATTATCGTCGTTTTATACAAAGCTAGTCGGCGAATCCCGTGTTACAAATGGATGATACTTACTTGACACTTTGAATGAAATTTCTATCACCCCTGGAACGGTTTCTACAACTGAAGTAAACTTGTTTTAATTCGGGCGCCGTAACTCAATAAATTCCAAGAGCGCATGCGCGAAATCAAAACGAAACTAAAGATGAATAGTTCCTCTTCACATCGATATAAAAATTATTTTTATAATATGTTTAGAACGAATTTTACAAAATTTTAAAAATTGTCTTCATTTCAAACATTATAAAATCATTTAATCACTGAGTGCACACATGCAAATTATATACGGAATTGAAGCTAATTTTTTGCTCTATATTTCACGATAAATTTTATTACGATACGCCATCCTAAACGAAAGATATAAATTACGAAAACAGGGTAGTGATAAATCCCGATAACGCTCTGACCCCCACAGTAATATTACTAAGCTAATAGCCCCGGGCAAACGCACGCGCTCAGCGCGTGCAGGCGGGGTATCCCCGTTGAAACATACACTCACACACAATATAAATTGTCTTTATTTCCAACTTTATAAATCATGTTATTCGCTTTGTATACATGCAAATTATATATGGAATTGAAGGCAATTTATTCTTCTTTACGAAGAAATAAATCATAACAATCTTTTGCACTGTAATTAGAAGTTATTACCAACGAAACGTGGGTATAGCTAGTAATAAATTCTTTGATAATCGCCTTACCGCAACATATGTCGCATCGTTTCCACACGTTTTATTTTGATGCAAATATGGGCAAATTACACATGAAAATGAAGGTATTTCTTTCTGCTTTATGATGATATGAAAATAATAAATATGTACCACTTGGTTTGGAATATATAAAGTTTGCAAAGATGGTACCCTCGGGTATTTTAGAACAGATTTTGATAATTGCGACATCACTAACCGCTCCTTTATTGTCTAATTGTAATTTGCAAATTCTATATAGAATTGAAGACAATCCTTTCCTCTTTATTGTGATATAAAAATGTCGATAATGCGCTCTGCCGTTAAATGGATAGGAAGTGTAAAAAGCAGTTGAAAATAAATCGCTTCTCGGTAAACAAAATATGAATAGAGAAATTGCCTGTTTGTGCGATGCGCGCCGGGTCCTTTCTGATTTTCTTGTACATACCAATTTTACATGGCAATAAAGATTATCCTTTTCTCTATATTTTGATATATGAAATTGCAAAATTTACCGAGAAGTTTATGTGATATAAAGTGCGAGAAAATGGTAAAAACGTAAAGAATAAACAAAAGTCACAATTTTGCGGAACTTGCTGTATCTTTATTCTATATGGTGTATATAATTTTTTCATATCAAATCGAAGACAATTATTCCTTCTTTATCACGATGTAATCAATTTCAAAATACGCCTAGCTGTTGAGAAGATATGAGCAAAAGAAAGGCACATGTCAAAATCGCCGTTCAGTTTACATGATTTGAATCGAGAAATTAGCTTTTTGTGCGGCGCTTGCTGTGTCTTTATTTATTATCGCGCATGTACACATTTTAGATGGAAAGAAAGTCAATCTTTCTCTCTGTCTTTTGATATAAAAATTGTCAAAATACGTTGAGCACATCATGTAAAAATTGGTGTGACAAAATGGTGTAAAACTAAAAATATGTAAAAATCACCTTTTTTGCGGCACATGCTGTATCTTCAATTCAGGTAGCGTAGTTACGTATTTTATATTGAATTGAAGACAATTTTCTGCTCTTTCAAATGATCCAACCGGTATTGAAATCCACCCAAGGGTTCAGAGCATAGGGCGTGCGATATAAGGTTGTACGTTTGGTGTGAGTGCAGGCTTGTAAGCAAACGATAGCACGCGCGGGGCGGTAAGCTCGTGCGAGAGGGTAGAAAGTGCCCACAGGCTATTAGCACGTGCGGCGGGGAGTGGGGGAAAATTGAGTGATTTTAAAGCTTATTTTCGGTACGATAAACGTTATCAATCGTTGCATAATTTTCGGAACATGTACGCGCATTATTTAGAACACCAACGAAACAAAATTCGGTAGCTTAGCGACACACGGACGGAAAGTACTAGCGTTGAACTGACACTACTGCCGTGCAACAATTGCCCGTCCTTCGCTACTGTGAACCTCGGCGTAAATGAGCTAGCGTGAGAAAAATAGAGTTTGGATGTCGCATCTCGCCCAGAGGACATGCGGTCAAAGCAAATTTCAACCCGGACAGGCCCGGGACCCGCATCTTAAGGGTTAATTCTTTATGCTATAGGTCAGTATATATAAGGTCAGTACGTCCCTGAGTGTATAAGTTGTGTAATGAGTTTATGATGAGAGTATTCATCTATTATCTCTCTTACTCTTAAGCTCACACTTAACAGAACATAAATGTTATGTCAGTCACTCACACACGATATACACACATCTCACACTCACACAAAATAGTACACATATATTTTATGACAGGCAGGCAAAAGTACACAAATATCTATCAGGCGCTTGCACTTGTAACTACACACGTATCGTCCCTCTTGTGCCCAGAATAATACAGTAGCATCATACACCAACATGCATAACTAGTGTGTATCTGGCTGACTATAATACAGCATCAAGTGTATCTAGGAGCCACATGGCAGTACACATGCATGCACATATCATATCATCTGTCAAACTTTCACAAATGAAAGTTCAAATGTACACATATATAATATGTCTTGTGCTCAGTTTAGTTGCCTGCATGGCAAGTGTCAATAAAGTAAAGAACATTTCTTTCACATGTACACATGGTACTACACAAGTTGACTGTCTCAAGCTCACTAGTGACAGTATGCACATATGTCAAGCTCTACTACACACCCGTCATTTTTCTCTGGATAGTGCAGTTGTGTAGAAAGCAGTGTCTAATAGTTATTTTAAGTAACAGACTCGAGGTATCAGGTTAACAATGTTTTGAGTTTGTATGAATTTGTTCCTCGTACAGTTGTAGAAACTGTAAATTCAAAAATAACAACATGAGGATGTATGCTCATAGCTCTGAGTACACATGCACCAGGGGATAGCTTGGTGACGAGTCTAATCCAAATACTGTTGTTCAAAACATTTTTAACTTTATTTCATTCCAGCCCGAAACATGAACTTTTCAAAGCAAGTCTTGAATTGGCATGAACAAATCCTATTATTCTCAGTCTCCTTTCATATGTTCAGTAAAATAAAACCTTTAAAGGGACCATTCGAGCGGGGTATTTTTTGTGGAAACGAAATTCAGGAGGACTTTCCTGTTAACAAACATATATGATTTTTACATGATTCTTTTCACACTAAATTTCAAATATGTACATGAGGTAAACATTTCTGTTGTTCAAGATTTAACAATTTGACAAAGAATCTAGTGTATCGATCAAAATAGAAAAACTTCATGAAATGAAGCCAATCATCGGAGCTACGAATGTGGAATGCATTACTACGAAAAAACATTGTCGTAACTAACAACTTTTTTTATGAATCATTTCTAAATATGCCCCTCTTCTATCAATATATTAGTTATTTCTTAATTTTGTCAATGAATTAGCATAATACAGCACATTTGATTTCTCGCAATGCTAACATTTCAAGATGGCGAATGAAAGCCGCTCGAATGGTGCCTTTAATAGAATTACTTTTTGAGAGACTGATTATTGGCCTGCTCATAGTAGGAGGTGGAAGATTTATAAAAGTCTACTATCAGTTCCTATTAGTACAAGAGCTGGTAGTCTCTTTGCTAGCTATCAGCTCCTAGTAACACACAAGTAGGAAGAGTCCTGCTGAAAGCAGGTCAAGGTTGAAGACGCTACACCCAGGAGGAAGTCATGGAAAGCATTGATTCAACTGTTGCTTTCCTCTCCACTTTCTCCTCTCCGCTTGCACAACTCTGTGCTGTTTTTATGAATATCTGGATCAATCAAAGTTTTGTTATTTTGTTGGCTTGTTGCATCATTGATTCTTTTCAGTCCATGAAATTGGACATTGAAATTTCATTATAGTTTTTTCATGTGAATCAAGATGAATCAGTGATCAACTTGAAAAAGGCCAAGGAAATAAATCAGTGTTTATTTACAGTGTGCAGAATGTTGATTTAAATGAAAGACATTGATATACATATTAACATATGAGAAATATGTGTTTCATTTTCTTACAGAATTGAGAAGTTATTTAGCATTTTGGTTCATTAAGCAGGGATTGGGAAAGGCAGGGGCCATGGGCCATTTTGCACATTGGATGAAGAAATGGCCCATTCAAATCAGAAATTTTACCATTGCTTCTATGGGGAATGGCCCATTCAAAATTCTGGAAATGACTAAAAGCCTTAAAAATGGCCCATTGTCCAGACTGCCTTTCCCAATCCCTGTAAATTAAGAACAAGAATTACTTTAAGTATTAATTAAATTGAAGCAGGAATATTTGTGTTTGAATGTTGCAATCTGTTATGCATAGACAGAAGAATCATTGTGTTTAAGTTGACCCAGACCTATTGTTGTGTAACAATGCATGATAGGCACTCGGCTGCATGTACAGTTGACACAGTGAGGCGAGGCAGCACCCTGACTCATACAGTACAGGTAGTGTGAGACTGAGCCCAAACAAGCTTGCATGCTCAAACATTCCAACTTACTGACCTATTTCAAGATGTAAACATACACGACCTTGAAGGGAGCAAGGATATGCTGCCGCCACATTGGCACTAGGAATTCAAAACATTATTTTTCATAGAATTTAATTACTAATAGCAGGCTGTCCAATGAGTAAGATACTGTATCAACATATAAATGTTGATATGAAATTATCCAATTTGTGGTCCTGCTAAGCAGGTCCAACTTATAATCATTTATTTTTCACTGTGATGCAGTAATATATTTGTAGCCCTAACCACTAGAGGATGGAAATGTACTCCTGATAGATATCCACATCATTATAATTGTTATTAATGGTGGGAAAATTAAAACGTAAATAATTACCAAAATTATAATAGTTTTAGGGTAAGCTAAGGCAGTTTTTTGGTTTGTTATAGTTTGTAACGCAAATTATATTTTTGATTGAAAAGAATGTGAGTGTTCAAGCTAGTGTGACAGGAGTTATATAGGTAGATTGAAATACCATTAATCTTTAAACAATGCCCACAAGGTACAGGTTTAATGCCAGCTTGCGTACTCATTACTTATTTATTGAAAACAACAAGAACTGCTCAATGACATACAATATTTATTACAATAATTACAGTTTTAATATAATTCCCTCTATTAACCCTGAATGTTTACTCGTGATGAGCTGACACAGCTGTGCAGGAGAAACAAGCAGTGATTATGTGGTCAGCTGCATTCTACACTGTGTACAATATTCATGAACATTATTACAGCTGTTTGATAACTCAATTGTGACTCAAACTAATGTATTATTAAAGTTAACAACTTCTACAAGTGACAGGATTAGTGGCTTATTTCCAGGCAAGTGGCCACAATAAAAGCTCTCCTAATTAATTGGGAAATTGTTCACTACTACAATAGTTACAGTGCTTTTGGTGTGGTGCACTTTGCATCAAATTTTAAAATTTCTTATACACTGCAAAGCATATCTGAGAAAACTTAATGTTTATTTTTATCCAGACAGATGATACCTATAAACATTTAGTCAACTGTTATTCATATATGTAAGGATGTTTTGAAATTATTGAAAAGAAACTCCAGACCAGTATCATGTGACCTGTGACAGGTAATAAAGTTCTTAAAAGCAAATCTGATTAATTTCTGATCATTAAATATTATTTTTTTCTTTCTAGGGTGACCTAAAGCACAACCAGACAGCCATCCTAACAGTTCATGATCTAGGATGCAATCGTGAGTATGCAGGCCATGATTTAAATTAAACTCAAATCAAATTAATTTCAACTTAATTAAAGTTGTGAAAGGGAAGGAGACGGACTAACTTGTTTTGGCTCTTAACAGCCTTCTTAATAGTGCTTAGATGTCGGCTCTGTCATAGCCAAAGCATGTAAGTCTATCACATGACAAATCCTTGCTGTAAAGGGTCATTGGTTTGGTTGTTTCTTCCCTTGACCTCTCCAGTTTTCATTGTCAATCGCATTGGTCATCTGCCACACACAGAAGAGGATCGTGGAGACTTCTATCCATCAGATATCCCTGAAATACAGAACCTTTTTAGACAGCTGATCACCAGTCCTTGAAATTAAATTATATAAGTTACATTGTTTGGAAAAAAAATAATTCTAAACTATTGCAGAGTTACATTGGGAGATGAAGAATTCTTGGTTTGAAACTGACACGGAGGTTTTGATAGCAAGATATTTTTCAACATGTGTCTTGACTTATAGACAGTGTGAGATGATATCTGTGTTCAGAAACAACATCTCAAAACAAACTTTGATTCTGAAAGATCAGAGCAAAGACACAATTTCCTGAAGTAAAGAGTCCCTATTAATAGTCAATGATGAGGATTCAACTTTTTCCAAGTCCTCCACATATCATGGGTAGAAGATGCCAAACCCTTCGATTGAAGTCTGACTCTGTGTTTATCAACATGAGGAGTCCCAGACCTCTGTCTATATGTACTCAGTGCTTGAGGCCAGATCAGTTGGTTTATGGACAAAGATGATATACATTCAAAGTTGACTTGTTACAAACGGTGAAGATGCCAGTGATATAAGGTTTTGTGTCCAATATAGACCTTGATTAATCGTCAGCTTCTGCATGCTGTAGTTTGGTACTGTACTAAACTCAGATTCAATTTTTTTTTTTATCTTTTTCTGAAATGTCTTATCTTCATGTTATTTGATTACCCTTAACATTCAATCAAGTGTACATTGCTATGAATTTCTGCAAGAGATAAATTGAACCTATTTAAAGCTTAACCTCCCTCTTCAAATGAACATGTCAATACCTTCAGATGAGCCTTTTGCTGTTATCTTGGTTTATCTGATCCATGCCAGAAGCTGGGATATAAATCAAGTGTTCCTTAAACTTTATTTCAAATGTAGCTGATGTGCCTTTCAAAGACTACACCCTCTGCATGCAATGGCATGTTATAAAGGTGAATTTTTGTTCATATCTAGACTCAATGTGGACCCACTTCCTGACGCATGGTGCAATGGAAGAGATCTCGAAGCGTGCAGCGTTCATCCATGTGGACGTGCCTGGACAGGAGGACGAGGCCCCAGATTTGCCTGCAGAGTAAGTAGACCAGTAGAGCTATCAGTCTTCCCTACACACAGACCTACCTACCCAGTCCACACAATCCTTGTGTTCTGAAACACAAATTTCCCGAGTGTTCAGAAACACAAATTTCCCGAGTGTTCAGAAACACAAATTTCCCAGAGTGTTCATGAGCACTCTTTGTCAAAGAAGGTTACCTGTCGCAAATATTGTTACTGCACCCAGGGCAGTGTTGTTCCTAGGTGCTGTCAGGTCAAATTTGTCCATCTTGCATACCTTAACTCTTGAAAATTGAAGTTAAAAAGGCCAATACCCAATGAGCTGAGTCACCTATGGGCAACACTGCCAATTCAACGGCTAGTCTACACAGCAGGGAGATCTGCTGCTTCTTGATTAATCTGTAGCCATCTTTGTTTATCAGAATCTCACGGTTCCAATCACACAGCCAAGTTTCGTTTTCTTCAATTATTCTTCCAGACTGTTTGATGAGAAATGGTCTTTGTTTTTTAGGCAGTGTTATATGTTGTATGCTTTTCTTTGATTCTCTTAGACACAGAATGCCTCCACTGTTTCAGTCATGCAAATTGTATGTTATTTTGTACAGCCAATGATGATTTAAGCATGGTTTCTTTCTTAGAAACCTGTGGTCTGCTGAGGAGTAGTAAACAGGGAGAGATTCCCACCCCGGAATTACTCACAAACACCATATCGAATTTATTCCTCACACCACATGACCCTTAGTACTTTGACTTTCTCTTGGTTGTTTGCCACTTTGAGACCCCCTCTGTGCAATTTGGGGTAATTGTTCAGGTTCCTCTGAACCTTTCTTACAAGGAGTCATTGTTGCAAGAGTAAGTTGGTGTCTGTGTTTCTGATGTCCTTGTTTGGTGGACTTGTTTTACACAATTAGTTGGAATACTAATGTGACACCAGGTTATCAATAGTTGATGCTTTCACAAAGATGGTTTTGCTATGCCTTTGTAATAATGAAATGCATGATTGATATATCAGGAATAGTTAGCCACCTCAGGATGAAGTGTATTTGTTTTGGTATTTTCTTGATAGTTTGGAGTTATATATATATATATATATATATATATATATATATATATATATATATATATATATATATATATATATATATATATATATATATATATATATATATATATATATATATATATATATATACAAGTGTACTTTTGGGTTTCTTTTTTGTAAAAATTTTTCATTACTTTATAACATATATATCTAAGGCATGGTTTGAGAAAGGTTACTGTTAATGGTTTAAATTAGCTCTTTTTCTTGAAAGCTGTTTGAAAGTGTAGTTCATGGTCAAATTCTAAATGCCAAATATTCCTATGTTGGTCAATTGTAAAAACATGTTCATTATGTGGTTTTTGACACCCAAGTAAAAGAATACATGCCCTCTGTATAGCGGAATCATTTTTCAAGTTAATAATTTACTTTATCACAAGTGATTCGCTCTACTGCAGTGCTCATCAAGCTTTCAATTGATTAAAGAGTCAAACTTTTGAACATTTTGGCCACATTTACAAAAAGAATGTGTAAACAGTAGTCAGGAGTGCTAGGTTTGACAGTTTCTCTCAAAATGGCTAAGAGAGTTAGATGTTCAAGAATGCTAAATCCAGCTAGGACACTGCAGTGCTCAAGGGTGCTAGATCTAGCTAGGACATTGCAGTGTTCAAGAGGGCTAGATCTAGCTAGGACATTGCAGTGTTCAAGAGTGCTAGATCTAGCTAGTACATTGCAGTGTTCAAGGGTTCTTAATCTGGCTAGGACAATGCAGTGTTCAAGAGTTTTAAATCTAGCTAGGACATTGCAGTGCTCAAGAGTGCTAGATCTAGCTAGGACAATGCAGTGTTCAAGAGTTCTAAATCTAGCTAGGACATTGCAGTGCTCAAGAGTGCTAGATCTAGCTAGGACAGCTTGAAGCATAGGGCAGTACAGTGTTAAAAACTGGTAGATCTGGCTGGGTAACACTGGTGTTTGTAGGTTGGAGCATAGGACAGTGTTATGGTCAAGATCTAGTTAGGTAACACTGAGGCTTGTATGTTGAAGCATGTTCAAGATTTCTAGATCTGGCTAGATACTGCTAGGACATGTAGGTAGAACCAGAGGAAGTGCATGTTGGTTCATGCTAAATTATGCATTCTTGAACAAGCGACCGCTATTTATAAAGAGAAGCGGGAGTTTCAATCATATTGAGTACTCCAAACCTCAAGAAGCTTAGCAGTGTCACCATGCCATCAGAGAGATGGATCCCCTCTTCATCCACCAGCCTTTATTCATCCTTCAGGGCTTCAAGAGAAAGCGGTTAAAAAATATGTTTTCTTATTTTTAGAGAAGGTTCAAAGAAAAATGGAATTCAAGTTGGGATTGCAGATCAATTACAGGATGCTAATTCAAGAATCGATTTTGGTTTTGTGGTCTCTAGTTTAACTGTGCTGAGAAATAGATTAAGCAATTCTCAGTTTAAAGACAGTATCACAAGATAAACGAGTATAGTAGCCTAATGGAGATGAGAATTAAGTATTATTACATCTTGAATTTTGGGTTTTGTATGATTATCCACAATACATATATATATATGTATAATTCATAGATTAGAATAGACAGAGATATTAAACAAAGTGATTCAGACAGGGGTTTGAGTGGGTTTTCTTGATTATTTGATGATGAAATATGATGAATTCAAAAGTTAAAAGCTGCTGCAGTACACCATAGTTCAAATAATGAAAAATATTATTACTAGCAAGAAAGTTTCAGAATTTTCTTTGATAAAGTTTAGATGAAATATGCTTTATTATTTTCTTTTGAGAACAAAATTAATAATGATGTTTCCTTTTTTGTTTATTCTGGTTCTTGCAGTATGACTACTGATCATTATTAATCAACTGAAAGATGAGGAAAGGACTGAATCAATCTTAACTTGTATTAGTAGGTAAAAAATAACTATTTGAAACACATGTCAGAATGGTGTAATTCTACAACTAATCGCTAAATCTATTTACAGCTGGTCAAATACATCTACAAGATCAAATGTATTTTGAGTTGTGCAAGCAATGAGCTAGCAGAATAATGATATTTTGGATTCTGATGAGTATTTAGATAACACTCAAAAATGCTATTATCAAGGTTTTCGCCGAAAGTAATTTTTATTTTAAATGAATAATGTGAACAGTAGGAAGGCAAAGTTGGTTGTTATGTTCGTTATAATCAAATCATATGCAATGTCTACTACCTGTTTTCATATTGGGCACCTGATATACCTTGTGTCACTTCACATTGCTAATGAAACAATTTGATTTGTTGGATACCAAGATATCAGAATGCTTATTGAAGAAACTTTCTTCATCCACACAGACAGTGTTTGTTAATCTATCTTATTTTCAAAGACCTTCCTGCCTGTCCACTCCTCTCATATCGAGAGAAATGGAGGGCCCACACATATATAGATATAAACATAGACACTGTCTCTGCACCCAGATTCATCCATTCCTGATCCCTGTCCGTCTTCCAGGAGCCATCAAGTCATCTGAATCAAACTGTTTGCCAAGCTGTCAAGAGCTTGTTCTCTATAGCCACCTGATTGGCTCCAATAACTTCTGTTTGCTCAATCAGACCTTATTCCACAGTGGCTCTTATCATCCTGGGTTGGAAATGCCAGCTCTTGACCTCCAGTGTTAAATACTCCTCTGCAACAAGGCTGATTTGTGCGGACCCAAACACTGTTTATTGACCTGCAGGTGAAGGTCATGCCTTATGAGTTGATTCAGTAGTTGGCATGTAATACACAGGATGCTGGAAAAAATGTGTTTGGACATGTTGCTTAGATAATCACTTATAGGATCTCTACATGATTGAAATAACTGCAGTGAAAGTGCCATGAAGATTTCTGTAGGTCCACCCTTTTAGCTTAAACATTTGATAAGTAATTGCATGATTTTGCCATTGGAATTGGTCAGCTATGCCAGAGAGTGACCAAACCTACCAACTGTGCTGGTCACAAGGGACAAGATGGATATACATTTGGACACTCTCTGGCCTTATGGTCATTCTCATTGATGTGTGTGGACATGGCTCAATGTACTCGCTTCTGTTTCTGTTATTATTACTAGAGAGCGGCAATCAGTCAGTAACTAAGTGAAAGAATACTCTAGGTTACTCTGTGAGGCTGGTTAGCCCTGTGCACTGAATCTGACTAGAAGTGTAATCCAGCTAGATTGCGAGCTGTTCACCCATTAAGTGGAGTGAGTGTAGTAGAGCGGGAGAACACTTGAGGTATTGATTGACTGATCCTCCCTCAGTCTGAGTTCAGCTTGCCCTACAATGTCCACCAGCACAAGATCAGTTGGTCTTTGGTCATTGACCAGTTGGTCTACTTAATCTGTGAGGACATCAACTCCAGTAACTTACAAACTGTCCTTCTCCTCTCTCTCCTCTCGTTGACTTATATTGTCTTGTTTGATGGCCAACTGTTAGGTTATTGGTACAATGACTGCCAATTTGATAAGGCTGGCTTTTCTCTTGTTAGGTTAAGGTTTGGGAAAGGCGAGGAGATCTAAGAGAGTTAGAACAAGCATTTCAGCGTTGGATATAAAATTAAGCCTACGCACTCTTCGTAGTCTATCTTGTTGACCCATTTTGTCCATTTTAAATGCCATTTGTTGATTGTTCGCTTCTAAAGTCATTACAAATTTTCTGGTTTTATTAGATGAGGGGTTGCCTTAGTGAAGAACAGTATGGTCAACAAGGACTGGGAAATTTCAGAATTTTTCACAGTTTTCTAAAGGATAATTTCATGAAGGTATAGTACAAGCTTTGATGTCTTGTGTGATGATCAGGTTCTTCTATAGTGTTGACACATCAAATTTCAAACTGATTGGACGGGCTTTTTGTTCATGCAAGGGATATTGAACAGTTGAAAATTATTTGAGAATAGTGATATTAGGTATCTGTGGTATCTGTGGCATCTGTGGTGTGTTTGTTCATCAGCCGTTCACTTCAATATGATGGAGCAGTTTTCGAGGAGGCAGCCATCACAGCAATATGGAGAATATGTTCAGATATTTCAATTCATGATTGATGGTTTCAGGAATGCCAGCTACCACTTGTGATTGTAGGAAATGAGGCAGTAAGGCAATCTGGCTGGAACAGGCTTCACTTAGTTGGACATATTAAGTCATGAAACGTTAATATTTCTTCTGATTGCTTCACCAATCCAATTCTACAACATCCCACAGCCCGTCCAAGTAGCATTATTTCCTAATCTGATGTGATGGCAGTTGTTTTACAGTCAATTCCGAGATCAGGCACATGGTATGAATGATGACAAATGTTTTGCTGAGCCATCTGTCAAGCCACTCCGACAGCCCATATTCTTCTTGTATAAGCCCCCGGCTGCTGTGTTCGGTGACAGTAAGGCTGTCCACAGCAAACATGATTTGCTGGGTAATGATAGGATTGCTGCAGTATTCCCAGTAATTGTGCTGTACATTAAGAGGGTCCCTGTATGCTCCCTCATGAGCTGCTGAGGATTCACTGTCCAACTCAGTACCTCTATTAGCACATGTTGCTCCAGGAGATTCAACTTCAGGCCCCAAGCATACTGTCAGTCCATTCCAGACCCTACTCTTAGCCCGATAAGCTCCCAAGTATTAACCTTCTTCCATTCTTGCCTGCTACCTTCTACAGGGAACTAATATCTGATACTCCTATAGTAAGACTTGCAGGTATCTGAGAGCTTAAGTCTTTACCAATGGAAATACCAGGGTCTTGTGAAGGACCCAAAACCTGATCATCATATCTTTCTTAAATTCTCCTGAAATCTCTTATTAGAAATTCTTATCTATGACTACAGAGATGTAGTTTAGAAATTATATGGGACATTTAGGCTGTGTAATCTTTTGATGACTTGTGTTCCATTTGATACAACCTCTTATGGTTCCCGCAAATTGGGGACTCTAAATGTTAAAAACAAATAGATTCAGCAACCAAATGTAAAGTGAACCCACCTCCTCAAGACTTGAATGTCTTCCTACCGGTTCTAGGGTTGGGTCAATAAACAAGGCCATATTTTTAATATCCATAGTCTTGTTGACTTCAAATACCGTACTGTTTTATATTATGGTTTGCTAAAAATTCAAGGTTTTAATTCTTTGATTTCTGATATGAATTCAGCAAAAACAGTGAAATTATCTTGCAATAAACTTGGATTGCTCCTGACAAATATGGGATTTGGATTTATCCTCAAGCAATAAATCTTCTCCAGGAGTGGTTTTTGTACTTCTTATATCAATTAAGATTAGAATTTGCTGCAAAATAAAATTTCTTCCACAGCATGTCAGCTTAACCTTGAGTAAATTGTCATTACCGAGAAATGGTGTTCAAGTTTGACATGCAGATGCCGTTAACATCTGTCAATGTGATTTGCATTTTTTTTTTCCACCTGAATTATTGATCTTTTTAACCTTGTTTTTCATGGTAATGTAATTTTTATTGCTTTATGCAATAAACCTTTTCTTTTCCCTTATGCACCTTGATTTTATTTAAATACACTGTAATGTGTTATGAATACCATTTTTATTTGACTGATTGATAACTCAGCTACGAGGGTGTTAATGGGGAGTTTTGTTAGATCTTCTCTCATCTTTCCTTGAGCATGAGAAGAAAACATGGCATTCTTAGGTGAATTAAAATAATTAGTTTCCAAACTACAAGGAACTGAAATTTTCAGATTGATGAAATCAATAGTTTATAATGATGTAACTAACAAAAACAGAGAGTTAGAGAGTAAATGATGGTTTGGTTGACAGTTGGCTGCTGAATGTAGGTATTTGATGGATATCTTCATTTAACATTAGATAGAACAGATAAGAGTTGCGTCAATGGAATTGGAAATGCAACTTCATTACCAGATGAAAGGTATCCTTGCAGTAAGGCAGCAGTAATTGAGTGTTACTTGATCAAATTGGATTGTTCAACTTTGTTAGATCTTTAACAATGCATCTTCATTATTAGAAAGATTTACATGATAACAATGATGATCTGTTTTACTGTTTATTGTATTTGTCTTTGTGAAGTGACTGTTAAGAAATCCTGCATTATATCCTGACAGTTTGTCATCTCATCGGAGCTTTTTGCAATTGATGCACATTATCTGTTCTGATGGCTTGTTCTGGCTGGATGATTATAGACATCCTAGTCATGTTAAGTTGGCAAACAATCACTGTTGTTTGGAAAAAAAAAAGATAATCTAATGGAGAAGATAATCAACTGAGCTGAAATATCTCCAGTTGATTTTGCTTCTTATATAAAATCTCCAGCTAATGTTGCAGTAAGAACTGAACCTTCACCTCCTTCCTTAAGATATCTTGAGCTCATCCTACAAGAATAAAACACCCACTTTGCCCTGTGCTTTATCTCCATCCCTGAGATATCTTCAGCTCATCCTACCAGAACAAAACACAGACCTTATCTCCTGATTTACCTCCTTCCCTGAGATATCTTCAGCTCATCCTACCAGAACAAAACACAGACCTTATCTCCTGATTTATCTCCTTCCCTGAGATATCTTCAGCTCATCCTACAAGAACAAAACACCCACCTTATCTCTTGCTGGTGTCACTACAGGACCCAAACCCCTCATTTCAAAACATAAACCAAGACCGTCCCCTCTCCTCTCAGTTACTGCCAGTTACTATTGTTACAAGAAGCCACTTATCTTCACCGGGCCTTTGTTTATTACAATACACAACAGTGGAAATCATCCCTCCAGACCCAAGTCTCTGCAAGATATACATAAATCAACCCCGTCTATCTTCACTTGCGTCGTACTTGATTAATGCTACTATCTCGGATCAATATCTACGCCCTGTTGAGTAATGTAACTAATATGTAAGTGTACTCTGATATAGTGACTTGAGCAATGATTAACACAATTGATACTGTTTGCTGACAACTACTCCTCTATCTGATGATCACCTATATCTTCTCCTTCTAACCAGGTCTCCCCCCAAGAAAGGGTCCGGAATATCAGTTTGGTAATAAAGTGAGATATAAGCTATCTTCTATGGGCATGAATGTGAAAGTCTGCATGGCTTCGGCAGGCCAGGCATTGGTGACTCGGATACGGTGGCTCTGTTACCATGAAGTCGCTTCCTATCTGAGGTTGACCAAACTGTTTGGTGGTCACTTGGAAAGCAGTATCAGTCTCTTTAATCTCACATTCTGACAGGCCATTCTGGTATGCAATGACTTCAGATAGTTCACGGTTCAAATATCTCATTTTTTTTTGCATCTAATAGTGATTAATTCTGTTGTTATTAAATCTTGCCCATTGTAAATTTGTCTTCAAATATCATTTTTCAAAACATTTTTGCTTTTTTTCTATCAATTAATTCTGCAAACAGTGTTTTTAAGTTCATTATTTGATTTTGATTAGATGACCACTGAACAAGATATTAACAAGTCTATTTGATCCTTTTTTCATTATTCTAATCTAATGATATCAAATAAGTCACCTGATAGCTCAACCCCTAATTGCCTCGTAAAATGTAGAGTTGCCGCCTGTCCCTAATTTCTGATTCTCAAACTTATAGTTAAAATAGTGTAATGCTCTTAAGGCAAAGTTAAAGGAAAACTTAATCCATAAATCACCTTGCATTATCATTATTCTCATCTTGAAATATGCTTTAGTCAATTATAACATAGTTTTCAGTACATAATTTTCAAGAAGTGATTATCCTATGTAAGAAATGATTACCTCAGCCCATGATAGCACTGCAAGAGAATGATATTGGTTGAAAGAAGAGTTCACACATACATCAGAAAATAAGTAGTGACAGACAAGATGATCAATACTATCCAGTCACAGATTAACTACAGGCTGGTTTTCCTTACTTCAGTAGCTGATGCTCAGTAACAATATGTCACTGGTAGATTGTCACGTTACTGGTGGCAATCAATAATTTAAAGTAATCACCTCTACCACTCAACCAGTGCAATTTGTAATTATCATGCCCCTAATTAAGTCATGAATTCTCGCTTTGCCAGTTCACCATCTGTCACTCTGTAGGTTTTCTTAATTTTCTATGCTTTGGGAAAATTAATATGTAAATAAGAATATATTGGCATAAAATCTGTTAATTTCCTCTCCAGTAACCATCCTCATTCCTCAGTGATTATAACTGATCTAGTGCAAGACCAAAAATTTACTGTCATTTTTTGCCTAAATATGTTCTAAAATTCTCTTGTTAATAGAGTTACTTGAGTGGTTTTCATATATGATCTTTTCAACAATTGATAGGAATAATTATGTTTCAGTTCAGTATGAAAATGTTAAATACGTAGTTTTATTAATTGAAAACATTTTTGTCCCTCAAAGTAAAGCATATCAGAACGTTTCTGAAATCAATTCCATTCCAAATAGGAATTTAAAACAAAAATCTGTTTCACTCTCTTATTCCTTTGAGAAAGATATCAGAATATTCAATATATCATGTACCCTTCCGTTGTGAGTCTAGCATATCAGAGCGGTTTGTTTGGAATGGATTGTCTCCCCTGGCCATGGTCTGCCTGTCGTACCAGAATGCTTCATGTGCCGCCATATTGTACCGTCATTTCATCGTCATCGTCATCGTCATCGTTGTTGTGCGTGGGTCGTAATCTGCAAGCAACCAATCGTCTAACTCTCCCCTCTCCTTCTTCTCCTGTCAGTCCTCAAGCTAATCTTCTCTCGTTTCTAACTCTCCAACTTGGGAGGAATGAATGAGTAACTCTGTACAGTGCAGTTGAACAATATTGCATATATCTATATCTGATGTATGTCTTTTGTGATTATTTGTAGTGAGGGAATGTTCACTATCTTGGCATGCATTATGTCAAGGTTTTTTATTTTCATTTGGTTTTAATATTTATTTCTTATGCACTTTACTTCTTTTTTGTTTCGAGACTTGGCGCTATTTTTCTTTTGTTTCTTTCTTTGTAGTCCTTATTGATCTTGTTTGTAATGTTCTGTTGGTATTATGGAACGCAGACATATTGTAACGTATCTTTGAAGTGGAGATGAGTTCATGGATAGTTATTGTCTTGTTGATGAAGTATGTTGCGCTGGCTGTGCCCGAGTTGATCTGTCTCGGTCCTATATGACCTGATGGACGATGGACAGCTGGGGAAAGGTGCTGACATGTACGTGTACGTGCAGATGTGGTGAGTGACCGCGCTGCATGCTGGTCGGTATCCTTGTGCGATAAACCATCAGCTGGTCTCAGTGAGCAGTAATGAGACATGTGACTTAGATATTGAGTGTGATGGTATTCAATGATACTACGTGTTATATATAACATACAACCAGGAGATAGGTATTCATTAGAAATCTAACAGTATTAGATGTTAAATATAATATTAGACATCCAACAATATTTTTTGTTTGATTTCACACCAGTTATTAAAAACCATGTCAAATATGATGTGTGTGACATGAAACCCACATATATCAACACAATAATTGTCATATTCTCCTGTATTTGCTATGAGTAGTTGTGAGTATAAAAATGTAATCATTAATGTTTATAAAATTTGTTTGATAGAATAAAATCAGGTTTTAATCACGTTAAAATAAGTACTACCTAATTACACTTTTGATCCTAGCATCTCAATCATTGACCTTTCTTTTGCATCAGATGAAGCAGTAAACATAACTTCATGAAATTTGCTTCATCAAAAATATGAATTCAATTTTCAAGTCTTCAAGTCTTTCCAACATCACATCTTTTTACCTTATACCTTTAAAAATGACACTCATGGAACATAATTCTCATTTTGTGAGTTAATATGATTCCTATTTCATTGCAAGCATAATGAGAAAAACATGGAAATAGAGTAATTGAAGAAACCTTATGTAAAGATAATGGCTTTTTTTCTATGTCTTCCTCTGACCTTTAGATATGCCAATATGACTGGAGAAGCCAAACACGGTTTAGAGCTTCATGATAAAATGATTGGAGATGATTGGAGTTTGGTCTGTTAGAAGAGTGTGCTGGCACCTTATCTTCCACTCAGTTACTCCGATGGAACATCTTGTAGCCAGTAAAGGAACCCAAGAAGAACTCATATTTTGCTTCTAAGTTGTTTAGATACAATGGTATTAGCAAAACAGCTACTGCTTTATAATTGATGATATTGATTTAATTTTATTTCTATGTAAATCAGTAATTGTTTAAATGAATAAGCTTACAGAAAAGAGACAGATTTCCTTCAAATTGAACATGATAGTAGATCATATCCAAATCCATGTAAATATCCATTTGTCTGCGACATCAGAAGCCAATTAAATAAGAACCACACAAGAAATACGATAATAATGAATTCATTTTATCCTAAAAGAATACTGAAAGCCCCTGAGCTGTATTTTATCTGCAACTAATGAACATGAGAATAAAACAAACAATTTCCTCAGTTTACTTGACACTGGTGTGTTTGTTACCACAGTCTGTCTCTGTGTTCTCATACACACTGAGTATGTCTCGGATCCACAAGATGCCCTGTTTGAGAATGGCTCTAGCTAACACCTGGCAGGACCTGGAGCTAGAAACTTTAAAGAATTCATTGATCTTGACTTTCTGGGAATACTTGCCATAAAAGATGGTGACCAAATGTAGAATTCTATCTCCAAAAGTGCAAATTCTTGTATTCTTCGGGATGATCCCTTTGTTGGATTTGAAGTGTAAATCACCATCACTGACTGCACCAACAGCTTACCAACCCAGCCATTGAACCTTGAACAACCTGATGCTGGTTCTGTGTGGCTTGTTCTTGATGAACCTGTTGTTGAAGCCTGCTGTCAGAATCTGTTGTTTGAACCTGAGAGCTGTGTCAGAACCTCTTGCTTGAAGCTCAGTCTAGCACAACCAGATGCTAAGTTTTTCAGCATATTTTCAAGTGGCATATATAAGTCATTTGCTGGAGGCTTTGACTTGAACCTGTTCATAGAAAATATGAAGATTTCATCTATCAGCAACCTGACAAACAGATCATTTTCTCCAAAACATCAGTGGTGAAACTGACCCTCACACTTTGTTGCTAAAGACAAAAGGAATGATTTATTCAAGAAGCAATTTCTTCAGAGAGAACCTTTGCCAGAAGCTATTGGTAGTTAGCTGATAGACTGATATAAGGAACTGTGTGAGAAATATGTGCAAGAAGCTGTTGCATCAAGCTGTTCTAGAAGCTGTTGCAGGATGTACAAGCACCTGATATCAATGTACTAGAAGCTGTTGCAGGATGTACAAGCACCTGATATCAATGTACTAGAAGCTGTTGCAGGATGTACAAGCACCTGATATCAATGTACTAGAAGCTGTTGCAGGATGTACAAGCACCTGATATCAATGTACTAGAAGCTGTTGCAGGATGTACAAGCAGCTGTTGCATCAAGCTGTTCTAGAAGCTGTTGCAGGATGTACAAGCAGCTGATATCAATGTACTAGAAGCTGTTGCAGGATGTACAAGCAGCTGATATCAATGTGCTAGAAGCTGTTGCAGGATGTACAAGCAGCTGATATCAATGTGCTAGAAGCTGTTGCAGGATGTACAAGCAGCTGATATCAATGTGCTAGAAGCTGTTGCAGGATGTACAAGCAGCTGATATCAATGTGCTAGAAGCTGTTGCAGGATGTACAAGCAGCTGATATCAATGTGCTAGAAGCTGTTGCAGGATGTACAAGCAGCTGATATCAATGTACTAGAAGTTGTTGCAGGATGTACAAGCAGCTGATATCAATGTACTAGAAGCTGTTGCAGGATGTACAAGCAGCTGATATCAATGTGCTAGAAGCTGTTGCAGGATGTACAAGCAGCTGATATCAATGTGCTAGAAGCTGTTGCAGGATGTACAAGCAGCTGATATCAATGTGCTAGAAGCTGTTGCAGGATGTACAAGCAGCTGATATCAATGTGCTAGAAGCTGTTGCAGGATGTACAAGCAGCTGATATCAATGTGCTAGAAGCTGTTGCAGGATGTACAAGCAGCTGATATCAATGTGCTAGAAGCTGTTGCAGGATGTACAAGCAGCTGATATCAATGTGCTAGAAGCTGTTGCAGGATGTACAAGCAGCTGATATCAATGTGCTAGAAGCTGTTGCAGGATGTACAAGTAGCTGATATCAATGTGCTAGAAGCTGTTGCAGGATGTACAAGCAGCTGATATCAATGTGCTAGAAGCTGTTGCAGGATGTACAAGCAGCTGATATCAATGTGCTAGAAGCTGTTGCAGGATGTACAAGCAGCTGATATCAATGTGCTAGAAGCTGTTGCAGGATGTACAAGCAGCTGATATCAATGTACTAGAAGCTGTTGCAGGATGTACAAGCAGCTGATATCAATGTGCTAGAAGCTGTTGCAGGATGTACAAGCAGCTGATATCAATGTGCTAGAAGCTGTTGCAGGATGTACAAGCACCTGATATCAATGTGCTAGAAGCTGTTGCAGGATGTACAAGCAGCTGATATCAATGTGCTAGAAGCTGTTGCAGGATGTACAAGCAGCTGATATCAATGTGCTAGAAGCTGTTGCTGGTATGCTGTACTATAAACTGTAGCAAGAATCTGATGCTCATGCCGTGTTGGAGTTCCACCACAACAGCTGCCACAGAGTCTTCTAATCCTCTACTGTGTTCAGGAGAACAGAGCCAGAGACTATCATAAACTGATATGATTCAACACCGGGGACTCTCTTACTAATATGCATCAACTTAACACTGACATGATACTTGACCTCATTACATGGATTCCACCGTCAGTGGCAACAAGCTAATGAGATTTTATGACGGCTATTATAGTTGCAGGGAATACCAAAATGGAATACATTTGGTTATTGAAGTAGCCATCTACCACATTTGTTAATTATAGCAGAAAACGTAACAGATTGATTAGCTGTTGAAGTAGATATTTGTGTAGAGTTGAGAACACTGTATGTAGGACAGTATTAGAAGTATCCATGTTGTGCAACCTCAGGATTTATATGCTGCTTGAGGCAAGACACAACTATTCTACAGACTGTGTGTCTGAAATTCAGTTGAACATTCCCCATGGTATGACTTTTTTCAACGAAGAAATAATGAGGATATTTATATTGGCAGAATCTACATTTCAAAGGGGCATGCTCATAACACAACACATTATATTCCCCTGGTGTAAGGACAAGATCATTTGATTTTCATTCTCAGCTGAGTATGCCACCGAGCAGCCAATTAAGGCAGCTAGCAGGCTATCTCTCACATTGTCATCGTTTTCAATGCTAGTTACAATCAAGAGCAATAATCGTGTTCGTTTGACTTAGCTAATATAACTATTATAAATGCTTTCAACTGATCAAAAGTAAAAAAATCGGCATTTCTAACAAACCTTCCACAATTTCTTCAACTCTTATTTGATGCATTTGAAATCGCTTAAATTTCATAACTTGCACAATATAAACACATGGCAGATACTTTAAAAACTGTTCTAAAACAGGAAATGTCATTGCACCAATTTGAAATTGTGATGTTTTATAATCATCCCCAAAGATTCACCTGTGCTCATATATTGTACAATTCTGAAGCTAACTTGTCATATAAACAGGCATGACAGATAACAACTGAATGTGTCATGAAATAGGTCTTGATTTCTAAGCATGACGTGAACACTAGAACTCACTCTAGAACACAGCAACAATGCTCGTCTAACAGGTTATGATTACCTTTATGTACATGATGTATTAATCCTAGTAAGCAATTTACCTGAATCTATGATAGTACACAAAGCTAATTGGTACAGATGAAATCCAATAGCTGTATTACTGTATATTAGTCCCAAAGAAATCAATATGTCCTCTTTTATGATGCTCTGTTTATATACATGTCTATATTAATGTTTTTATATGTATTCATTAATAGTTTTGTCCTGTTTTTATATGTCTTTTGATTACTTTATATATGTTGAGTTGTTTGATGACTTTTTGTGTGTGAGAGGCTGGCTGTGTATATTGGTCCTGTATGTTTCTCTGTTACAGCTACACATTCCCGAGCATGCAGAGTCTGGGCGAGGATCTGGTGTGTGTCCTGGACCAGCTGGAGTACGTGCTTCTTACACTTACATCCTTCGGCAGATAAGGGAGCTGGGGTGGTGTTGGGTAACGGTTTTGTCATGGAATGGGGTGCCTCCAATACTTATAGGGTGGGGCTGATAGGGTGTTGATCTGGCTTCTAAGTGCCCCTTATACTGGAATCCTTGGGGAGATAAGGGAGGGCTCGGGGTACGGAGATAGTGTTTTCTCTTGGAAAGTTTTGCCTCCAAAAAAGCCTCTTGTACTTCAAGATTTGGAATTTGAGAGAAAGCACTCTAATGGTTAGACTGTAAGGTTGTTGATCTTGCATACTGGACCAACTGGAGTAAGGAGTTGCTTTGGGTGCCTCTAATAATTACAGGGTAGGGATAGGGATCAAGAAGGCAAATGGAAACTTATTTTTTGTCTTTGCTAGATTATATGGAGAAATTGAGAAGATCGGTAAGAGGGAGGGGTGTTTGGGTGCCTCTTTTACTTACCAGTTTGGGAAAGGAAGAGGCCATTGTTAAGGGGTTGAGCGTAAGAATTTTATCTTATTCAAGGGACAGATGAGAGGGTTGGGTCGCTCTACTGCTCTTGGACTGTGGGTTAGGAAGAAGGCACAGGAGGGTTTCTTCATCTCCAAGGATTAGTTGGTTTAATAGGTTTTAATCGACTGCAAACATTGGAATCATCAACATCAAATGCAAACATCAAAAGTTGGGAATAGAAGTTATTAAGAATCATGTAATATTTAGACTTTAAAAGTAGTAATGAATAATGTTTTGTGTAAAAACTATGATCAATCCTCAAATATTGATCTCCTTGAGCTGTTCATTCCTGTCTTGACTGTTGACATGCAAAAAAGCAGCAAGTAGGACTACACTGCGTTGACAGACTGTCTGATTGAGTCACTGAGCAAATACAAATCCTAAGCAGATTATGTACAATACCACTAATGTCCTTCTCCACTACCTGGCCCTGTCATCGTTATGATATGAACCTCGTTCTTCATCAATCAGACTCATTAACACTCTCCGCTGGTCAATATCAGAGCTTACAAGAGCTTGATGTCATAAAACCAGTCTAATAATGTTTATTTCTTTACATAGACTTGAACCAGTCTAATAATGTTTATTTCTTTACATAGACTTGACTGAAGAAATTACTAGAAAGACATTTAGATAATTTTGTATACAAATATTTGTTCATATGTACATTTTGTAAAATCATATCTGTTTTGGGGCTTATGAACAGTGTTGGCGTCTGTTCAAAACTGTAACTATTTGCAGTATTGAGAAAGAATCATCCATAAAATCATTAATTCATCATTATAATCGCAGCTAATGGCTGAAATATTGCCAAAGCGACGTTAAACAATAACTCACTCACTCATTTTTATAAATCTTGAAATAAAAGCTGCATCTAGAGAATGAGGAGAATATTCTATTGTAGCCATATTGATTATAGGGCATTGATACAGACAGAAAGAAAGTTCATCTTGAAATCAGGGTAGTCATCATGTCAATATTTAGACCCCGGCTCTGTTCCACCAGCAGAGTCAGGTTGCTTTGTGGAGGGGCATCCAGGTTTGATGTGACCACAGAGAGTCGATATGGTGGAGCTAGGGACACTCAGTTTGAGAGGACGCTATATGCTCCTGGTATAGATGACTGAGTTTAGTGCCCTGTAGGTGCTGCTGGGTATTGATTATTGAGAGTCTAGGAGTCCAGCCGTAGTAATCCCACACAGACCATCACCAGTTAAAAGCTTGGCTGAGACATAACACAATCATAATCGTATAAATAGACCTCAGCTGTGGAACTATTTGTCTTTTCTCTTGCTGGAATGATTATCAAGTTTAAGAAGGATAAATCCACAGCTTGCTAGCTATTTATGGGGTAGTATCACCTTGAATAGCTGTATCTATGACAAGAATTTTCTAACAGTTCACTAATGACCTTTTTGGAGCTAAAGAAATTTGACTCGGGAAGCGAAGACAATGATTGGCATATTTTATAAAAAGGATATGAAGTAGATCTTGCACAATCTCTCCACATCTCGATTGAAATGTTTGTAATTGCTTACATTTTAGAATTTATACAGATAGCCAAACCAAGTGGATGCTTGGAATGCTATCAAAAACAAATAAATGTCTTTGAACAAGTATTAATAATCTGAATTTCTATTACGTTATCACCGAGTAGACCTGCACGTGAAAGTTTGAGTTTTCTCATGCACAACTAGGTGTTTTTTACTGTAGCAATGTTAGGGAGGTATTAATTTTTCTGCAGTTATGTTATTTACATATGATGAATACACTATCCATATGCCTTTTTTGGATACAGAGTTTTGAATTTATGATACAGAAAATTCACTTCAATGATTGTCATTTGTTGAATGATGTCAAGATTACCGTATGATACAAATGATGAATAAAAAACACAGGAAGACTCTCACTACCAGACAAGACTGACAGACACTTAGACTGTGGACTTATGGAATTGCTGTAATGATTTGGTCTAGTGTACAACTAAAAGCACTACTATATGTGATTGTAAATAATTGTGTTAACTATTTGAGTCATTAACCTACTAAAATAATGTAGTTGACACAAATTTGAGTATACAAATATCAGTTTTAGGTCGCATGATATTATCGTAATGGCAGCTACCTTGTTTTATATTAAGATTTGATAAGATTGCTGAGACACATATGTTGTTTATTATATATGTTGCTGTATGGAGCTTGGTTACAATAAATCAATTGGGTGATGTCAATTGTTTGAAGCCCAAACAGTTTGATTCAGAGTGGTGCTGTATACACCGTACATGTTGACTGTTGTGTGTTGCAGTGTGAAGCAAGTCATCTGTCTGGGAGAAGGAGCGGGGGCAAACATAGTCGCCAGATTCGCGGTGAGACATCCACAATTACACCAGACAAGCTCAAGCAATTAAGAGTTGTCTCACAGGAACATTGAACTTATTTTAATGATTTGAAAAATATTCTCTTTCACATTTCAGGTCATCAACTTTGACCAAAAAATAAAGACATGACATGACATGAAAGTCAAAAATATTTTGCCTTCGTAAAAACTAATCTGCTGGCTGGCGGTTCAATGATTGAGTAGAATTGCATGTTATTTCACTAAATACAGATTTCATTTTAACGAATTATTGGCGTATTTCACAAGTGACAATGACAAGATTTAGCACAGTAGGAAAACAAATCTGCTGGCTGGCAGTTCAATGACTCTTGATACATGTTCTACAGATGGCCCAGCCGAATCGTGTGCTTGGTGTGTGTCTCATCCATTGTACCGGCTCCACCGCTAACTTCATGGACTCACTCAAGGATAAGGTAACTTGTCATATGTTCACTAACACATTGAATCATCAGTGCCATCAATTTTTAACCCCAATATTCAGTGTGAGAATATTTAACTATGATAAAAAAGGATTGTATCATGAAATTTGAAAAAGTGAAATCTCAAGTTAATGAGAGTTTTGTGTTTTTCCATTACTAAATACGATATTTGGATACTTTAGATCACAGAATTGTGCCCAAATGAATGGTTAGAAATGTCCTTAGAAAATTGCCTTGGATTACATGGATGTAATGTTAGAACAATGGTCAAAGGGGAGACAACAGTACAATAGGGGAGGTAACTCCAGTCAATTCCACCATCCCTTTGAATGGAGATTTTACTCCTCTTTTGTAAAATTCCTTTGATATTGATAAAATGGTAAATGAATTTTCCACATATTATACATTTCTATATAAGAATTAATAAAGATATTCAGGCTGTCATCTTCTCAGACTTTGGAGCAATAAATGGTTTCCAAGAGCTGTAAAACATATTTTCCCTGAGCCCATTTTCTGCAGTTTTGGTAGAAATGATTCTATAATATTGAAATTATTTCACTTTGTGAAAAGAGTATCCTAATCCCCAGCATGTTCAAGGTCTTCTTATGACATCATCCTATTCATGCATATGTGCCAATAATGATGCTATGAATTATAGAAATCATTGAAAGAGTTGTTTCACTGATTTTATCATGTTTAACTCACTTAAATACAATCTTTATTTTACTGACAGCCGCTGTATTGTACTCCTTACAATAGGAAGCATTGGCGTAGGAATGGTTTTAAGGGTGGGGGGGCCCAAAAACTTTTTTTTGTGAGTGGGGATAAGTCTTCAAGAGATATTGACTGAGGTTCATGTGGACTACCAAGTTGGGGGGGGGGGGGGGGGGCCCAATTTTTTGGGACAGCCATTGGGGGGGGGCTTAAAAATTCCGCCTGGGGTATTTACTGAGTGGGTTTTTTTATAGGGAGGAGGGTGCGAGCGGAGGATGCATTCATTTTGTCCGTGTGTGAAATAGAAATAACACATTTTGAAGCTTTTGTTTTAAAGCTTTAATAGTTAATTCATAGTTTTTATTCAGCAAACGGTCTTAAAACACTTAACTTCAAGTAATCATACATTACATAAACATTCATCACGTTGTATCTTGTAACATGTCAGACAATGGCCTTTTAAAAAGCTTTCTTTACGTAACATTAGGTTGCAGCTACATCACAAAGTGCATTCATCTTAAGAATATTATTTCTCATGTTTTACTCTAAAATAGTGCCAATAAATGCAAGATATGTCATCATAGAACAAAGAATGGAACGGAATGATGCTTAGCTGTCAATGGAACACATATTGTCATCTATTCTAAGATACAACATTTACAATGAACACTTTAATCTTTTTAAATGTTTCTCACAGAGCTAGAAATTCCGTTAATGTCATTCTCAAATCCAGCAAAAGACTAATCCAATCCTCACTGCATATCAGAGTTCGACTTTAATCAAAGGTCCCAAAGAATCAGTGATCAGTGCATCCCAGCTAAAATGTGATGCCTTAAAGTTTACATAACCACAAACATATTTCACTATTTTCTTTGGAACATATGAATGTCTGATTACAATATTGTATAGTGCCTCAAAGTTCGCTACTCAAATATGTTCAGTTTGGTAATGAAAGACGTTTTTGAATGCCACTTTTGATAGTGACGTCATAAACAGAATCATTGCCTCGTGATCTATACATCTATCGTAACAATATCACATGAAAAAACAATAATTAACGATTTTATGAGAATGTTTTCCACTCAGTTAGATAAATGATTTGACAATGTAACACTATTAAGCGTTTGGTGTAAGAAAGATATCTACATAAATGGTAATTAAACAATTATTTAAGGCGGTATTTCAGTTGAAATAATGATGCACCACTCTGTACAGTCTGTTTATTACGTCACAGCTGATGAAGTTTATGGCCCCTAGCCCAGGTGGGTTTTTCACAGCCGATAATCACGCTGTCTAAATGAAAGGCTATTTAAAGGTGTTTATTGGACAAATTTAAAAAAATCACGCCCAGTTCTTATTTCTTTGAAAAATCTTTGAACGAAAATGGAAAAGTGACAAAGTCAAGGTTAGCGGTTGTTTAATGAGTTTTCTTGGAGGTTGTTATAAGCATTTATTCTCTGTAGGTCCACCATTTTGAAATGTCACTTTCGGGAACTGACAAAGACATTACACGTTTATTTATATTCAGTAATGGACAATTCATTAAAAAAACAAACAAGTTAAAGATCAATAGCTCCAGAACGCTTTGAATGTCTTTGTTAAATACCAAAAATAGACTTATAAAGCCAAACACATTTTAATTAGTGTTGAATTAGCATTAAATGGTCGTTGTGTTTCAATATTTGGACCGCCTTATTTCTAGCCCCGATATGCACACTAGGTTCAAATTACCAGTTGCACACTTTAATAGCTCCAGATAGTAATTCTAAAGTATCACAGGCGCAGATATACTGAATAAATAACAGTTCGATTGATAATGTTCGTTATGTATCCGTTATAGGGAACCATGGAAAGCATCAATAGTAAATAGTAACTTCAAATAATTTCGTACCGCTCTAAAGTTCCAAATTTAGAATGACCCAATTCCTAATTTCGGTTTGAACATGCACATGAAAGTAATTGTTGCCTTATCAACCTGCAATGGGTTTCTCTATTTGGATGATAAATAGACATACTTTTTTCATACGCAAAACCTTTGCTTAATTTTATAATTTACTTTCATTTTCTGTCATTATTATGCTTACCTTTGAAATGGCATGCCACTGTCATCTGCTTGGTTACCCCTGAAAATGGGTTTTGAAGATATTTTTTCTCTATAAAATCGTGTCAAAAGTAGGGGGGCCGTGCCCCCCCACTTTTTTAGATGGAGGGGCACGGCCCCCCCCGGGCCCCCCCTGTTCCTACGCCTATGGGAAGTTGACTGACCTAAATATCTAAACATTATGTAAATAATTCTTGTTTTCTACACGTGACAGGTCAGAACATGGAAGCTAGACCAGATTGGAATGAACCCGTCTTCGGAGGCCTATCTCGTTGTGCATAGATTTGGCTCGGTAAGTGACCCACCAACTCATCTGTTAAATGCCATCTGTAGAGAAAGACCATTAAGGCAACTCATAGAATTATCATTGTTTAATCCCCCAGTAAACATTGTCATTTTCAGTTTTATACAGGGATGGGAATTTTCAGTTGAACAGCTGCGTTTAGCAGCTTTCTTTGACTCTGAGGTAATATTTACTCATGGGTTCTACCCTTGACCTTCAAATTCGAGGATTTTATTAGCCGAATAGTTTCGAGGAGCTTCTCATTCCCGCAGATAAGCATATTATGCATTCTTCTTGTTGGTGATAAACAGGGTTTGGTGGATTGGATAGTTTGTGGTGGGTTGAGCCTCCCAATATACGATTATCTTTGAATATATGCGTTTTGTTCCACTTAATCTTTTTTTAAGAATAAATGCTTTAATTATGAAAAGGATGGTGTTTATACCGCAATGTTTCATTGTTCGTACCCATTCCCTCAACCTTGTCTTCATTAGTTATTCTTTTTTAAATATGGCTAACTGAGGTGACCAACACCATACCCCAAAATTAGCAAAAAAAGAACCCCTCAGCTGATCACATCGAAGAAGACAGTATTTGTGTTTATTTCATTACTGTGTTTGGTGGTGGGCATGTATGAAGTATATTTTGTTATTTTGCAGAAATATAAGCTGAAGGTGCCATGTTCAGATTGTGTTATTGAATTATGTTCTTTATTCTTTTAGTATTTGTTGTTTTTAAGAACTCATGCCATTGTTAGTTTTATATAGTTAAGTTGAAATTTGTCAAAACTTTGTGGGTCCACCAAATTTGATCTTTTACATGAATGTTGAGGACATGACAGCCATACATTAATTGCTTGCTTAAAAGTGTTACGGAGATGTAGTCTAGTTCTGGGTTTAAGTAACATTAACTATGATTTACTCATTTGATAATGTTTGCATGTATGCTTGTGTTTTTATAATCCCATAAACTTAAAGCTTGAAATTGGTTTGATGTTTATTTTTTTTTAATCTATTACATATTTTTCTTGAAGACTAATCGTTTATAATGTACAAAAGTGCTTTTAACAACAATATAATTTCTTTGTCATTTACCTGGAAATGAAGGCCACAAACTTTCATTAGGTTATTACAACAAAGTTACGCTGTTTTATGTTTATATATTGTAAAAAAGTTTGTGTTTTGTTGATTTCATGTTTTTCGTTTATGCTTACCTCAAAGTGTGTTGTTTACAGCTAGTATGTACTGACTCAGTGTACATGTCCGATGTGTCATGTCCCTTCAGCCGCTAGGGATGTCATGTATTCATGTCATGTATACACAACAGGTTCCCCTGTCTCTTGAGATAAATTCTTGTGCCCCATAATGCACTGCCTTGTGGTAAGATATGCAAATGCACAGTGCATTAATTATTTTACAATACAATTGGATGTATTAACATGTACTTGAATAGAATATAAGGATTTAATAATATGTCCCCTTTGTCATGCTCAAGTAATATTTGGGTACTAGCTAAAGATTAAGGATTGAACTCTCATTAAGATTTTTAAAAGCTTTTATTTCAAAACTATGTGTCCTTGAAAGGATTAAATATATATATATATCTCGTAAATGGTGTAAATAAAAAATAAAAAGTTACAAAACCTCTGTATAGGGTTATTATAATGGTGGCTGAAAGCTATCAGCTAGCAGGATACTAATTATTGCTTAATAAATTGTTTCACTGTCACGTCACGTCACAAGTCGTATATCCATGTCAACTCTCACCTTCTTTTCTCTTTACTTTCATGGATTAGTCGACTGATGAGGTAATGCTCAGCCTTAAGAAGACAATTTTATTTCTCACACACAATTAGAGGCAAAATGTCCAACTTTATCTCTCTCACATCTCTTTGCTTCATTGGATTTCAAAATTCAGTACATGAACATTGGTTTAATGATATAACATTTGATAAAAGAAAATGAGGTATATTTCATATCATTTGATTTGCATCTTTTAACTGTTGAAATTCAAAAAAAAAATTGAATGAACTTGGTTGGATATTTTGCCCACATTTTCTAATAGAACACATTTACTCAGATTTGAAGAGCTTAGAAACTAAAAAGATTCAGCAAATAATGGAAGAACAAGAGCTTCCCCAGCTGTAGTAATAGGGTGAAGGAAACAGATTACTTACCCTCAGGCTTACTAAGCCATGACTACACATACATAATACTTTAATTCAACTAACAGCATGCTTGAGATGTTGCTCATATTCTACTAACCGTAACACTATTGATAATATTTACTAAACCAGAACTGACCCTTCTGACAATAATTAACGAGTCTAATCTCATAATTACTCGATTCTCCATAAATCTATTGCAATAATTCAAAAGATATGAAAATATTTTTTAAAATGACTTATTTATAAAGAATTCATAAGTCATGTCATATGAATGAATCAGAGATCTAAAGAATGTGTAGTAGGCTGTTAAGTGATTATGCTGAATTATTAAAATTATATTGATTTTGACTTTTTGTCTAATCAAAGTTTACAAGTATTTGCAAATTGCATGGGTTCACAAATGATTAGAAGATTTGCACATTTTCATTAGAGATCTATGTACAGTAATGTTAGAGATACAGATATAGATCTAAGTATAGCCAAAGCATTTAGATAGATAATGATCTAGATCACTTTAAAATTTCCTCTAGTTCTTGTATACATGTGCTTTTGGCTTTATCAATAATTTTGTCTCTATGAAACAAAAACCTATATCCCTGCTAATTTAGGGATAGGTTCATCATAATTATCATGAAGTTTTCAATGTTTCGATATAATATTCAAGGTAAGTATTTCATAGAAGTGTGCTTTTAAACCGAGTTATGTTCCTTCAACTTCCTTATTTGAAATTTCTTGAATGACACCTATATATTTGGATGTAATTTAGAATCAATCACCACCACACCTACCCACACTAGAAATGGTTTTCTATTATGCAACTTTTAGCATGGCGCGTTTATATAAATACCACATAATTTCATCTTTTGCATGGGTTTCAAAATGGCACATTATTTATTCTCACCTTTTTTGTCAAATTTCAGATAGTTTTTATATCTTACTTGATATTTTTAAGATGCCTTCAATCACAAAACAAAAAGATTAAAAAACTAAATTTAGCCCATCTGCCGTAATGTTCTTCTTGATACACATGCAGATAAACAATAGGATGAAATCTAGATACCAGAAGTAAGATTGGTCCAAAATGTTCTACAGGCTTAGACCAGAATACATCTGTGATGACTGACAGCTCTCAAGGTTATGCTCCACTTCCTTTACAAGACAATACTGTGCTGAAAGCTTTTGATTATGCTCTGCTTCCTATACAAGATAATACAAGAAAATAGGAAATTTATGGATTAACAACTTCTTTATTGCAAAGAGATGCTATGTTTCGGTGTAGATACTAACACCGTTATCATGCGTCCATAAATCCATAAATTTCCTATTTTCATCATACCAACTTCTAAAATGGAACTCAAAGAAACTGACTCCAAATTGAGCAAGCAGCAAAATTCAACCTGTATGGACAATATTTTGTGAGCCTTGCATTCAGTTCAGGTGTAAATGAATACGTGATTCCATGTAAGCTATTTATGATCCTTACATGCTTAAACCGTAGATATCTCATATATATATTTGGGAGAAACACTTGGGCTAGATTCTCTTATAGAGAGATTGAATTACTTACCTGTGACTGGGTCTACAAAAAAACACTTGGTTGATATGGTATGATATTTTGTGTAGAAGCATGTACATGAAATCTTACAATATCAAGAACATTTAGGTAATATTATCTATTGATTTAATGTGTTGAGTTACATATCTGTGAGAATATATAAAAGAACACATGGGTGACATTCTCTTCTGTTTAGAAGTAGGGATATGAGATTAAACAATATCTGAAAATCTGGAGTGGTATTATGTATTGGTACATAATGAGTTAATGAGTTACATATCCGTGAGAAACATTGGTGATATTATCTAGAAGTATCGAACAGTTCAAACAATCTTTGAAACACTTGGGTGATGTTTTTTTATTTAATGATTGAGTTATAAATCGATGGGTATATCTAAAAGGAACACAAAGGTGATGTTTTTTATTTAATGATTGAGTTATAAATCGATGGGTATATCTAAAAGGAACACAAAGGTGATGTTTTTGACATAACTTGGTTGAATGAAAATCTATGGGTATATCTAGAAGGGTTAAAACCATAATGTCCCCTTTAACATTACGCCTATGGGAAAAAAATGATATGTCTTCAAATGAAAGAGCAGACTTCGTACGATATATTTAGCGCGATTTTACCGACAGATTGTATACAGAAAGAGCGATTTCAACGGATTTAAAAATCCCGCTGGTGGCCAGCGGAAATTCGCTGTTGACATAATCTAGGTCAAAGCCCAGTGCGCATGTCCGGACATAAGGGAATCACCAACGTAACTGGTTCGCGCGTTTGTATGCGCACAGTGACAGCATAAACAAAATGGCTGCACTTGCTGAGTTTGTCTGCGGGCGAATTTTGAGCGATGTAATTTCCCGAGGAGGACGGCTGGGCTTTAGTCACGAGACGCCGAGGAAACAACTGCTAAATGCCTGGTAAGAATTGGTAAATTCCAAAGATAATCTTGCTGTGAACGTCGCAAAATTGAGTTTTTCATTGCGATTGACACTAGAATATGACCCGTCAGTCACCGAGTCAGTTTGAGTAACATGCCATGTCGTCATATGGTCATCATTCATTCAAAGTAGTTGATTTATTCAAATAATAGTGACAGGCTACACACTGATAGTTCACAAGTACTTCTCTTCTCAAGTGTCGGCATATTCATGTAAAAACTCGATAGTTTTCTATATCCATAATCCAATATAATAATAATAATAATAATAATAATAATAATAATAATAAAAACTTTATTGCCTTTTCTTGATTGTGTTACATCACCACAGTGCTTAAATACAAATTTACAGTCACATGCAATATTCATGTACATGAAATTAATTATTTCAACATTTATATGTCGCCGGATGTATTTCCTAATACATTTTGTTTAGATTGCTTCATTTCTCTATGCTCGGTTACAAGCAATAAAGGATATATTGTGTTAGGAATAAAAGATATTGGACAGATTATGATTAGATTCTATTATGAAAAGTATCATATGATGTTGTTCAAATCTCATGTCTATTTCACTCTTAATTGTTAAAAAAGGTCCACTTCAATTCAGTTATTAATCATAACTTACATAACAAAATCATTATTTAATCATTGATTTTTACAGGTCTAAATCCTTTCACATGGACAGATGGGCTATATACTTGCTTCAGGGATGAGAACACACTGGATGAATGATTATTTTTATCTGCTTCAGATGTGCGTATACATTACATAATGACAGACAGCTGGGTGGGAGACAGGTGTGATGCCATATGTTGAAAGATGTATATATGGGATTAAGAAATATCCAAAACACAGGATTACACATCCTACACATTACACATTTGGCTACCTATCTGTGGGTGTATCTTGAAAAATGTTGCAGATCAGGGCCTGTCCTTGACGGCTAGTGACGCCATGGTCTTGTGTTTCAGTTTGAGAAGGCAGAGAACAAGGAGCAGTTGGAGAAGGTGATCGAATCATTCCAGGAGTCGCTACGCTCCAAGATCAACCCCCGCAACCTCAAGCGATTTGTACAGGCCTTCATGAAGTGAGTAGTTGGTAAAACCTCATATAATAATCATATATTACGTACATTCCTTACTGAAGAGAGTAAAACCTCATGTAACAGGCCTTCTCATAAGGGTTTCATACAGCTGCAATGAAGTTAATAGTACTCTTTCCATAATCTTGCCAAATCAGCGTATTTGATTCCGCTCTGGTCCTTCCTGATACCCTGATCTCTTTTGGGCCAGATACTCCTACGGCTCGATCGGCTTGTTATTCGTGGCTAAGTTCATGTGTTATTTTTTTCTGCCAGTGAAAGGTTGTTATGCAAGGAGCTTATGAGCATTCTGTCAGTAAATAGATAGGTCAATACTCCATTAAAAAAAATGGTTATATTATTAAAATAATTCACAAAAATATTTTGCAGAATTTAAACGTAGGTGAGTTTTACAGATCAGTAGGTATAAATGGGGGTTTCAGATCGACACAGACCAAAACGTATCGTCTCATTACCCCCACATCAAAATTACTCCGCTGTTTTGACCTGTAGGGGTTAATGAGAAGACACACCCCACTTATCACTAATCCCGTACCCCCATTGTAACCCACGTCTACAAACAATAGATAAAAGATTCAAACCCTTTACAGGGAGGAATTTTAAAACCTTAACAATAAGCACATTGAAACTAGTGATCAAACAATCATCTTGTATGGGATGAATTCAAATGATTTGCTTAAAACAGTTTTCAACTAAAAATGTGAATAATTATGGGTTGATAACAGGTTTATAACTGTTTTTCAATATTTTTACACTTTCCCCATTGAAGGGGACATAACCTACTGCCTGCTTTATTCCGGGTTGTGCCGCTATTGCTGGATGCGAGTCGTCTCATAGACTGGTTAGATAGCTAGCGATACAAAACTTTTGGCTTGAAAGAGATCAGGGTATTCGGAAGAAGCTGAGCAGATTCAAATACGCTGATTTAGCAGGATGTCTTTCCATGAGCTAAGTAAAAGTCATGGTGTGTACTTGCCTGCATCACATGAGTATACCTTGTGTGATTAGCACATGGCCAAGTTATGTGAATGAAACCTCATGTGATTTGGACAAGCTTTTATGAAGTGAGTCAAGCTGTTTCCAAACCTAAAATTTCAGTATGTGATAATTTTACTATATGTTTCAGACGTTCCAACATTGCTGATAACATAGGAAAAATCAGGTAAATGCTGTCATCATATAAAATAAATTTTCATTTGCATGATTCAGTCAATATTTATCTATTCTTATGATTTTCAATGCTAAACAAGAAATCAATCACTGCCAACCTAAAAGTCTTTTGAATTATGACTTGGAATCAAACCCTTTCTTTCTAAATCACAGATGTTGAACCAAATAAGCTAGATATTTCAAATACAGGAATGGTAGAACAACATTATTCTAAGCTAAAATATTCATTTTGTAATTAAGAATGGTTGTAAAGGTCATATCACAATCAACTTGATTCAAGTATTCCATCAATTCCTGAAAGGTCAGGAGCCTAGAACTGAGATGGCATGTTCTGTTTCATTTGATCCCGTATCTTGAATTCTCGTCATTCCAGTAGCGAGAGGTCAGAGTCAATAGTTGCTGCAACAAGGTGTCACTTTCTTCTTTGGTGGAGTTACTGTTTTCATTAATTCTTCATGTGTTTTCCCCCTTGGTACAAGAGTTTCTGATGTCCAGTAATGTTGTGGTTAAAACTTTGTTGTCCCTATCTTCTGCAGATGTCCAATCCTGATGGTGACGGGGTCGAAGGCATCTCACAATGGGTCTGTGCATCAGCTCTTTGCCAAAATGTCTGAACAGATCACCAAGAAGAACACTGAGATGCTGGAGGTTGACGGTGTCGCAAACGTGCTAGAGGAAAAGGTATGCGCAATGGAGCCCATTTCAATCTGTATCTTGAGAATTGTTGAATTCAACATCGAAATGCTCATACACTTTTTCTGGTTAGTGTATGAGACCATATTTTACAATTATTACATTAAGTGATAACATAGTACAAGTTGTCATCTTCCTTCCACCAAAGATTTGCTGCAGTTACCTCCCTTACTTTAGCTGTCTGCCTGTATTGCTTCTGTTTTGTAAGTTTTTTGGAAATTATCTTGTCTAATTCTAAGCTACTCTCAACGAAGAATAGCTCCATATCCTAAGCTGGATATTAGGACCCAAAGTATGATGAAATGTTTGCATCTTAAATAGTACAGCCTTTGCCTCAAGAATATGATAATTATTTTCTTGTCAATATATAAGTATTTTGTTTTAATGATATTAGTCATATTGATTATAAAAAGACCACTGAATACAATGTCATTACCAAACCTCTTATTTGTATCATGTGAGTAAAAACTTAAAGCAGACGTTATCCTAATTTCATCATCTACATGGCATTTACCTCTTGTAGATTTGCACAATAAAAAGGATTTAATAAATGACTTTTTAACAGTCATAAAGCAACGCCACCAGAAAATCAACCACAATCCCCAAAGAAAGGAAATGTTTCAAAAGAGAAAAAAATCTCAATGCATACTTGTGTTTTTGCAGCCGGACAAGTTTGCTGAGAGCTTCTTGTACTTCCTTCAAGGATTAGGAGTTGGTAAGTGTGGCGGTGTATCACCGATTAAGAGATCACTTGTGTCGTTTTGCTCATATGACTCAAAATTTCAAATGTAAGAATAACTGGTATTTTTTGTTTGGGGTAACTGAGTGATTTATTATTGCATGTCATATTATGGAGTATTATTTTTTTTCATATCCTGAGTAAAGTATCATGACATGTCATGTGATATGAGTGATTAACATTTGCAGTTCATTATTGACTTTTTTTCAAATTGTCATGTCCTGTACCTTTCATGAGTATTTCACGTAAATAACCAGAATCATTCCTTACTTCAGCTGGTGGAGTGCCTATGATGCGGGGTCAGAGGTCAGCCTCATTCGAGGGTGGCACCCCCCCGGGCCGCACCAGGAGCATGTCCATGGAGGAGGCGGACCAGCCCCGCGGCATCTACTCCATGAGCCCACCCAAGTTTGGCACCTCTCCCCCCAAGATGGGCCTGAGCAGCAGCCCCCCCACAGGCGGCAGTGTCCTCGCGTCCAGCCCCACAAAGAGCTAAGATGTTAATTGAGTTGGAGGAGGGGAGGAGAGGCTTCATCGAGGAGCCAGCATCTGTGTGTGTATATTGTCTGAAGGAGGGAGGGAGGGAACGAAGCTTATAGATTGTCCTGTCCGATCCTGTATGTTTGTCGCTACCCAGTGTGGATGGTGTCATTTTTGTCATCATGGATGGGTTCTTTGAGTTGATGGTGTCAGTAGCGACATCACTGATGTACCACTTCACTGTCATCGGTGCCTCAGCATCATTAAATATTATTTGCATAATCAATGACATCCTTGGCAATATCGTTCTACGCAATTAGGTGCATCATTAGTGACTTTGATATCAACATTGTCATTGGTTGTGTCATCAGTGACATCATTGATAACCTTGTCATTAGTGGTTTCACCAGCATTGTCATTGAAGGCATCATTGACAGTGTCATAATTGGTGCCATATGTCAGCACAGGGCCAGCGACAGACATACCAGTGACCCACTAGATTGCTGTCGATGGTATTCCAGATTGACAATACCTAAAACTTTGCTATGCACTTGGATCACATCTTTGTTGTTTGGTTTGGGCTTGTGTATGGTGGGAGAAATTGTGTCAGATCTGTAGCTAAGGCAGGTTCTCAATGTGTTTGAGGCCTGCTTGGAATGCTGTCAATATTCAAGAGATGTAGACACAACAAGACCCAGCAGATAATAAGTTGTCTGGTTAGTAGTATTACCTGTGTACATGTTTTCAGTATTTCTATTATAGAATATTTTTTACCTTATGTCAAGAAATGTATATCTTAAGTAGGTTGGGAGATGAAAGTATCTGTGGCTTATATATTTGCTTTTTGTCTTAATTGTTTTAGTAGATAAGAAAAAAGAGCACATCACCTCCTTTTCCTACAAACACTGTCCAAATGTATGATTATTATGCAGGAATTCAAGAGCATATGTACTTCTGTTAGTATTTCAGTAGATTCTTGGTTGGAGTTGTCTCCCTTTGACTGTTAAACAGAACCATTAGCACAATGAAAAATATTTTAATTTATGTTTGAAAATATAATACTCTTTTTCAGTTAAGATACGGTTTTGTAAGTAGCAGCAATATGTGTTAGTGATAGAATTTCATGCATTTCCACAACTTATGGATAATACTCACCTCAGTTCTAAACCCCATTTTTTGGTAAGTGTTTATTGTAGACATAAGGAACTTTGTACAGTTGATAAGCAAGTAACCTAGACGTGTATGTATGTGTACCCATCTTGTGTGTGGCTGGATGTACTTATCAATGTGTAGAGGGAATCAACAGCGTGCAGCTTATATCTTTAAACATTCACACACATAAATGAGTATATTTACAGTAGGCACCAACTTTCATGTTAGAAGTGATCCACCAGTAGATAGTCGTAAATCACATATGATTCTAGAGATATCATCATCCTTATACTGTCTTCTAAAGTTTATGACAAATCAAAGTAGATTAACTATATGTTTTTTACCAAACAGTCAAAGGAAAAGAATTGCACCAACCTATCAAACAGGCAATGCTCATGTAGGGAAAAACACACGTGGAACACAGTAATCTTGCTCAAGTTAGTTCAAGGAGGTTCTTCAATGAAATATCTTCTTATTTTCATTTTTTACATACCATTTTATTATGTTTAACACATTAAGGATGATTTACATAAAAAATGCTCATTGTTACTTCTCTATTGTAAGGTTGACAAATATTATAAAAATTATCATGGGTAATTTTTATGTCAGTTGCCATTCATTACTAAACAGTGCTTTTGCTACCAATTCCAAGATATGTCCATTTAGCAATATCATTATTACTCAAGAAGGTTATACTCACATATAGCTCTTCTTACTTTCTTGAAGATGGCAGCATTCGTTATGATTACTTAACATCTACCTGAAGCAACATCAACTAGCCAACAGCAGCCATGCTATTGATACCACAGTCAATTAAGACACTCTGTAAAACAGTAGACTTCCTATGTGATGCTCTTCGGACCAGCCCTTTTGCTTCTATAAAACTTTTCAGTTGCTAAGAGTATTTTTTACACATCATGTTGAAGTGTTAGCATAATGGCTTTTTGATAATTATGAGTGAATGAAATATTTTATGGAGTTATTTTGTAATTATGCAGACAAACAGTTTGTGTTGTGACAGTTTGATGTTGACTGACCTTTTAATCCCCACACTAAACATACATTGCTGAGACCATCAGTAACTAGACTACCTGCTGTCTTCTTTGTATCCATTCTGTGTGATAAAACCAGCTGCAGTCATTGTAAGTCAATATGATAAAGCACAGCTTGAGGCCAGGTTTGGGAGAGGCACAGAATGTAGAAGTAACACTTTAAGTGTATTCTCACGGTTCTTCCTTCATAATTTTTTCAAAACTCTAAACTAAGGGGAAAGCAAGAAGGTTAGAGGGAAGTAGTTGTGATGGAAGACTGAGAATGCTATTCTTGAGGTTGTACTTCCCTCTGGTCCAGGGCTCACCTTCTCAAATCTTAAAAAGGAGGAGTGCCTTATCACATTTATCATAGCTGCCGGGTGCTTATGGTTTTTAACCCTTTGACAGACTGATTGCTGTGGTCTCAGCTGTGTGGGTAACAAAGGTGGAACCACACATGAATTTCATTCCTAGAGAACACTGCCAGTGTATTCAACCTCTCTGTACCAATGTACCCAGTTTGTACCATTATGTACCACCATGTACCATTCTATAACAGTACCTTCTCTGGACCTTGTAATAGCTCAGGATATCTCCTCTACATTCAGCAGTTGTAGATTAACATCAAAGTTTGCAATTCAACCAGGCTGACACTTGCTTTGTTTTGTTGCATGTCGTTAATGTATTGGCTACATCAAATGTTTTCGTCAGTATGATTTACTATATTTTTTTAAGTGACAAAGATTTTTTGTTTTTTTTTGATACTGATGAATTGCTCCCTGTGAATGAAATAGATTCATGCAATAATGTTCCAACAACACAAGTCTTTGCATTTTGTTTTGTATTTGTTGGGATTAGTCATATCATCGAGAATGTTTTGAACAATATTTGATGTATTAATTATCACCATTTTTTTGTTTGAGCATTTCTGAACATAGAACACAAATTTTATATGTTACCTGATGAAATAAGATCCAAAAACATAGTTAGTCCTAACAATAACAACCTATAAGTTTGATAATGCATAATTGGTTCAAAGTTGAAACAAAACTAAACATTGTGGGTTAACTTCACCAAAATCAAGTCTTGGATGGGCCATTTCTTGCTCTCAATCACCATAATGTCTAAGTACTCAAGGAGAAAATTGTTGAGCCTTCTCCCATATTTAAGATATTGAAGTTATTCAACTCATTGAAATGTTCTTGTTCCTTTTGTGTTCTTGTTGCACTTGTTGTCTATCTATCAGTTGTTGGGTCGCTCTTTGTCCATCAGGCTCTATATTGACAGAAGCATTTGATCTATCCTTTACTAGGTTTCAAATCTTCTCTACGCATTGAGGAGGTCATATTGTTTTAGGACTCAAATTTACTTAGATTAGGTTTTAACCAGTGAATGTCCTTAAATATTTTAAAAGCACCTCATGCTTATAGTATATGTTTTTTGGACAGTTTGAGACTTTTTCAGGAACAATGTGTCATATTTGTTTTAACAGAATTTGTTAAATTAACTGACAATTGTTGAGAGACGAGCATGTAGCTGAAGCTTTTCTTAAGTATACCCCACTTAGCCCTATTTAATATGCAGTAGTAAGACACCAGTTTGTCTGTCTTCTCATCTGTGTCTGTTCATCTGTGCGTCCTGCTGCACAACACTAGCAATAAGCCAGGACTGCAGACCCAGCAGACTTCAGGACAGAACCGTTCCGGCAGCAGCTAGCTCTCATGCACTGGTGGCCTAGAGCATTCTGGGCAGTTTTATCTCATCCTCACTGGTCTAGACCACGCCGGACAGTATCTTGGTCACAGCTTCCCCCTCTAGCTGTTCATAGTTCTTGTAACTGTTATATCTTATTTTTAGACAATGTTGATTTTGAATAATCAAGATGAGTTGAACCTATAAACCTCATTAAGTGATGTAAAGATTTTTCAAATAAAGTATTTGCAGATACATCTGGGTCTATGGTTTGTCTACGGTAAGTGAAGCAACCTCTTGTTCTGCCTCCCCCCAGTAATCTCTCAGGTGCTGGTTTAGATTGGTCATTGGTGCTGTCATAATCCATCATACTCCCACACACAAAACAGTTGTCAATTCAAAGACTTTATTGGTAACAATTCTTAACATTATCCAGAAAGTTATCTTATAGGGAACAGAATACTAAATAAATCCAAAAACATTTTACAAGGATTGAGTGACTGAGTAGGTTCCTAGAAGTGCCAAAGACACAATCAGAGGCCAAATGATCATTTGATTTGATTTTTATGTCTAACTTTTTCAAGTAACACTAATGCACTCAGAGAAACCAAAAACGGATTATACCCAGGTACTTGTGCCAACTTTTACTTAATTGCATTGTCAAACAAGATCCAATTTTTCTCAGCTGCAGGGCACAAGAGGAATGTGTAATGGGATAATGAATGATATGAAACCAATGTCTGCTCTTGTTCCAAATTCAGGGAGACCATCGAATATTAGAAAAAAAAGGAGAATACTAAAAATGACAAATAATGCCTATGACGGGAAAAGTTTGCATGCACAGCCATTGACTAGAAAATCACACGTTATGGACAAAACGTATCACAACAGAGATGAAAGACTATTTGCTGGTGTAGAGGTTCTGTCATCAATCTTTTATGACTTGCATGATGTCAAGATGTTCACACGACACAGCAGATAAGGTAACCGATAGGATTGTATAAAACATTGTGACAAAGAACCTTGGTCTTGTTCATTTTCAAATATGAAATATTGAAATTAAAAATTCTTGTCAATAGCCAATCTATCTCGTGAATTCATGTCATAATCTTATTTCTCTTAATGTCTATTCATTGGTAATCTCACAGTTTTCACACATGAAGGTAAAGACGATGGAATAGTGGTACTGACTGACATTCGATGAGAAACATGATGACAATGCATATTTAAAAGATTTGATGACCTTGTAACGGGAAAAAAAGGAGACACATCTGCAGAATGAAAATGAACATTCGAGGAGAGTACCAGAAGTTCGTAACAAGCCATAGATTTAGACCGCCCGCCCGATGCTGCTCTTACATGTCAAGGTTTCTCATACTCCCGCATACTCCCGATGTTGCTGTTACAAGTCACGGTTTCTCATACTCCCGATGTTGCTGTTACAAGTCACGGTTTCTCACAATCCCGATGTTGCTGTTACAAGTCACGGTTTCTAATACTCCCCATGTTGCTTTTACAAGTCACGGTTTCTAATACTCCCCATGTTGCTGTTACAAGTCACGGTTTCTAATACTCCCCATGTTGCTGTTACTTGTCAATTTTCTCACAATGTTATTGCCGATGTCCGGCAATTCTTCTGCTCTGATAAAAAAACCATACCAGTTTCTTGTATCATTTTGTTCGCTTCGCCGACTTTCAATTGATGTTTAGCTGGTTGCCATCAGCAATTGTTTGTCTGAAAGAATTTAAAGATTAACGACAAGAAGCATCAAATCTGAACTATCTATGCCTTCACTCTAAAAAGTGATTCCTAAACGCACTGATTGCATTCCGGCATCCTCGGAGAACTCGGCTAATAAGCCTCACCAACAGTCTTTGTATGGAATTAGATATATACCATCTATAGACAACATCGTTAGATTACAGAACCTCGAGGCAGAATACACGGACCAGACACCTCCATATTGGATTTGTCCAGACATCGTTTTGTTTGATATACTCTATTTTCTGGAAGGTGCGACAGGCATTCCTGCAGTTTTAATGGTGAAATAGTAGGCCAGTACCTTTCTATGAATTTTTTTTACGTAGCAAAACATAAGAGACAATGACTTCTGTAGGAGCACAGACCCATATAAGATAAATCATCGAATGTAAATTTATCATAAAATTCCAGTATAACATTGAGATTCCCTTCCAACAGGGAATCTTTATTTATTGTGAGAACCTTAAATTTTTTACGTAACATAACAAGAGGACCGTTCAGAAAAGCAGTGATTTCCAACTCTATCATGTTTTTTGGACAGATTGCCAAAACCGTTTAGATAAAATATCGATGTGTTCCCTTTGACGGACAAGTTTACATGAAACAGGAAGATTAGACAGATTCGAGACCGAATACACGAACCGTACAACTTCAAAATTGGATTTTATCGAGACATGGGCAGACCGGGGAACCATAACTTCTTTAGATGCAGACAACAAAGCAAAATTAGTAATAGATTACTATTGATGAAATACTTTGGAAGTGGGATGGATACCGGTG